>CM053026.1:535176529-535534029 GCA_028564925.1 Lithobates sylvaticus
AAAAATCAAAAAAAAAAAAAGCAGAGCAAAAAGCACAGCAGAAACAGATCAAAAGCAAACTGCATAGGTGTGTACTGAGCCTTATGCTGGCCACACCGATCAATTTTCAGACGAGACTATTCAGCAAATGTACAAAGATTTTTCCCTGAATGAAAGAATGTTTGAAATTTTCACTTGTTTTTAACATTCTGTTTTTAATGTCATTTCTGAACGAAAACCACATACACAGTCTGAAAATTCCTTTGACCAAGAAGTTTGCTATTATTTCCAAATTTTACCATCACTGGGGTTGAAAATGAATGTCAATTTGACCCCACTAATGATTAGAAAATCGAACGAATGTTCTTAAAATAATTTTTTTTTTTTTTTGAAGGAAGACATTGTTTTTTTTAAATAAAAAAAAAAATGTGATCTCTGAATCTGATATTTACCAGATTCACCCTTTAATAGTATATATCCTCTAATAGTATATACAGTATATAGATTTTGAGCCCTAACTATATAGTTAGTTATTTATATTTACCACTGCATAGAGATATTTAAGAATAAATTGCCTAAATTGCCTTTTTTTTTTAAAACTTTACGTATTAACTAAATTATACACCACAATTTAAGGTAATTAACCGATTAATCGAAACAATAATCAGCCAACTAATAGATTATGAAAATAAATCGTTAGTTGCAGCCCTACAAACACACACACACACACACACACCTTAGCGATCGGGAAAAAAAAAAAGAAAAAAAAGAAGAAGTAGCAAATGTACATTATAAAATGCCACATGCAATGTTTTTTTATAATGACCTAGTGTTAATTCTCAAATCTCAAAAAGCAAAGTGTTTAAGACACTTAAGTGAAAACATAAGCATATAAAAACACATCAAAAACTATCAAGATTCATTAGAAAATATAAAAATGAACTCTACATACTTTTGGAGGTTTGAAGGGGTAGTCTGTTGGAAAATGAATTGTCAAGAAAAATACACCGCCTTGATATGGACTGTCATTCTACAAGAAGGAAAAAAATAAATAAAACAGGTTATACTGGGATAGCCCATTCAACTTTTAAAAATTAAAATGTAATATTTTTAGTCTTACTATAAAAGACAACCAGTTTCTCAAATAATTTCCTCACTTCACTCCCTTGCCGCCTAAAACGCTCCTCATCTCCTCCTACCCAAGCATTTTATTTGTGTCACCTATAAAATCGATCTCCTCCCCTTATCACAGGTTTGCCCAAAGGCAGAGCCTCTGAACCCTTTCATAGATTTCATATCTGTAACCTGATACTATGCAAATCTCTCCACTCCTCTGCTCGCCCCTTCAGCCTCCTTTCTTCATCGCGTCTTCAAAGCTGACTTTTATGTTTACTGTAACTTTAGAATTGTAAACCTCAGAAAAGTAATCCGAGCAAAGCACATTTTTATAGTGTTTGCCTCTCTAGAGCACCAAGTGTCATTTGTCCGGTGCCTCATTCCTCTGCTATCAGAATGACTCACTTCTGACAAGTTTTCCTGACACCAAGAGAAAAAAGGCGACAGGGGGAGGGACTTCCAGCACACAGCCTGTGATTGACAGCCTCATCTCTTCACAGTGCTGTGTACTGTATGTAGCTTAGGCTACATACAGTAGGGGTGTTGGATATAGTTGCAGCATTGATGCATTGCGATTCAGATGTTCATAGTGCTGCAAATCTATGTCATTCCTTCGCTCTGTGCGGTGCTCCGCCTCTCCGGCAGAAAATACAGAGGCAGAGCCTGCATGGTGGATAAAGCCCCCTTCATTGAAGCAGAAAGTCAGTTAATAAGCGGACAGCCAGAACAGTGTGTGTGTGCGCGTGTGTGTGTGTGGCGGTTCGAGGAGGCCTGACATCAGGGAGAGGCTTCACTGGAGGCACCAGAAAGGGGGAAACCACTAAGAAGCATGGAGGGGGGAATCGACTGACAACTGGCGAGTGCCAGCGCAAAAAAAAAAAAAAAAAAGACAACCTTTACTGAGAGTCCATTAACTTTAATGAAATCTGAAATAGCCGGGTTGTATTGGCCCCCCCACAGGAGGTTGGGACACTGGCAAATAAAAATGTTGAAACCAGCCCCATATACAACACCACTGCTAACAGTTATGACTCGGTTTTGTGAGCAAGCAGTACATAGCGCCAATAAAAAAAGCGGTGGGACCTGTGTCAATAGACTTCACACGAGTACTAATAATTTCTTTACCATACATTGGAGGGACACGAGAATTAACAGTGGACATGTCCAAAAACAGTCCAACTGAAGATTGGACAACTGCCACCAAGAGGTGCAACCGATGGAGACCATTGTACAAAGTATCTAAAGAACCAACACCTGAAATCAAGGCTAGATAAAAAAAGGGAAAGCCAAGGAAAATAGGGGACTCAGGATCAGTCCAATACTCCAGATCAAGACAGCTAAAATCTGCCAACTTGAAGGAATGATGGGCCTCAACCAGTAAAGACAGCTAACTATCCAAAGACATCTGGGAAAAAAAAAGAAAGAAAAGAAAGAACTACAGCGCAGGTCTTTTATTAGACCATAGATTAGAAGTATTTTCAGGCGCTTGGACATTGGGGGGGGGGGGGGGGGGGGGACACTTGGTGGGGCTTCCGTCAGAGAACACTGTCCCCATCAACTGAGATATCGGCTTTTTAGCAAGCAATAAGGATCAAGACAGGGTGAGGGGCCAGTGTCCTGTACCATACTCACAAGATAAGGAATATAGAGGCAACTCAAAATTCCTAATAGCTTGGAAAGGAAAACTTGGTTGGAAAAATAGGATTTTTCTAACAGCTTACCTTTAAAATCCTTTTCTTGGAGTACATCACGGGACACAGGGCCATAGTAGTAACTATGTGGGTTATATAGGCCACTGGCACACCCTAGACAGGACGTTTTACTCCCTATATGACCCCTCCCTCTTACCACCAGTACCTCAGTTTTTGTAGCAAAGCAATACATGTGAATACCAGAAGTGGGGAGGGTCCTCCGTGTCCCGTGATGCACTACAAGAAAAGGATTTTACAGGTAAGCCGTTAAATTCCCATTTTCTTTATCGCACATCACGGGACACAGAGCCATAGTAGTAACTATATGGGATGTCCCAGAGCAATGCTATCTGAGGAGAGGGAGACAAACAAAAGTAGGGTGTCATCAGGCCTGAGGACCTATACTGCTGCCTGCAGCACAGCACCCAAAGGCGATATCCTCCTGTCTTTTTACATCCACCTGATAGAAACTGGTGAATGTATGGACTGAAGACCAAGTTGCAGCCTTGCAGATTTTAGCAATGGAGGCTTGGTGATGCACTGCCCACGAAGCGCTAGCGGCCCTGGTGGAGTGCGCTTTGATTTTAAAAAGGTGGAATTTTCCCCTTCAAACCATAAGCCTGAACATTCACATGCCAAAACCACTTAGAGAGAGATGGTGGATTTCGATGCTGCTTGTTCTTTTCTAGGACCTTCAGGCAACACAAACCAAGCATAACATGTTCTCCGAATCTGAGCAGTCGCCTTCAAGTAGACCGACTGCTCTCACGACATCACGCAAGAAAAGTCACTACATTCTCTTGATGTAAATTGATGCTCTCCGCCTTCTAGGATGGAGACAACTGAATGGATTGATTCCATGCAAAAAGAGCAGATATTCAGGAATCGGTTTAGATCTTTGAGATCTAGAACGGGTCTGACATCTCCATTTGCTTTTGACACCGTGAAAATGTTTGAATAAAACCAACCCCCTGCTCTTCCATGGGGACCACCATGATCACTTTGAGACAAAGTCAGTCTAACGCTTGAAAGAGACACCTTTTTCTCTGGATCTTTGGGGACATTTGACCTGAGGAAATGAGACGGAAACAAAATCAGAAACTCTAGTTTGTAACCTACAGCTATTGTAGAGACCACCCATTTGTCTCGAAACTCTTCCTGCCAGACCCTTGAGAACTGTAGAAACCTTCCCCCCCCCCCCCCACTCGAGCGAGGGGCGCCACTTCATAAAGAGGCTTTAGTAGTCTGTCTTGTAGGTTTCCTGCCCCAGGACTTTGTCCCTGAGGTTTACCTCTTGAACCTGACGATGGAGGCCGTTGCGACTGCCTGGAGGCTAATGCCCCTGGAAAAGAAGCCCATTTAAATGAGGGACGTTTACGCCTTTTCTTAACTGTCAAAAGGGTACTCTTTCCACTTTTTTTGGATATATATTTGTCCAAATCATCCCTAAACAGCCTTTCACTGCAGAAAGGAAAACCAGCCAGGAGCTTTTTGCATGGCGCTTCGGCTGACCAACTTTTCAACTATAAGATTCTACGCATATGCACCAACCCAAGCGTAAGGCAAGAGGTCTGAAGAATAGAATCTCTCATTGAGTCAATTGCAAAACACAAATCCCCTGGCAATTCGGCCAAATCCTGGGCCAATAGGGGTGTTGAATTTAATTGCAGCATCAAAGCATCGCCATTCTGCGATTTGGCATCGATGCTGCGACCACTAAAAAAATATCAAGACAGAGCTGAAAGCGCTGTGCCCTGCCTCTCCACACTGAGCCGTGGGCGTTATACACGTGCTCCTTCCGCTGAGGTCATCCCCAGCCACGTCGGGAAATACCGTGTTCGCTGGAGCCTGTGTGAGGTGTGCCCGGAAGTCGAGCCGCGAGAGGTTACCTCCACTCTCCCTGCCCCCACGCTTGGATCCAGTGCTACTTTGAGCACCGCCAGATTCTGCCACTCCACTGGCATTGTTTTTTCCCCCCATTGGAGGCAGGTAGTCTCCTCTCTGGCTCCTGTAGCAATCGTTAGGCTGCTTTCACACTGGAGCGGTGGGGGCACTGGCGGTAAAGCGGCGCTATATTTAGCGCCGCTTTACCGGCGCATTTCGGACGCTAGCGGGGTGGTTTTACCCCCCCCCCCCGCGCGAGCAGCCGAAAAAGGGTCAATACCGTCCGCAAACCGCCGCTGCAGCGGCGTTTTGCAGCGGGTTCGGCGCGCTCCCCCATTGTTTTCAATGGGACCGGGCGCTATAGGAGCGGTAAATATACCGCTCCTATAGCGAGCCAAAGATGCGGCTTGCAGGACATTTTTGAGCGTCCTGCAAGCGCACCGCTTCAGTGTGAAAGCCCTCGGGCTTTCACACTGAAGGAACAGCAACAGCTGTTTCGGGTCGGTTTGCAGGCGCTATTCTTAGCGCAATAACGCCTGCAAACCGCCCCAGTGTGAAAGCAGCCTTACTGTATGCACAAGTAAGTTACTTTAAAAATAAACGATGGTGGACCAAGTGACAATGCCATTTCGTTAATTGTTAATGTATGTCTTCGTGATTGATTCACAACTTCATTATCATCTTTTTTTTGTATGATTTACGGTTTCGCTCATCACTGACCCCACACAAGCAGCATTGCATGTGTGGGATCGGTGATGAGCTAAACCATAAATCATACAAAAAAAAAAAAGGCATCACTAATGCCCCGTACACACGGATGTTTTTTTCTGATGGAAAAATAGAGAACCTGCTTTATCTTTTGCTGGCAGAAATTCCGCCAGCAAAAAGTCCGATGGAGCATACACACAGCCGGACGTTCCGACCAAAGGCTCACATCAGACTTTTGCTGGCGGAATTTCCGATCGGGTGTACGGGGCATTAGACATACATAAACCATAATTAATGAAATGGCATACATTATCGTTTGGGGAGACGTTATAGGGACATTGTCCGCAGTCTGACCCTCTGGTAGTATTTTGGGGGCAGTCTGGAGCTCCTCATTAAGTTATCTGCTGAAATTTACACTTTGCTACATGCAGGGAGTGCGTTTTTTTTTTTTATTACAAATAAAAAAAAAAATTGAGTTCTTCTGACTGCTTGAATTTTTTTTCGATGAAAACCGAGCGCAGTAATCATGATGCATCGTGGACAGGATAATCGCAATCGAATCGCGAGGTCAGTGAAGATGTGCACCCCTACAAGCTAAACCTCGTTTCTTTCGACACGAGGCCCGGGTACCATTCAATTTGGCCTAAAAAGACACTTTGAAAGGATCCGGCTGCAAAGCTTGCCCCAGCAAGGATTACTCCAGCAGAGCATTAGTCCTCTTTTGTAGCAAGCAATGCAGAGTAACCAAGGAATGGAAGGGAAGGTGGCCTGTACTCTAAGATATGGAATTTACAGGCAAGTCAAAATGCCTCTCATCTTAAACATACAGTACAGTGCCCTGGTATGTCCCCATGCAATGAATAAGGGTTGGCAACAACTAAGAAAAAAGAAATGTGCCAACAGGCCCAGCAAGGGTCAAAAGTCCCTACTCGAGTGCAGCTGCAAAAAGGATAGCAACCAAAAACTGCCTCTACAGAAAACTAGATGTCCACCTGGTAAAACAAAAAAAAAAAATAAAAAAAAAAAATAAAAAAATGGTACGGATACAATTCAAGGGGGAGTGGCTTGGACATGGTCGGGTGAAGACACGCTTTGATAGAGCTCCGGGACCTCCACGTCTGCTCAGGCCAAATGACTGTGGATTAGCAACAGACATTGCGGTATGAATACAGGCAATAGATACCAGACCTTCAAAAGAGTACATCCCCGCATTGCCCAAGGGGATATTCAGCAGTATATTATACCTCCACAAACTCCCCCAGGCACTATACACCAGGGATACTACACAGCCCGAGTCCCGGTGTTAAGCAGCAGACTTGACCTTACGGCATCTCCTGGCTTACCTCCCAGAAAAGATCATACGATGCAAGATTCGACGCTTCTCCAGCTTGATTCGTCGGAAACGGCTGAACGCACACAGTCTGGAGAAGGGGGAGGTCTGGAAGGAGACATCCGAAACATCTGAGCATTGCTGGATGCGCTGCCTACACGCCGAGACATTGAGGCTTTAATCTTGCAACTGGCGGAGACACACCGCCAAGAAATTAAGGCGGTAAGGTCAGAAACTACTACATTGACAGAGTAAAAGGCAGGAGAGGAATTAGCGTCCCTGGTCGAACAGCGTGTCAGGGCACAGACCACCCAGGTGGCTGTGGCAGCAGACCTACAGCTCCACACAGGAGGAGCTCGAAGACAGAAGCCGCAGGAACAATCTTTGGATTCGGGGTCTCCCTGAAACACCTGGGGCTGAAGACCTTCAGGTAACTGACTGCTGTTTTCCAGATGGTCTTGAAATCTCCTGAGAGGACAATAGAATTCAACAGGGTTCATAGAGGTGCGGGCCCTAGATCAAAAGACCTAGAGAGACCCAGAGATATCATCTGCCGTATCCACCATTATTCAGAGAAGGAGCCGATACTCAGAGCAGCATGGGAGCAGGGGATATGGATTTCAAATGGGATCCCTATTAAGATCTTACCAGACCTATCCCGAGCTACCCTCCTACGTAGAGCCCGCTTGCGCCCTGTCCTAGATTTAGCAAGAGAACAGGGATGTACATACAAATGGGGGTACCCACTAGCAGTGAGGTTCCGTAGGGAATCGCTATCGTACACTATCCACACACCAGAGGACCTCGCTCGGGTCCATTACATAGACAAGGACTGCGGAGAGATTTTCGAATGAGCCACATACCCCGAAGAAGACACCCCTGGAGATTAGGAACGGGCTTAAATAGCAAATAATAATACTATGCAGGGGGGGGTAAGGGATGGAGGGGATATTGATGGTCATCCTAATGGGTATTACAACTCCAGGGCACTTTGGAAATCTGGAGATCCCGATTATGACAAAAAAAAAAAAAACCTGACGTGTATTAAGACATTTCTTTGGTAGCTGTGGAAGCGAGTCAGGAAGGCAACGGTTAATAGTAACCAAGGGGAACTAATTGAATTGAACTGTCGTAACGATTAACATGCTACCAGTCCTATTTTAGGGGGGAGGTGTTATGGTCAGGTTTCCTCTTTTTGTATTCTGTTGAGGAAGGAGAAGAGAAGGCTTTACTGTACATGATTATAATGTCAGAATAAGGTTTCTCTCTTTTTTTGGATATTGTTTATTCTCTCATCTCTTGGTTGTATTAAGATATGAACTCCTTACCGTGTGGGGATTAGATGTTTCAGCACCTGATTGGTAATTCATTTTGCACACTTAAGATGAGATTCCCCCCCCCCCCCCCTTTTTTATTAGAATTTTTGAAGCACGTTGATTGCTTTATTTTATTTTTTTAAGTTGTATTTTTACAACTCGCATATGATCTACTGTGTTTAGCGCACTCACCTTGAGGTAATAACAAAACATTTTCACATCTTCCCCTCCTCCGGGGGGGGGGGAAAGAAGCACGTTAATAACACTTAGTTATTAATAACACTATAAGTCACTATTTTTTCACTTAAATAAGAATATAAATATTCTATTTAGTTGTTTTTGGAGTTCTATAGGTAGATAAAATTGTGCAAAACAAAATCAACCTTGAGGGGAGAGTTGTTTTTCTGGAGGGTAGGAATTTAAGAAACACCCATGAATGGAGGAAGACCACGGACCCTTGGTCCTTCTGGGGGATCTGACTGGTAGAGGATGAGAGAGGAAGGGAACTTAAAGTGATTCAAAAATTCTGAGGAGGCCAAAAAGATTGCTGTCTTTTTTTTTTTGTGTGTTTACCTCCTAGAGGAGAGAATAGACCATATTATAGATACCACTCGGGTCTCTTCTTAGTATTGGGTTAATATAGGGCTAAGGAAGAAGGTTAGATCTTTGAATTAGTATACTAATAGGTAGAATAAGGGAGGGTATGGTTATATTAACCGGTTCCCGACTGGCGCACGACGATATACGTCGGCAGAATGGCACGGACAGGCAGGAGGGCGTATATACAAGTCCCTCCTTAATGCCGTCCGTGCCTCCGGGAGCGGCGCGCTTCCGCGCCGGTCGGGACCCCCGTGAGGCCGGTCGCGGGTCCCGCGGACTCGATCGCCGCGGGGACACCCGCAATAGTCTCACGGGAAGGCTGAACGGGGAGATGCGGGAATAAACAGCATCTCCCCGTTCTGCCTAGCAACTAGTGACGCCGATCTCTGTGATTGGAGCGGAGATCAGCATTCACTAGCTGACAGCCACGCCCCCTACAGTAAGAAACACACCCCTGGGCATACTTAACCCCTACACTGCCACCCCCTTCACTGCCAGTGTCATTTATACAGGAATCAATGCATTTAAAAATAGCATTGATTGCTGTATAAATGACAATGGTCCCAAAAATGTCCGATGTGTCCGCCATAATGTCGCAGTCACAATAAAAATTGATGATCGCCGCCATTACTAATAAAAAAAAATTATTAATAAAAATGCTATAAAACTATCCCCTATCTTGTAAACGCTATAACTTCTGCGCAAACCAAATAATCGCCAATTGCGATTTTTTTACCAAAAATATGTAGAAGAAGAATACGTATCGGCCTAAACGGAGGGAAAAAAAAAATGTTTTTCTATATTTTTGGGGGATATTTATTATAGCAAAAAAGAAAGAATGCGTTTTTTTTTCAAAATTGACGCTCTTTTTTGTTTATAGCGCAAAAAATAAAAAAACCGCAGGGGCGATTAAATACCACCAAAAGAAAGCTCTATTTGTGGGGAAAAAAAAAGGACGTAAATTTTGTTTGGAAGCCACATCGCGCAATTTTCAGTTAAAGCGACGCAGTGCCGAATCGCAAAAAGGGGCCTGGTCCTTTGGCTGCAAATTGGTCTGGTCTGAAAGTGGTTAAGGATTTTCCTCTTAGAATACGATTTAATTATAGGCCCCATGAAGAGGATGAGCCCTCGTGTTGCCTCTTTTTTCCCCCCCACTGGGGAAGGGAGGACTTCTAGATACCAAAAAGGAAATTTCTTTTTTTTCCCACTATATACACACTTTAGATCATAAGTTGTCTATTCTAGGGACTGGATCCCGATACCTGTAAAACGTTGGGTTGTGGCAACATATGCTGGGATGGAAGTGGAGTGATATGGCTCAGAAGGCTGGGTTCTCCTCTCCCCCCCCCCCCCCCCTTATGTTCCCTTCTCTCTTCCTCTCTCCCCTAGGAAAATTGGAGGTCTTTAGATATTACGGGAGGGGAAGAGGGGGTAAACTTTTATTTACTTTCTACTGCTTCCTTCACAAATTTTTTTTTTTTTTTTTTTTTTATCACTTAAAAAATGTATTTATTCTGGTATTTTGACTATAAATGTTAATTCCGTGATTATTGTTCCTATGACTGGTAAAATAACTACTTGACAATAATATTGACAGTAAAGTTGGCGGACGGGTACGATTAGAAGGTTGGCTCCCTTCCCTTTCCTCCCCTTTTTTCTTCCCTCTTTTTTTCAATGTTCTAATGTTAGATATTTGAGAGGAGCAGATATTCCCAGAGCTCTATATCCGACTGTCCGCGACCCCACATAGGGTGACGCTCAGATACCGGGTTTAAAAGGTGAGCGTTGTTTTAAGCAATATATTGCTATAGGTTTTTTAGCTGCCCCCCCCCCCCTTTTTTTCGATTTGATTTTTTTTTTTTTCCAATTTTCTTGATTTTAATTTTTTTTTTTATTATTCCATTTTTTTCCCCCCTCCTATTGCCATTCCATGGAGACCCTCAGTGTGCTTTCACTGAACACTAAAGGTTTAAATTGGCCAGAAAAAAGGCAGGTACTCCTACACGATTTGCAGCGTTATAAAGATGTGGCATTCATACAGGAGACATTTTAGAGGCGACAAAGTACCCATCTTAAAAAAATCGTTAATTTCCAACTGTTTACCATGCTACAAACCAAAAGGCAAAGTCGAGGGGGGTGTCTATCCTCATCTCGGGTAGGGTACCATGGGTGTTTAAAGAGTCGATCAGAGATCCTGGAGGACATTTCCTGTTTGTGAAGGGCAAAGTGGCTTTTTTAAGCAAAGAGCTTAAGCGGCTGAATGAATTTACAGCAGGCCAGTTGATCATTGGGGAGATTTAAACATCCCATTGACTCCAGCTGAGGATACTTCCTCCGGACTGTTCTTTTAGCGCACGTAACAGTATCGTTCAAATTTTACATAAAAAATCAATTGATCGACATGGCGCCTATTCCAGCTCACAAAGATTATACTTTACTCCTCCCCTCACAAGTCTTATTCTCAAAATAGATTTTTTTGGTTCCACATGCCCCACTTCAGTACGAGAGGCTACCATAGGTTCCATTACCTGGTCAGCTCATGCACCCATTTTTGTGACCTTGTGACGAATTGCAAGACCCTCTGAACAAATGACCAACTCAGTGGAGACTGAATGAGAGCCTTCTACAAGACAAAGAAGTCCTAGAAGACGTAATTAAGGAATTCGATTTTATTACTAATGATACCTTAGATTGTGATCCTGGAATCATATGGGAAGCACATAAAGCGGTTATCAGAGGGGTGTTAATTAAGCATGGGGCCAGGATCAAATGGAAGCAGACAGAACAGTTAAAAATATTGCTGGAAGAATTGGCTCTTCTGGAAACGTCATAAAACGGACCTCATCTCTAGAGAAAGATCTTTATGTGAAATGGACACAAAATTTCAGATCTCCATTTTAAGGCTAAGGCAGCATTACAAATTTGTAGGAAGTTCTAGTATGAGTCAGGGGACAAAAGCAGGAGCTTACTGGCTAAAACTCTGCGAGAACATAAATGAATGAATTACAAACCACACCTTGTCCCACCTAATAGGCCTAAGGCTACAAAACCATATGATATTGTTAGGGAATTTCAGGAATTTTATAAGTCTCTATACAATCTGCAGACTAAGCCCCCTACTCAAGCGCAAATTGACTTGTATCTCTCACGGTCATTAATGCCCGAGTTATCAGATGCAGATACAAGATCTTTAAAAGCCCATAACAGTAAAAGAACTTCAGGGAGCAGTAAGAGCCACTAAATTGGGTAAGGCACCAGGTCCTGATGATGGTCTGACGGCCCAATATTATAAGACCCCGTTTCCGTCTCAATATAGGATTACATTTTTTAATGCTTTGGGGCAGTCTGCAACATTTACAAAGGAGACAATGTAGGCTCATATTTCGGTAATAACGAAGGAGGGAAAGGACCCGGCCTCCTGTGGAAGCTATCATCCGATTTCCTTAACTTTCTAAAATCTTGGCAAATAGGATCCAACAGTATATCCTGAACCTGATACACTTGGACCAAGTAGGATTTGTCCCCAAACGGGAAGCAAGAGACAACACTACGAAGGTTCTCAACCTCCTGCATATAGTGAAAACTCAGACACGATGTGCGTTTATAAATACAGATGCAGAGAAAGCCTTTGACAGGGTGAATTGGAGTTTTATGCTGGTAATTTTACGGTATGGAGGCTGAGATAAAATGTTGAAGTGGATAACTTCCATCTACTCCTGTCCAGCAGCCCGGGTACAGGCCAATGGAGTACTCAGAAACCTTCCAGATCTCAAATGGGACATGCCAAGTGTGTCCCCTGTCGCCACTCCTTTTTGCCCTGTCGTTGGAACCGTTTCTCTGCACGGTACATTTAAATCAAGATATTATAGGAGTGCATGTAGGAGAGGTTCAATCTAAGCTCTCGGCCTATGCAGTATTCTCCCTAAATTTCTTTAAATCCTACAGGCCCTTCCAATAAGTATTCCATCTACATATTTTAAAACAGTGCCAGTAATTAAATTTTCGATTTTATATGGGCATACAAGCAGCCTCGGCTGCAGCGTAAGCAATTAATACTTCCTAAGACATGGAGGTCTAGCAGTGCCAGATATACGTAAATATTATCAAGCTATACACCTTAGTAGGGCGATTGATTGGAATAGACATATAGATCTCAAACACTGGGTACAGATTGAATACGCCCAGTCGCCTGTCCCACTAGAAAGAGCACCTTGGTGCTTTGCATATCTTCCTAGAGAGCTTATCAAACATCGGGAGGGTAGGTTTAGATTAAGATTCTGGAGTGCTCAACAGATTACTCATTTTCTAGGTACCCTCCTGGCCCGGACGGTTTATTAGGCCCCCTACTATTTCAGAAACTTTGCTCAGAGATGGGAGCAACGTCACATACCTTATCAGCTAATTAGGAGTTACTAATTGCAGCAATGGAAACAGAGTTTGAATAGTGTCCGTGAATTGGAACGAGAGCTGGGAAAAACCTTCAGTACAATACAACTACAGCATATCCTTAGGTTTACACATGAATCGTCTAAATGTGTGAAAACCCAAGAGACTAATTTTTACTCAGTGGTATAGAACACCAGAGAGACTGAATAAAAATTTTCCTGACTCTTCGGACCTGTGTTGGAGATGTCAGAGGCACTATGCTACACATTTTTTTGGGAGTGCCCCAAAGACAGACGTAGCTTTCACATTTTTACAGACTGTACAATTCCAGAAGAAACAGCTTTTTTTCTCCTTCATGCCTCTCATATACCAGAAAAGGTATATAAGGAATCTATTATTCACCACCTTTTAGATGCTGCTAAGGCCTGTGTCCCACTGACGTGGCAATCCGAGTTCCCCGACGATAGGGATGTGGTTGCGTGAAGTAAAGGAGATTAGTAAAATTAGAGGATCTGATTTTTATCTGCATGACATCAAAGAGAATTACTCCAGGACCTGGGTCGCTTTGGAATGTTTTTCTGGCCTCGGAGGAGGGATGTAACCTTAATGGGGATTGGAATAGCTAGGTTCCTTTTCTAAATTTCTTATGAGTGGTAAGCACACTGGGGATGCATCTCCCCCCCCCCCTTTTTTTTCCCCTTTCCCTTCTTTCCTCTTTTTCGTTTTGATTAGTTTTGTTTTTCTTAATAGATGATATAAAATTGAGTAGGACGGGTTCGAGACCACAGGGAAGGTAGTAGATAGGATATCGGGTTGACTAGGAGTCATCTTAGAAGGTGACCTAACTTGTTAGGTGATTGCTATAAAAACTGTGTCCTAACTCCTAACCAAGTCTGAATTTAATGTTTAAGTCATCTTTTTTTCCTATGCTTGTTCTCAAATGTGTTCTATGTTCAAATCAATAAAATTGGGGGGGGGGGTACGAACAGAAGACCAGGAGCAGCCTTGCTAAGCTACAGTGTGCCGTAAAACCCAGGAAACTAACATCAATCTGGTGGAATGGGCCTGTAAAAAGGACAGGAGGAAATTTGTCCTCAAGAACATAAGTCATAGTGATCAGATTTCCTATCAGATCAATGGTGGAATTGGAAGCAAAGAGTCCCTTGTGTCTTTCTGGTTTTAAAAAAAAAAAAAAAAAAAAAAAAAAAAGTCCCTTGTGAGGTCCTGCGAACAGGACAAAAAATAAAAATGGAAATCTGTCTTTCTGATCAAAGCGGTTTCTTTGAGGTATACTAATGGCTCGGACTACGTCCAGGAAATGCAGAGATTTCCTTTTTATGCTTTGGAGCCGAGCATAAAGGTTGGTAGGACTACGTATTCATTGAGGTAGACGATGGCTAGAACCTTAGGAAGAAAAGGATGGTCTTGGGCATAAGACTACCTTGTTATTGTGAAGAATGGGAAATGGTCCCTTACAAGCTGCCAACTCAGAGAAGTCCGATAGATCTGAAACCAAAAAAGAGTCCACTTTGCAGGTGAGGTCAACTAATGGAATATCCCGGATGGGTTCAAAGAGTGGTTTCTGCACAGCAAAAAGGACCAAGCTGAGATGCCAAGGAAACACAGGGTGCTGCAGCGGGGGTTTTCATATACAGCGCACCACTTTATCCACATTTTATGTTACATGGATTGGTCATTTTTATGTTACATGGATTCGTCATTTTTCTCAAAAAAAAAAAAAATTTCTACAAATACCCCATTATGACAACATGAAAGAAGTTTGTTTGCAAATTTTAATACATTTGCAAAGATTTCAAAGAACACTTACTGTACATAAGTATTCACAGCCTTTGCTCAATACTTTGTTGGAGCACTTTTGGCACCAATTAAAGAGTTTTTGAGTATGATGCTACAAGCTTGGCACACCTATTTTTAAACAGTTTCTCCTATTCTTTGCAGGACCTCTCAATCTTCAGGTTGGATGGGGAATGTTGGTGCACAGTCATTTTCAGATTTTCATAAAGGATGTGTCTGTACATTGCTGCATTCATCTTTCCCTTGGTCCCGACTAGTCTTGCAGTTCCTGCCACTGAAAAACATCCCGCATGATGCTGCCACCACCATGCTTCACTGTAGGAATGGTATTGGCAAAGTGATGAGTGGTGCCTGGTTTCCTCCAGACATTACTCTTGCCATGCAAGCCTAAAGCCTCATACACACGATCGGACCGTGGACCAACTTTCCCGTGTATTTTTGTCCAAAGGGCATTGGCCCCAAGTTGGTATTGCATACACACGGCAGGACTTTTTCAGCCAACTTTCACCAAATCATTTGGTTTTTCTGCTCTTTACCGCCACCTTTGGTCAACTTCTGTATTGTTGTCTGATCTTTTGCATTGGTTCTGCATTGGTTTGTACAAAAGTCCGTTGGTTTTGTGTACACACGGTCGGACTTTGGTCCATCGGACTTTTGTTGGTAGAAAGTTGGTCCGTTCGCACAGCCAACAAAAGTCTGATGAAACCTGGAAAAAGTTGGTCCGATGGAGCGTACAGACGGTCGGATGTTGGTCCAAAACAGCTAATTTGCATGTTGGTTGTCAAAAAGTCCGATCGTGTGTATGGGCCTTAAGAGTTCAATCTTTGTTTTATCAGACCAGAGAATTTTGTTTAATGGTCAGTGTCCTTCAGGTGTCTTGTCAAAATCTAGGCAGGCTGTCAGTGCCTTTTACTGAGTGGCCGCTTTCGTCTGGCCATTCTACCATACCAATCTGATTGGAGTGCTACAGAGACTGTTCTTCTGGAAGGCCTCCCAGACTAAGACCTTTCTCCCCCTGATCGCTCAGTTTGGTCAAGTGGCCTGCACTAGGAAGAGTCCTGGTGGTTCCAAACTTCCTCCATTTAGGGATAATGGAGGCCACTGTGCTCATTAGGAACTTAAATGCCGCAGAAATGTTTCTGTACCCTTCCCCAGATCTGTGCCTCGAAACAATCCTGTCAGAGGTCTACAGACAATTCCTTGGACTTAATGGCTTGGTTTGTGCTCTGACATGCACTGTTAACTGTGGGATCTTCTATAGAGCCAGGTGTGTGTGCGCGCCTTTCCAAATCATGTCCAATTAACATAATTTACCACAGGTGGACTCCAATCAAGTTGTAGAAACGTCTCAAAGATAATCAGTGGAAACAGGATGCACCTGAGCTCAATTTTGAGTGTTATGTGAATACCTATGTACATGTGATTTTTTTTATTTAATAAATTAGCAGACTTCAAACTTTTCACGTCATTATGGGGCATTTGTGGAGCTTTTTTGCACTTTAAAAAAAAAAAAAAAAAATTCAGCCTGATTACACAACCCCCAAAAATGGATTTTCAGAAAGCAGACACCCTAGAGAATAGTTGTAGTTTGTCACGCGTTACCGCAAAGATCTAGGGAATGTAAAATTTCAGTAAGGCCCCTTTCACACTGGGGCGGGGAGCCGCGGTGACGGTAAAGCAGCGCTATATTTAGCGCTGCTTTACCGTCGTTTTAACCGCGGTATTCAGCCGCTCGCGGTGCGGTTTTACCCCCCGCGAGCAGCCGAAAAAGGGTTAAACACCCCCGCAGAGCTCCACCGTAGCGGCGCTTTGCGGCGGTATTGCCGCGGTGTCCCATTCTAATCAATGGGAAGGAGCGGTATAGGAGCGGTGAACACACCGCTCCTATACCGCTCCGTCCCATTCTAATCAATGGGAAGGAGCGGTATAGGAGCGGTGAACACACCGCTCCAAAGATGCTGCTAGCAGGACTTTTTTGTCATCCTGCTAGCGCACCGCTCCAGTGTGAAAGCCCGCCGGCTTTCACACTGGAGTTAAAGGGGCCGGATTTTTTCAGGCGGTGAACAGGCGCTATTTTTAGCGCTGCACCGCATGAAAAATGCCCCGGTGTGAAAGGGGCCTAAAAGAAAGTTTGGAGACCACCCTCAGGGCAACTGCTCAAAAAGAACAGAACAGAAGGCAACTGCTCCATTAAAGCACGATCCTGCAATATAGTATACTCTTTATTGTTTATTGCCCTAGTTCAGTTAAGCTGCACTTTTGATATACTGAAATTTCAGGGAGAGCCTGCCAGAATAAAAAGCCTTCAGAAGCATCTCAAGCTTTAGCCACCTGCTTTAGCAAGCATCTTGCATGAAGTGTGGGGGAGAAAGTCTTCCACATCCTTGATTTCCTTCAGTGACTGAGTCATCCAGACAGGCATAAGATCCGGCTCAGCTATAGACATAAGAGCTTGAAGGGACATGGTGTTTTGTAGACCAGGACAAAGATGGCTGTATTAAGGCAATTGGTTCTCAAATTGTGACAGATGCAGAAAACTCACCTTTGGTCAGGTAAGCCCCTTGTTGAGTACCTGAAAGAGCTAAAGTCGCATGCAGCAACTGGTGTTAAAAAAAAAAAAAAAAAAAAAAAAACGGTTCCTGCACTGGTGCAAAGGAAGAATCACCATGGTAAGCGTGTCCAAAAGGAGTATGCTGCAAAGAGGGTGTAGACACATCCTTGTGGCGAAAGGGCAGGAGGAAGAGCCTGAATACTTTAGGATTTTCTGGAAAAGTGGTTGTAAGGTATGCGACTAGTGGTGTAATGTCACACCTGCCTGGTCATCCATCTAAGACTGAGCTCTAAGTGGCTGGATTTTAGTACCAAGTTTAGTTTACACTGCAAAAAGTTAATACTTTCCAAACAAAGCCCTTTTTTTTACTGCAATGGTCAGATACTGGATGACCCGGTTTTACCTGTCCACAATGCTGGACTATATAAAAATTTCCATGCTTCACCTGTCACCATGGGCATATCCCTCAGGGGGGCTTCAGAGTCTGGGTTTCACATCAATAGACCACAGCCCTAGACCTGTATAGCACACCCTGTGGCTCACTCAAACGCGTTGGACTAAGTGTCAAGTTAAGTACCAATGCAGGACCCCAAGCAACATTATAGGCCGCCCATACAGCATATGGTCCAGGTACAGCTCCCAATGTTTTACTGAGGTTGTGATCTGTATGCACTGCTTCTGTGGCATTAGAAAGCAGTGAAGGAGAATATTAAAGGGGTGAAGCAACTAAAAAACATCACTTTTAAAGTAAAAAAAAAAAAAAAAATTAGCAGATACAAAATACAGCAGCCTCCGACTTAAAATGCTTACCTGTTCAGGGGTCCAGCGCCGTACTCACATGGCCGTTCAGTCTTCTGGTCCCGGCAATGCCAAGCTGCAAGGTTGCAAATCCGGCTCCTTACTGTCAACACACAAGCTGAACTGCTTGAATGGTTCTGCAGCCTCCTGGGACATGTCACATGTCCCAGAAGTTCACAGGCAGGCAAAGGGGAGCAGTGGCTGAGCGTCTGGTGGCATCACCTTGACTATTCTAGCGCAAGTAGAAAGCAGATAACTGGCAAAAACTAGGTAACCCGCTGCAAAAAAATAAAATAAAAATGTTACAAAAGTAGGACTCATGGAGTGGTAGGGTTATGGTGAAAGCACCCATAGGGCACGTCGTTTAAAGCTTTGGCATTGTGTCCAATCACCTGAAGAGTATGCATCTATAACCCAGGGTCTATGAAGAGTGGCCTGTGCCAGTACGATTAAGATTTTTTAAAAATTTTTTTTAACTTGGCCAGTGTTAGTGCCCATAGGGACCTGTATTGGTTGTGATTAGTCGAGTGCTGCCAAGCAAAGACTAGTGTACAGGCATGTGTCCACAGTACGGGCATTTGGCATGGAAAGGAAAAAATCTCTGCAGCTTCTGCTTTAAAATCAGGGTCCTCCATACTTTCCCTCATAATATCCTCAAGGAAAGGAGGCTCCAATTCTGAATCCAAAACAGAATTGGGGGAATAGACGAGATGTAGTCTCTGGAAACTGAAGGTTTTGGAAGAGCAGAGTGTTCTGAGAAATTCAGGCAATGGCAGAGAAATTTACTTTTGCCAAACAAGCCTCATAGGGAGCCAAAGTCTGATAGATAATGGGAGTAGTGTCATAATAGGACATTAGTCCGGGACAAGGGAACAGCCATCATCCTGAGCTGTATTTAAACTAGTTTCCTGTAGTCTATAACAGCCCTCAAATTTTCTGCTCGCCTACTTGCATTTTGCGAGCAGAAAATTAGGGCTGGCGAGGAGCTGGGCTGCCTGGGATTGGGGAGGGGAGCACCGCCAGCGGGCAGAGTTGACTGGGAGCTGTTCTCCCGGTGGAATAGTGCCATGGAGTTAGAGGAGAGCCGCAGGATCGCCGAGTGGTAATACACACCGTAACAGCTGTCTCCGCTCACTCTCACACAGCCCCGCCTCTTCCTAACCCGGCGCCTGTAATAGACAGAAGGCGGGTCCAATGCGGCGATGCATTCTGTCTATCACAGGCGCGGAGTTAGGAGGAGGCGGGGCTGTGCGAGAGTGAGCAGAGACAGTTGTTACGGCGTGTATTACCACTCGGCGATCCTGGCTCTCCTCTAACTCGACATGATCCAGCCGCCCCCTCTCACTTCCTCCGCCCTGGCGAGGCTGCAATGTGGGGGCACGGCGAGGCTGCAATGATGGGCACAGGTCACGCTGCAATAATGGGCACAGGTGAGCCTGCATTGATGGGCACTGTTGAGGCACTGCTGAGGGGAACTGATAAAGTTGTTGTTATTTTTGTAACATAATTCTGCATAAAACATTTAAGTGTCATTTCATGAGATAATTTTTTGGGGCAGGGTAAGGGCTGGGTGGGGCAATTGGTGGCGAGTAACCCTTGAGACCTGGCTAGTAGCTCAGGACTTGAAATTTTGAGCCCTGGTCGTTTTGTCCCAGCTCCCTTGCACCTGTGATCTGCCATTGCAAAGTGAGGGGATCCCCATTGGGATATTTACAATTACGGAGTGCAAAATGGATGGGGTTACGTAGGTTTGTTATAAAACTCAGGTGCTGATCATGTCCTCCATGGCTGCGTCTCTGTAAAGGATGGCAGCAGGTGGGCAGAAACAGGCCGTTTGCATTCGCAGCATAAAAAAGGTGAGTGGGAAGGAGTCATCTAGAAGGTGCGACAGTTAAAAAGGAGGGGGAAGTCCATCTTTTGTAAATGTTACACCCATATTCAGGGTCTAATGTGCAACAACCCCCCCTTAATCGCTGTGACAGGGAGCGGAGTGATCATGTCAATGTAGGCAAACAATGAAACAAGACTGAATGATCCACGTGGTACTTCAAGAGCAGAAGTGGTGTTGTGCTTCCGCTAGGCTGAATGGCAGCAAAGAGTGCTGCCCCAGTCAACAAACCCTTGCATGGTGAAGCCAGCGGTGGCAGGAAATTTAAAAAGCGCACACAACCATTAGCTCTCGATGCCCCAGCCTTACCCTTCGAGTCTTCAGGAGATGGGTCACACCAGAGACTGCCACAGCTCTGGAGACTAAATTTACTCTGCAGCTCACACAATACAAAGTCTGTTAAATGCTACAAAGGTCACATTCCATGCTAGACTAAAACACAGACTTCAGCAGAGCTGAGGAAATAAAAGGCATCCAATCTGGTAGGACACCAGGAAAAAACTGAGGCATGATTGCAGAGACAGGTTTATACTGGGGCCAGCTTCAACTGTGCTTCCCAGTGTAACAATGCAACCTCCTGCAGGAGGCAGTGGAACCAAAAAAAAAATCATCAATTCTTGTCTCACTTAAGGACAAGAAACAAACTCCCTTTTACTTAAATTTAGCATTACAGAATTTGGTCAACATTTTAAATTTTCATTCAATATCCGTAATCACGTACAAACTTTTGCATGTGCAGCTTTATTATCTTGTGCATGGAACAATTACTACACAAGTATAGCACACTGACTACTCAAGAGGGGAAACTAAGGGTTTACCATGTCACTAGCCAAGCTTAGAACATATTCATAGAATGCATGAATTGTTAGAATGTGGTCATTTAATTGCGCAAACATTTAATACTCACGGGTCCCATAATTGTTGCTTGCCAGTGAAACACTAAGGAGAAAGAAAAAAAAAAATTAAAAAAATTTAAATATTGTAACCACTAGTTAACATGAGTGCATAAAGCCCAAAAGACCTGTTAACAAAACAAAAACACACACAAAAAGACACCCATTATGAATACTAATGAATTTACTTCCACTGCAGGATAAACAGCCTCTCCACTCACACATATATGCATCAAGGTAGCGGGCCTTCTTCCACAGCACTGCATTTATGCACATCTGTGTGCCAATTGCAGTCAATAGCACGCCCTGTGCATGAAGACTGAGCTGACACTGACCGTTTAGGGCAGTGATTCTCAACCAGGGTTCCGTGTAAACCTAGGATTCCTCCCGAGGTTGCTAGGGGTTCCTTCAGCATTGGGCCATTTCTGCCTCTTTGATAAGTTCCCACCGACACCAATGATCTTTTTAGCCATCTGTAAGGAGGTAATTCTTCCCAATGAGCACAAGTGTAAGGACCATTCTTCCCACTGACCATCACACTAATGTATCATGAGTTGTATTTTTCAAATTTTTAGCAGGGGTTCCCCTAGACTGGAGAACTATTTCAAGGGTTCCTCTGTTGAGAAAGGCTGGTTTAGGGTCTTCTAATGATTGGGAGCCAGGGGGAATAGCTCCTGATCACATGATCTGGCACAAGCTGAAAACATGCCTCTGTACTCCCATTTTTACTCCCCGACGAAGATCCAATTTGACCCGAAAAGAGATAGATCTATCTAAAACCTGGATACACCATCAAAACTGCCCCCATAATATTCCTCTATTATAAATCAGTACATGGTGTGTCTGTGCTCTACCCCTGGGCTCTGTAATCTGAGCTGCTCCAGCCGCCTCCCCGCGCTGCCCATCACTGTGTATAAGAAGCTTTGGTAACCATGATGGAAACCAAAAAAAAAAAAAAGAACAGACAAAAGCATGGCTGCCTTAATTTAATGAAATTTTCTGAAATGGTCACTAAACTTAAACAGCTTTTTCACAAAAACTGTAAAAGATATCAATATCGTTTGGCGTCTGTAGATGAAAGTATAAAGGAGCTGAAACTTGAAGCAATCCCACTAATTACCAGTAAAATCCATGTATTTGCACACAGTGCAGGACAAGGGCTGAATATATTCATAGACCCTGGGAATCTCCAGATGACTGGACACGGGTGAGCTTTTGAAGACATGCCCCCTGGGCATCAACCCTATAACCTTACCCTTAATTTTTTTCCCTCGATCATTAACATTCTGCTAAAACTTTGTACTAAGTACTGCTTGGACCTTGAAGAAAGGTGCAAATCCACAAAAGCTGGTTGTGAAAATTTGGGTGTTTGTGCAAATAAAAACTGCCACAGACAGTACTCTGTTTTCCCCACAATCCAGGGAATTAAAGCGGAGTGACACTGTCTAATGTTTTTTTTTTTTTGTGCAATGAGAACTCACGTGTTCCGTTTTCAGAGCGAACTGCTGCCGGTTTTCGTCAAAAATAAACACTTATTTAAAAAAAAAAGTGTTGCTGCTGGGTGCCATCTTGCCAGTGGGCATGTGAAACCACACAGGCACCTTCTATGGCCCAGCATGCACTGCCATTACTGCACCGATCTCGCGCGTGCGCAGTAACGGCAAAGTGTAGCTCACGTTAGCCGAAATCTCGCGAGAGCCCCGTAAATCTCACGAGATTTCGGCGGATGTCCGCACTGACTCCTGGGATCAATGACACCAGATCCCAGGAGACAGTGCGGCATGACGAGGATCGACGCACAGACCCCGCCCACCCCCGAAGAGACAGAGCAGGAATTACAAGGTAAGTGGGGGGGGGAGAAAAAAAAAAACCACTTCATTTAGTACTCTTTGCCTGATTTGGAAGGCAAAGAGATTTACTAAATGAAGTGTGTGCAGAACCGCTTTAACCAAGCATTACAATGGTGACAGAAGCTGTTGAGTGGCAGCCACCACATTACCTAAGCAGATAGACTGTTTTAAGTCTACCTGCACCACCTGCGCCAATTTCTATATCAGAGTGAAAGAAACTGGTAGTGCCTGCATCTAACAGAGGGAATGCAGCAGTTTTTGATATATGAAACTGTCACAGATCCTTCTAGGTCAGAGCCATCGTACTGGATGTAAGCTATCAAGACAGTGTCCAGCCTTCTCCGCCAATGCAGTGATTACACTACACAATCAAAGACTGTAGGCTTAGCACTCTGAGCAGTGGGTGGGGTGGGGACCGACAGATGGGCTCCCGCTACTGTCTCAGCCAATGGGAGAGTCCCCATACAGCCAAGACCAGCGTAAACATTGCTGGATCGGGTGGGGGGGGGGGTGTAAAAACACCTGCAGCCTTTACAACATACATGCACTTTTTTTATGTTGCATATTTGTCAAATTTTTACTTTTTTTAAAAAATTTTGAGGAAACGCCAAAAAGAACTTCCATGCAAAAAAAAAAAAAAAAAAAATTAATTTTTTTTGGTAAAACAAATAGTGAAACCTTGGACTGCGAGCATAATTCGTTCCAGAAACATGCTTGCAATCCAAAAGCAAATGTCACCATATGAAATAATGGCGACTCAAATGATTCGTTCCACAACCATTTATTCATAAGTCCTTCAGTTTATAGTCCATATAAAAATTATAGCAATGTGATAGGTTGTTCAACCATAAAGTGTCCATCCACAAATGTCAGCCTTCACAAGGCGATTCGAAGCAAAATCCAGCAGAAGCTACCGAATATAAAAGAGCCGCTTAAGTGTAATAATATGGTTACATTTAATGAAGGTACAACATTTAGCAACTCACATGGTTGATTAAAAGAGGTGCATGGCATAGGCCTCCGGGGTAAAGCTGTCCACACAGACCATCCCTAGCACCGCCAGCTCTCACCGCTGTCAGGCTGCAATCATGACCGGGAAGACTACCCTGCAGTAGAGCGATCGAAAAGCGTGGCTTGTAATGCTCGTGGAGCCCAGCATGGAAGGGACGACATTGATGGTGGTGAGGGGATGGTCTATGTGGACAGCTTTACCCCGGAAGCCTGCATATTTAGATCTGCCTCTTAACCATGCGAGTTGCTAAATGTTGTACCTTCATTAAATGTTACCATATTGCTACACTTAGAGAGGCACCTCTTCTCTTTTATACTCAGTTGTGATGTGAAACTACTTGTATAGCAAGACATCGCTAGTATAACAAATCAAAATTTATTTTAAAAAAATGTTGCTTGTCTTGCAAAAAAGCTCTCGAAGGTTTGAGTGTAACTGATTCTAACCACCCCTTCTTAAAAGAGGTTGATTAAAAAAAGTGTGTCATTAATCTTCTGATCCCCACAGTGATCCTTCCCTGTACATTCACTTGCTTGGCAGCCAGCCTTTACGTGAATGGACAAAGAATGTTGTGCCTACTCTGCTAGTGATTGTCTGAATGTACTGAATACTTTGCATCTGGGCTGCAATTATACAGCTCTAAATCATACATCTTACACGTCGAGTACCCTAAAAGTGTATTGGATATCAAGTGTGCGGGAACTTTGTTTAACTCATTGGTATATATATATGATCTTCAATGCTTTACAATCCTTGTGCCCTCTTTACCACCTGGCCAAACGCGCTTATAGTACGGTTAGTCTTTCCATTGATCCAACCATGGACTGAGCTCTCTAAGGAGCTACCAAGCTAAAGGTCATTACCCCCCTCAGACCTTTAATTACCAGACTAGCATCCGGATACATTGCTCTAACAAGTTCCCATTACAGGACAATACTACCATTAGATAATTTCCAACCACTTACCATCCAGCAGAAATTTATATAGAAATGGCTCATCAGCATTGTTCCTGAATTAGCGAGGTCAGCGAGTGACCTCAATTCCCTCAAATAACTAGTGTCAGGAAATATTGATCAGTTTTCTTCATGCAACTAAGCGATAAATTATTGCATGACAGCCTTATGCAAATGGTATTTGGCATCCGAACTTGTTTTTGTGTCATGTGTGTTTTTTCTGTCTTGTTTACTTCTATTCTTGACTTTTTAGCAATTAAACTCATGGGAAGTCATGTCATGTGAAGTTACAAAGATACCGCTTTCCATATTGTGCACTTTAATACAATTTTGTACTTTAATGATTAGCCCTGATCAAAACCCTCTGTTGCCTTAGTAGCCCCTTTCTTACCCGGGTAGTCTTACCAGGGTTTCCCTTTGTATGCTCGGTTTGGATTGGCTATGTTAACAGCACCCCACTGGAGTGAGTGGTATAAGGGTAACAACCAACACTTTGTGGATATACCCAAAACAGGACCTGTTACCTTACGCTAGATTTATGTCTAACACTCCAGTTCACAACAATTGGCACAGGTAGACTTGAAACCGGTCCATCTTTCAGACTCTGCAAATGATGCAACCTTCTTCACAGCTCTGATGGCGGATGGGATTGAATACATCCTAATTGGCATTCAATCCCGCCCAGTCACAACAGAAAAAGTCCAAACCTCCCAAGTCCTACCCTACAGAGCACAGCATTAAAAAGAAAACTCCTTCATACACAGCCTGTTCTGAATGGTAGCTGGGCAGGATTGAATGGATCACAATTAGAATTCAATCATGCCCAGTTAGAATATGCCGACCAGTGTGAACAGGGAGAGTCCCACCCCTCAGATCCCACCCTCCCAAAGCCCTGATCTCTGTGAAGGGGTCAATTTACATATGAAGTAAACCCCTTCATATTAACCTCAACTAGCCCTCCCTCTGTAGTCTTGCAGTAAACCACCATTCTTTGACATGCTGCAAGACAGGAATGACACAGGAGGTATGACATTCACAACTTTCCCCACCCAAATGAAGAACCAGAAACACCCACAGTAACCCTAGGACCCACGACCTCAACTCCCAGAACTCCTTAAACTAGGAGGCTCATGGGACATGCAACATGACTAGGGCTGCAACTAATGATATTTATAAATCGATTAGTTAGCAGATTGTTTTGATTAATCGGATAATATAGGAACCCATGTTGAATGAACTCTAGTGCGTTTCCGCAAAAAGCGCCAAAAAAACCTGCATAGGTGTGAACCAGGCCTAAGACGTTTAAGTAGCAGCAGCGTGCTTTTTTGCATCACCTGTCATCAGGTTAAAAAATTATATTAGCCCTTTATAGCACACATAAAGAAGATAATCGCTACTATATGGGGTTCATTTATACTAATGAAACAATGTGTATATATAAATCAAGTCCACACATCAAGCAATAAAGACACCATCCACGTGATGTTCAGTAATGATATATGGATACAACATGCAGGTGACTCCGTGGGCATGAACAATACCTCCACCAACAATAAAGATGGCCACTCACCTCACCGAGGGGACCCTTTGATTATAGAGGGTCAAATACACATTCCCTTGCGTGCACAAATGGATGGTACACAGAAGATCCAGGTCAGTCTGGATACAGCGGCTAAAATACGTAGAGGTCTCCAAAGTCACATGGGTCATGCAATCATAAAAGGACACAACATAGTGCTCTCCCCAGTACAAATGATATTTAATAGAAAAAATGCGGTATCCTCTGATGAAGTCCCTGCCCATAGGGACGCAACACGTACACAGAAGGAAGCGTAGTTACGTCACCCGCGGCCATCTTGCACCCTGTTTTATCTGGCACTGGAAAAGTGCCATGTTTGTAAGTTCATTTACATTTTTTCTATTAAATATCATTTGTACTGCGGAGAGCACTATGTTGTGTCCTTTATGATTGTATGACCCATGTGACTTTAGAGACATCTACGTATGTTAGCCGATGTTCCCTGCTGTATCCGGACTGACCTGGATCTTCTGTGTACCATTTCATTTGTGCCTGCAAGGGAAGGTGTATTTGACCCTCTATAATCAAAGGGTCCCCTCGGTAAGGTGAGAGGCCATCTTTATTGTTGGTGGAGATTTTATACATACCCACGGAGTCACCTACATGTTGTATCCATATATGATCACTGAAGATCATGTGGATGGTGTCTTTATAGCTTTATATGTGGACTTGATTTCAGCGCTGCACTAATGTTTTTCTAAGGGATTTTTGATTGACCCTGGTGTTCAGCAGCTATTTGTTAAAGGGTCTTTTATTGCGCCGATTTGTTCCCATTTCTAGAAGGCCATTTTAACTAGGAGTCAGACATGAAGGGTGGAATGAAGATATAAATCTCCCTATTTTTTTCATTTATACGATTTTAAATATAACGCTAAATACTGGTAAAAGTTTACTTTAAAATGTAATTGTAATGCCTTCTCTTACATCCAGTCTATCAGCCTCCACCTTCTCTGGGTTCAGATGCTGATCTTTCCTGCACAGTCCTTCTGGGGTACCTCACCGACACTTCTGGCTTCTTTTGCCTTCAGAGTGCCCCAAAAGCAAACTGAAAATTATAGAATAGAGTGCCCCTATAGAAAGGGGGGGGGGGTGACAGACTTCTGCCTTTAGAAAAACTCACTTCCTGCCCAGGACTACATGTCCCATGAGGCATTGCTCCTCACACATTCACAAGTTCTCAGGCACTTACTGACATGCATGGACGGTGTACTGAGCTGTATGTGTGCCTGCACTGCATTTCCTGATATGTAATGCATTCTGTATGCAGGCCAACTTTTCTGCATTCTGTATGCTGGCCGATTAATCGATTATGAAAATAGTTTCCAACTATTTTCATAATCGATTAGTTGTTTCAGCCCTAAACAGGACTGGCAAAGGAAGGAAACAGGAAGTCAGACTTAAAAAAATGCAGCAAGGAGGAGTGACAAGACACAGAAACCTGCTGTATACAGCTAAAGGAGGCAAGTTATACAAAAACTAACAGTGGGGTTGTGATTTACATGCACAAGGCATATGTTTTGGGGAGGAAAAAATTGTCTTTATTATCTAACTTTACTGCCATCACATAGGAAGCCAACAAGCTGATGAAACAGATCATGTTGCACCAGCCTCTTCTGACCACAGCTGCTGGAGGAATGACAGGTCAAAACCTGAAGTGCCAAAATCGTTGTTTGCAGCTTCATTTACCAAAGGTGGGATCAGGAAATGGCTATTAGCCAATCTCCCTTCTATCTAGCCACACACACCTGCCATTTTATTTCTTGGTTCGCGGAAGGGACAAAAGGCACCTAGGATAAGCGTTGACTGTACCATCTTAGGCCCACACAAGTGGTTGGGTAGCACTACAGCCATCCAGATCACTTGTAGCCCTTGCCTGAGCCAATTTGGCTCCATTTTTGCTTCTAGAAATCTGTACACAAGCTTATGTTTGTCAAGAAACAATATAAAAGCTTACTGTCATCTCCAACTGGGCCTGCAGAACATTGTGCTGGAGGATCACGAGCCAAATCATTCAGTTCCTAAAGGAGGAGAAACAAAAGGCCTAGTTTTAATGAAACTCAAAAACAGATTTATATTTATTCACACCATATTAAGACCTTTCACATAGGTGGCAGCCTCCAACATCCCCATCAAAAGCAATCTGCAGTATTACTTCAGGGAAGATTTAGAGCCGGTTCACAGACAGAAGACAAAAGCCTGTTTTTCTCTGGTCGATACCAAGGATTTTATTTAATGTAAAAAGTGCCACAACCACATACAAATTGCTTGGCACATGGTTCCAGCTGAAACCAATTGACGTAAATGGACAAGTGTGTGTCCACTCCACAAAAGAGACCCGAGCGTAGAGATAAAACATTTCTGGAAAATGTTGAAGCCATGGAGAATCTTTCATTAAAAGCGGAGGTCCAGCTGAAATTATTTTTTTTTTTATTATTTTTTTCTCTTTTCAGCAGCAGTCAGCAGCTACAAACACTGTAGCTGCTGACTTTTAATAAGCACACTTACCTGTCCAGGGTGCACGCAATGTCAGCCGCCCGAGGCCGATCCCCCCCCCCCCCCATCGGATCGGGTCCCGGCGCTGCCATTCGAACTAAGGGAAACACGCAGTGGAGGCTTGCGGCTAAACTGCCAGTTTGCTACTGCACATGCACGCGGTGCTTTGTGAATGGCCGGCTGTGTTCTGGGACAGTTTCCCAGAACACAGTGCGCCCCATTCCCCCAGAAGAGAACGCGAGGAGGAGAAGAATGAAGATCACCGCGGAGTAGGAAGTGGCAGATTAGGATCTGCCTAGCAACACACATTTCTGGTAATTAAAAACAAAATTCTAAATTTTATTTTTATTTTTTTGGAGCATTTTTTTTTTTTTTTTTTTATGTACATTTTTTTTTAAAGGGTTGACCTCCACTTTAAGGTCTTCATGTTATACAGTGTGAATACCACGTCAGATATATTGTTTATTGTTAACATTACAGAATAGAAAAAAAAATAATAAAACCAACACCTTTTACTGCCCTAGTTCTGCATCATCAATTCAGGCCATTCTAATGAAAGTATTGGCACTTCAGCACATAGCATCTCTGAAGCTCATCTAGCCCCTTCCATACATTGGAGAAGGGCATCAAAAATGATTGTCTAAAGCTAGGTATAAACCAAAATTCTTCTGACTTCTGTCAAAAAAAGGTCCTGCTGGAAAACCAGCAGATGCAGCGCTGATCTGCATATTCTGAATACAATAGTGCAGTGAGGATTTTTGCAGCCCGTTATGCATTTCTGTTAAGCAGGGTATACACCGAGTATGGGTTGGTGAAAAAATTGCAGCTGTATTAAAGTGGTTGTAAACCCTTATACCCAGTGATGTGAATATCATCAGATGATATGGGTTATTATACAGGATTTCTATAGCGCCGACAGTTTACACAGTGCTTTACAACATAAGAGCAGACAGTACAACTACAATACAGTAGGAACTAGAGGGCCCTGCTCATTGGAGCTTACAACACAAGAGGGAGAGTCATAAGATACAAAAAAAAAAATTAAAAAAAAAAAAACACAATAAACTGGAGGATGGACCGATGGGTAAAAAATAAAGTTACAGTTAGGTGGGGGCTGGATAGGCCTCTCTGAAGAGACGAGTTTTCAGGGATTGTCTGAAAGTAGACAGATAGTCAGATTGGGGTAGGGAGTGCCAGAGAATGGGAAAGGCTCTGGAGAAGTCCTGGAGGCAAACATGGGAGCTAGGAGAGGAACAATTTTGATACAAGGTTAGTGATGTAGCTGGGGGCAGAGTTGTGGACGGCTTTGCAAGTTATTAGTATATTGAATTTAAATTTGTTGGGGCGAGCAGAAGTTAGTGGAGGGATGAAACAAATACTCCTACACAAGTTGCACCTGATGAATCTGCAACAATCTTGTACAGCCTTCTACAACACAAGATCAAAATCTGGCAACTAAGCAGCAGAAAGTGGTGATCTGAATTCACACATTGGACAGCTCTGGGAGATATCTGAGCCTGACTGGAGGGAAGGGAAACACTCCCCTCACTCTACAGCAGCCAGCACAGAGGAACCCCTGCTAAAAATTACTAAAAGCTATAACTCATGATATATTAGAGTGATGTCAGTGTAAACAATGCTTTTTACACTTGTGAACTTAAAGATCGCTAAAAAAAGATCAATGGTGTCAGTGGGAACTTGTCTGAGAGGCAAAAACTGCTCAAGGAACCCATATTAACCTCTGGAGCAACCCTGGGGTTCCATGGAACCCTTGTTGAAAAACCCTGCTCTACAGGGAGAGCAAGCACAGATGTGAATAACAGTCACAGGCTGTGTGCTAGAGTTCTCAGAGCCACCTGTTTTCTCCTTGGGTGTGGAAAAGCTGTCAGAAATGGAACAAGGCAGCAGAAAGAAGAGAATCAGAGCTTTGTCGAGGCAAGTACACAGGATAGAAGGATGTGCTTTGTTCATATTTCATGTCTGATGTTTACAACCACTTTAAAATGTTTTCCCAATCAAAAAATGTCCAGCATTCCAGCAGCACTAGGGCTTTCAAAACTGCTGCAGGTATGCGCAGACACCTCAAGCTGCTCTTCATAACTTTTTGGGTTTAAAAAAGGGACAGCAATAATCCATCCCCTTTAAACAGAAGTGAACGGGGAGTTCCAGGCCTTTTATGTTTATTAAAAGTCAGCAGCTACAAAAAGTGTAGTTGCTGACTTTTAATAAACGGACACTTACCTGTTCCACGGTCCAGCAATGCGGCCGAACGGGGTGTCGCTCCTCTCCCCCTCCTCTGGGCACCCGGCCGTGACCGTTTTCGGCTTCACGGCCAGGCATGCGCGAGTCGCGCTGAGCTCCCGGAGTGGATAGGCGATCTCCTGGGACCTGTCATGTGTCCAAGTAGATCGCCTAGAGGGAGGGGCCGTCTAAAGCGAAAGGAGGAGTCGCCTAGGCGGAAGGAGGAAGTGGGACAGGAAGTCTCCCTCCTAATGAAGCCCCACCCCCCCCCCCCCAAAAAAAAAAATGACATGCTGATCTGTGCAGCATAACCATAATATTAATATCGGTCCGGTGACGTACAAGAAATACAAGCTAATAGGCGAGGGGACATAAGGGTCGCCAAAGATTTGTTATTCCAGATGAACAATTGGGTGGTAAAAATGTTGGCAACTGGTCTTAGAGTTCAAAGCAAAATTTAGTTATAGGGGGGTAAGAGGGACAAGTGGGTAAATTCGATCCAATATATCAATGCCCTACCAGATGGTTCCGGAAAACTGTTGAAATAATAAACTATCCTGAAAGGAGTTATTAGGTTCTGAGGAACACATACACCCTAGAGAATGAACCAAATTCTCTCTCATTAAGGGAAAAATAAAATATACTTGGAACTTGGGTGTTTACTAGATAATTATTATACTCAGAACAATTTGTAATGGAACCGGTCACCCATTTTGTTACATTGTTATCCTGTTACACTGTGCTGTACTTATTTTGAAATAAATAAAAAAAACAAAAAAGTTATAGGGGGGTTGGTAGTTTGTATAACACATTGTCTTAAATAAAAACCACAACAATCCCATTTAGGTAAAACTACATGGCTTTTAGCAAGACTTGACCACTTGCCGGCCGCCCACAGTATACACACACACACACACACACACACATCATTACTTTGACATTAAATGCCGTTAAGGCAGTAGCTGTTTTTTTTTTTGTGGGCAATTCGGTATCTGATAAAAAGTAGTGATCCCAGCGGCACATTTCTTGCTGGGTCACTTTTAGAAGGGACAGGACAGGTCCACCCCCCCATTTCCAGGTTTACCAGAGCCATCGGTAAACCCGGAAGCAATCCAATGCAGCTGATGGCTAGGCAGAAAGTCGAGGGAGGGATAGATGGACCCCCACTCGGCTCTTGGAGGACTGGAGCAACCTCTGATACCACTTGCGGTTTTCGGGCATAAAGAAATTAAAAAAAATACAAGTAAAAAAATGTGAGATCTGGGGTCTTTTTTGACCCCAGATCTCTAAAGAGGACCAGTCATGCTTTTTTCTATTACAAGGGATGTTTGCATTCCTTGTAATAGAAATAAAAGTGATAAAAAAAATAAATAAAAAAAACACTGCACACATTTAAAGCACTCCTTTTCCCTGTGCTCACAAGCAGAAGTAAACGCATGCGCAAGTCACACCCACATGTAAACAGTGTTCAAACCACATGTGAGGCATCACTGCTAATAGAGCGAGAGCAATAATTCTAGCACTAGACCTCCTCTGTAACCCTAAACAGGTAACCTGCAAACATTTTTAAAGCGTTGCCTAAGGAGATTAAGTACTGTAGTTTGTCACCATTTTACATGCGTGTGCAATTTTGAAGCATGACATGTTCGGTTAGCCATTTACTCGGCTTAAAACGGAGCTCCGCCCTGGGGAAAATTTTTTTTTTTTTTTTTTTTTTAAAGTCAGCAGCTACAAATACTGCAGCTGCTGACTTTTAAAAATTGGACACTTACCTGTCCCAGGGTCTAGCGATGCGGGGGAACGAGGCCCCCCCTCGTTCCACGAGCCGCTCGCGGCGCCGGCATTCCTAACGTGGGAACCCGGCTGTGGCTTCACAGCCGGGCACCCACTGCGCATGCGCGAGCGGCGCGCCGTGATTTGGCGCTCAGTCATCTGGGACACGTGACAGGTCCCAGATGACTGTGCGGCGCCGAGGGGGAAGTGACGTTTTGCCAGGGCAATGAAGGTGGCAGACTACGAGGGACCCCATAGCAACAGGCATTTGGAGGTGAGTAAAAAAAAAAATTTTTCCCCAATTATTTTTTTTTTTTTTTTATGATTTTTTTGACCGCAACCCCACTTTAACATCTTTCACATTATACAAAAAAGTTGGGGTAACTTTTTTTTTTTTTTTTTTTTTTTTTAATACACTTTAATGAATAAAAAAAATAAAAATAAAAAGCGTTTGAAAGACTGCAGTGCGATCTGACAAAAAATTGCAACAATCGCCACGACGGCGAACCTTGGCACCCCAGATGTTTCGGAACTACATTTCCCCATGATGCTCATGCACTCTGCAGAGTAGTTTGAGCATCATGAGAAATCTAGTTCTGAAACATCTGGGGTGCCAAGGTTCGCCATCACTGCTCTAGGGTCTCTGCTGAAAAAGTAATATTCTAGCAAAAAAAAAAAAAAAAAAATACCAATTTAACCACCTCAATACTGGGCACTTTCATCCCCTTCCTGGCCAAGCCATTTTTCAGCGCTGTTGCACTTTGACAATTGCGCAGTCATGCAACACTGTACCCAAATGAAATAATTTTTTTCCCCATAGAGCTCTTTTGGTGGTATTTGATCACCTTCTGCGCTATAAACAAGAGGGACAAGTTTGAAAGAAAAAAAAACAATTTAACTTTTTTCTATAATATCCAATTTATTTTTTTTAACAAATTTTTTCCTCAGTTTAGGTTGATATGTATTCTTCTGCATATTTTTTAACAAAATCGCAATAAGCATATATTTGTTTGCGCAAAAGTTATATCGTCTACAAAATAGGGGATAGATTTATAGCATTTTTATTATTTTTTCACTTTTAATGGCAGCGATCAGATTTTTATTGTGACTGCGATATTGCGGCGGACACATTTTTGGGACCACTCACATTTATACAGCGATCCGTGCTATAAAAATACATTGATTACTGTGTAAATGTGACTGGCAGGGAAGGGGTGATTCTAGCTGTGGGGGGAGGGGACTGACCGGGGGAGGTGACCGATCGGTGTCCTTATGTACAAGGGACACACCATCAGTCGCCTCTCCTCTGACAGGACGTGGATCTGTGTGTTTACACACACAGATCCACGGTCCTGCTCAGTTACTGGGCAATCGCGGGTGCCCAGACATCGCGGCTGCCGGGCACAAGCATCAGGTCCCTAGACACGCCGTGGGCCAGAACGAGAGCTGCCTTGTCCTGCCGTCATAGGACAGTGGGCAGGCGGCTAGTGGTTAATGGATAACCTAAGATTCATATACAGTTTTGTTAGGAAATTGCTTTTCGTTTCGCATTATCCTCACACTGGATTTTCCCAATAGCAGTGCGTGCCTCCATTATAAACAACCGGTGCAATATTAATGCTGGTATGACAAATCTACAGTGTCTGCTTTAGAAGGGGTACAGCCATAATGAGTATCCCACTAACTAGAGGGAAAACTTGACATTTGAATCATCTTCGTGCAGACTTCGGGGAAATGCAGCGAGCCAAACACCCAATTGCCATAAAAAAAATTAAATAAAATAAAAAAAACACACACACATAAGGAAACAGCTTTAGGAAGCTTTACGCGACCTGTCTAATTATATCATTTTAGAAATATTGGAATGAAAGCTCTGTAATGCAGGCCATACACAGCAGCTTTCCTGCAACCATGGGGGTTATACTATCTGCTAGCAATAATCGCATGCAAAACCCAGAAGGCTGCTTGTACCCAAATTGATCAACTTGGTACATTCAGCCTGCCCATATATGATTTGAATCTGGGCAGTGAATATAAACAGACTTTCATCTTTTCACATCCGATTACATCTGGGTCAGTCTAAAACAGGGCTTGACAAATTTGCTTGGAATCAAGAAGCCAGCTAAAAAAAAAAAAAAGTTAGGCGCCAGGTTTTTTTTTTTTAACTTCTTAAGATCCGCGCTGTAGCCGTCGTTCTGCTTTGCCGGGACTACGTCCTATGACGTTGTGCCGTGTACGAGCGGCCTGCGCGCTCTGTGATCAGCGAGTCTGAGACTCGCTGGATCACCGATTCGAGTAAGGGGGTCGATCCCGACCCCTTACCACGTGATCAGCTGTCAGCCAATGACAGCTGATCACGCGATGTCAACACAGCCGGTAATCGGCTATTTTTTTCTCCTCGCCCTAACAGTGCGAGGAGGAAAAAAAAAAAAAGCCGATCACCGGCGGTAGTGATCGGGACATCAGTCCCAATCACTACAAGCTGCCGCCAGCCCCTCAGTGTCCACCTGAGCCCCTAAGTGCCACCTAGCAGTAGGTAACAGTGCCACCTCTCAGTGCCCACAATCAGTGCCTGAGGAACAGTGCTGCACATTAGTGTCACCTATCAGTGCCACCTTAACTGTGCCTACCAGTGCAGCCTATCAGTGCCGCCTCATCAGCGCATATCAATGAAGCAGAAAAATTACCCGTTTGCAAAATTTTATAACAAACTATTAAACCAGATTTTTTTTTTTTTCAAAATTTTCCATCTTTTGTTTAGCAAAAAATAAAAACCCCAGCTGTGATTAAATACCACCAAAGAAAAAGGAAAAAAAAAAAACATTTTAAATTTGGGTACAGTGTTGTATGACCGAGTCAAAGTGCGTCAGGGCCGAAAATTGGTCTGGGCCCAGTAAGCAAGTGGTTAACGACCGACAATGGTTAATTTTTATATTGAAAAAAAGCTATCTTAAAATTTACACAGAAAGACTAGAAACAAAGCATACATACACACATATATATATAACCAGCCTGACATTTGTGGTCTATTCACAGCACAGCTCTGCACAATCCTTGCTTCGCCTATGTGGAGAGGGGGTGTGCCTTTCCTCCAATCAGCTGTCAGTGTATACCAAGAATCAGGGAAAAAAAAAAAAAAAATGTGTATATATATATATATATATATATATATATATATATATATATATATATATATATATATATATATATATATATATATAAATATAATAAAAAATAAAAAATAATAAAAAAAAATAAAAAAAAAAACACAATGTTGACTTTCTAAAGAATGTAGAAAGCTGAAGACAGCAGACAGACATGTAAAGCGCATGTAGGGAGATTAGTTTGCTCTCTGTATCTGAGGCTGTTCACTTCACTGGGTATATGGGAGGGTTTATGTCCACTTTAACCACTTCAGCCCCGGACCATTTGGCAGCCAAAGGACCAGAGGTCTTTTTTCAATTTCGCACTGCACTACTTTAACTGGTAATTGCGCGGTCATGCAATTTTGTAACCAAACGAAATTTGCGTCCTTTTCTTCCCACAAATAGAGCTTTCTTTTGATGGTATTTGATTGCCTCTGTGATTTTTTTTTTTTTGCGATATAAACGGAAAAAGAGCGAAAATTTTGAAAAAAAAAGAGATTTTCTACTTTTTGTTATAAAAAAAAATCTAATAAACTCAATTTTAGTCAAACATTTGGGCCAAAATGTATTCAGCCACATGTCTTTAGTAAAAAAAATGCCAATAAGCGTATATTTATTGGTTTGCGCAAAAGTTATAGCGTCTACAAACTAGAGTACATTTTCTGGAATTTACACCGCTTTTAATTTATGACTGCCTATTTCATTTCTTGAGGTGCTAAAATGGCAGAGAAGTACAAAACCCCCCCAAATGACCCCATTTTGGAAAGTAGACACCCCAAGCTATTTGCTGAGAGGCATGTTGAGCCCATTGAATATTTTTTTTTTTAGTCCCAAGTGATTGAATAAAGACAAAAATAAAAAAAGATTTTTTTTTTTTTTCAAAAAGTTGTCACTAAATGATATATTGCTCACACATGCCATAGTTATATGTGGAATTGCACCCCAAAATACATTTTGCTGCTTCTCCTGAGTATGGGGATACCACATGTGTGGGACTTTTTGGGAGCCTAGCCGCGTACGGGGCCCCGAAACCCAAGCACCGCCTTCAGGATTTCTAAGGGTGCAAATTTTTGATTTCACTCCTCACTACCTATCACCGTTTCGAAGGCCATAAAATGCCAAAATAGCACAAAACCCCCCCAAATGACCCCATTTTGGAAAGTAGACACCCCAAGCTATTTGTTGAGAGGCATGGTGAGTATTTTACAGCTCTCATTTGTTTTTGAAAATGAAGAAAGTAAAGAAAAAAAAAAAATTTTTTTCTTTTTTCAATTTTCAAAACTTTGTGACAAAAAGCGAGATCTGCAAAATACTCACAATACCTCTCAGCAAATAGCTTGGGGTGTCTACTTTCCAAAATGGGGTCATTTTGGGGGGTTTTATGCCATCTGGGCATTCCATGGCCTCCGAAACTGTGATTGGCAGTGAGAAGTGAAATAAAAAAATTACACCCTTAGAAAGCCTGAAGGCGGTGATTGGTTTTTGGGGTTCCGTACGCAGCTAGGCTCCCAAAAAGTCCCACACATGTGGTATCCCCGTACTCAGGAGAAGCAACAGAATGTATTTTGGGGTGTATTTCCACATATGCCCATGACATGTTTGAGCAATATATCATTTAGTGACAACTTTTTGTAAAAAAAATATATATATTTTTTTTTTTTTCATTATTCAATCTCTTGGGACAAAAAAAAAAAATATTTAATGGGCTCAACATTGCTCTCAGCAAATAGCTTGGGGTGTCTACTTTCCAAAATGGGGTCATTTGGGGGGGGTTTGAACTGTCCTGGCATTTTATGCACAACATTTAGAAGCCTATGTCACACGTCACCCACTCTTCTAACCACTTGTAGACAAAGCCCTTTCTGACACTTTTTGTTTACATGAAAACATATTTTTTTTTTTGCAAGAAAATTACGTTGAACCCCCAAAACACTATATATATTGTTAAAGCAAAGGCCCTACAGATTAAAATGGTGGGTGTTGCATTTTTTTTTTCCACACAGTATTTGCGCAGCGATTTTTCAAACGCATTTTTTGTGGAAAAAATACACTTTTTTTTATTTTAATGCACTAAAACACACTATATTGCTCAAATTTTTGATGAAATAAAAAATATGATCTTAGGCCGAGTACATGGATACCAAACACGACATGCTTTAAAATTGCGCACAAACACGCAGTGGCGACAAACTACATACATTTTTAAAAGCCTTTAAAAGCCTTTACATGATACCACATTAGATTCACGGAGGAGGTCTACTGCTAAAATTACTGCCCTCGATCTGACCTTCGCGGTGATACCTCACATGCATGGTGCAATTGCTGTTTACATATGACGCCAGACCAACGCTTGTGTACGCCTTTGCGCAAGAGAAGGGGGGCAGGGGTGCTTTTTTTTTTTTTTTTTTGTTTTTTTTTTTATTTATTTAGCTTTTTTATTTTATTTTTAAAAACTGTTCCTTCCATTTTTTTTCTTTGTTATGATTTTTATTGTTATCTCAGGGAATGTAAATATCCCCTATGATAGCAATAGGCAGTGACAGGTACTCTTTTTTTGAAAAAATTGGGGTCTATTAGACCCTAGATCTTTCCTCTGCCCTCAAAGCATCTGACCACACCAAGATTGGTGTGATAAAATGCTTTCCCAATTTCCCAATGGCGCGGTTTATATCCGGGAGGGGGGACATTCCCTCCCACTGCTTGTAAAAGCAGTCTAGAGGCTAATTACCCGCTAGAATTGCTTTTACATGAAAGCCGATCACTGGCTGAAAAGAATGATACCAAGATGATACCTAAACCTGCAGGCATCATTCTGGTATAACCATTCAAAGTCCAGCAACATACTGGACATATATTGTAATCTTTTTTTTTTCATGCAGCCTCTTGGCTGAACGAAAAAAAGAGATTGATTGGTGGGTATGCCCACCATTAGAATACCTCCCTTCATCCACCCACTTCTAATGATGGGCATACATGCACCATTTATATATGCCGATGCATGGGGGCATCCTCCCGCAAAAGTTATGCCGTGTACACACGGTCGGAATTTCGACCGTATGTACGTGGCATTAGGAGCCAATCGCTCCCCCCCCCTGCTGCCCCCATGCTTCGGCATATATGCTCTTTTTTTTAACTGTGGTGGTGAAATCACCTCCTACAGCGTTGGAGTCGCGGCTTTATGTATCGTGGGAGCAAACGCTGTTGCTGTCAAGATAAATAAATCCGCGTTGCAACTGAATGGCGCACCTGAAAACAAAAAAATGCTCAACACTAAAACACACAGTAAACAAAATTACATACCTGAAAAGCAAGCATGATAAAACATAATAAAACATAATAAAACATAATAAAACATTGCAGAATAGAATGGAGTAAAAAAAGAGCAACAATAGAGAGAGAATAGAGTGAGAGAGAGAACAATAAAACGACAACTATTTTATTTTTTTTTATTTTTTTGAGATTCACAGGTAAAAAAGCTCCTGACTGAAGCGACTGAATCAAAACGCTACCACAAAAAAAATGTTAGCGATCGCAGGGATCAGGCCTGACTCTGCGAACGCTGCAGTTATGTGTGCTTAGTGTTTTGTAAGTGACAGTGATCGATCGATACTGCACTTGGGTGGGCTGGGCTGGGCGGAGGGGGAAAACGCAGGTGCTAGCAGGTATCTGGGCTGATCCCGCTAACAATGCGTTTTTTTTTGGAACCCTAAACTGCTGGGACGCTAGTATAGATCTGATCAGATCAGATATTGATCTGTTCAGATACTGTGCCACTAAGGGAGGTGTATGCTTTGTGCGTGGGTGTTTGCGGTACTGGCACTAACCTGGGGCGACGCAGACCTTATTTGACCCTAAAACCTAATTGATATCACCCGCCGGGCGATCAGGGGGTTAAACCGTTATTGGGTAATAAATGGCGGGTGCCCTGACAGTATAAAAAAACAAGCTAACTAACCAGCGTCACCCGTAACAGTAATACAAAAAAAAACTGGTTACCTAGCGACACTAATGCAGCGATCAGAAAAACGATCGCTTAGTGACACTGGCAAAAGGGGGTGAAAGGGTTAACTAGGGGCAATCAGGGGGTTAAACCTTTATTAGGTAATATATGGGGGTACCTGACGCTATATAAAAACCTGACGGGGAACCTAAATAACGAAATAACTAACTGGCTAACCAGCGTCACCAGTGACAGTTATACAGTGATCACTGGTGAAAGGGTTAACTCTAGGGGCAATCAGGGGGTTAAAACCTTTATTTAGGTTGTAATATGGGGGTACCTGACCTATAAACCTATTTATGAACCTATATAAACATGGCGGTTACCTAAAAAAAAAAAAATGGTTACCTAGCGACAGCAGTGACACTAATACAGCGATCAGAAAAACGATCGCTTAGTGACACTGGCAAAAGGGGGTGAAAGGGTTACCTGGGGGGCAATCAAGGGGTTAAACCTTTATTAGGGGGGGGTGGGGGGCTACCTTGGACCTAAAACTAACTGCCCTGACAGTTATTACAGTCACACTGACACTAAATGCAGTGATCAGTAAAAAAATGATCACTGCAATTAGTGACACTGTGACTGGGGGGGGAGGGGGTGATCTGGGGGGTGATCAGGGGGTGACAGGGGGGTGTTTTGTGTGCCTATGTGTACTGGTGTCAGTGTACTGTTTGTGCACTAACCTTTAGATGTTCACAGCTCGGCGTTCCGGTCACATAGACCGGCGCACCGAGCGTGACATCACTTCCTCTGCCTGTGTTTTGATTGACACAGACAGAGGAAGCATCTGATTCGCCAGGAGCGATCGCGAGGGGGTGGCCAGAAACCACTGGCCGTCCCCTCATCCCGGATCGCTCCTGAAGCGATCCCGACCGTCCCCGCCGGCCGGGGGGGTCCGATCGGACCCCCCACCCGCCGGAAGAATGGCACGTACAGGTACGTGGTTCTGCCTGTACGTGCCATTCTGCCGACGTATATATACAGGGGGCGGTCGGCAAGTGGTTAAAAAGTAGAATTCCAGACAAAAAAAAATAATCATATTTTCCCACAAATTTATATAGTTACAGGTATTCACTTCTGTATGATCCACTTTTTACTTTTATAAAAATGGTGGAATAGAAACAAAAAACGATCAATCCATTCCTTTCAGCAGGCAAATATGACTGTTCACTCACACCTCCCTGTTCCGTTGTCAGTCCCGTATCTCACAGCCAGCCAGCTCCACCTTTGTGCACATCACAGGCTTGTGTGCAATTGTCTGTTTTAGTACTCTCTGCCAGCCGAGTCCTGTCTTATCTCCTCTTCCACTCACATGCCTTCTCATGAAAAACGCTGGAGCTAGAAGATAATGTGCACGCCCACCAGCAGCTGTTTACGCCAGTGCAGGGGGGGTCACGTGAAAGGGAGCATAATAAAAAATAAAATAAGTACAAAACCCAGTGATTTTTGGAGCTCATCGGGAAAGGTATTAATTGCTTAGGGTTGCAGTGGCTCTTGGCATTGAAGCTTTACAACCAGTTTATGCTATGTGAATAAGAACATAAAACAAATAGGTGCTTTCCCAATCTGACTGAAAAAGTAGAAATCCACTTAAAGCGGTGTTTCACCTTAAAAAAAATAAAAAATTTAGAAGTCAGCAGCTAAAAAAAAAAAGTCGCTGCTGACTTTTAATAAGTACAGATGTCCCTCGGTGATCCGGTTCCAGCGCCGCCATCCTCGGTAAGGGAAACTGGTTCCAGTTTCCTACTGTGCATGCGCGAGTCGGCGCGGCCTACTGCGCATGCGCGAGTCTAACTTGTGAATGGGGAACGCGATGTGTTGTGGGACACAGTTCCCATAACACACCGCGCCCCATTCACTAGAAGACGGAAGGAGAGAAGATCACCGCGGCGCTGGAAGAAGCAGATTAGGACGATCTGCCTAGCAACAGCCATTTCTGGTAAGTAAAAAAAAAAAAAATAATTTTTATTTTTTTTTTTCATTTTAAATTAACATTTTTTTTAAGTTTTTTTTTTTTTTTTCCAGGGTGTCCCACCACTTTAAGGTTCAGCAGCTTAACCCCATGTAAATCTGCATCTACAGTCAAACATTTTTGTAAACCCAGGCAGATTCAGACATCACACCCTTTTCCACTAAACGCATTTGTCTGTGGGCCCATTGGATTAGATTTCATTACTTCTTGCCCAGTATATAACAAACATAACTTGAATACTCGTAATGAGTGTTCAGTATATTAATTCTACATACCTAATTTTCACCCATTATAGTCATTCCTAGACAGCTTGCTGTGATAGCAGTTGCAGTAAAACAAGGCGTGGTAAAGTGGTTGTAAAACAAGGCGTGGTAAAGTGGTTATAAACCTCAGGACATGAAAATATGAACAAAGCATACCCCTCTACAGTGAGGGGTTAAAGAGGAAAAAAAAAAAAAAGGATTTGATCTAGAGCATTGCGATTCTGGAAAAAATGAGAATCACTTTTTTTGCTTAAAATAAAGATCACGATTCTGAGTTACATCTTGCACATACAAAAAAAATAATAATTGGGCCAATTCATTGGTGTATTTCCCGCAAAATTGCCGCTGCACAAATACAGTGTGACAAAATATTGCAACAACTGCCATTTTATTCTCTAGGGTCATATGACGGCCTTGACATTGAGTGGGGATATCTGAATGATGCCTATAGCTACAGGCACCATTCAGATATCAATCTTTCAGGCCAGCGATTCTGTGCACTATAAGAATGATCATAGTGGCAGTTCCACCACTTAATCGTTCTTATAGGCAACGGGAGGGGACGCTCCCCCGCCTCCTGCCAACCGGTGCTTCTCCGGGCTCTCCCTGAGGAAAAAAAAAAAAACGTCCGCCGCCGGATGACGAGCATAGAGATTTCCGGTCACCAGTCATCTCTATGACTGTCGGAGGCTCGGGCGCGACGTTATGACCTCACGCCCAGTACCCGGAGGTAAACAAAGCTGTGATCACGGCTGTCAGCATAAGATCGGTTAATTTTTTTTACCAATCTCATGCTTTCCAGCCTGGAGGAGAGGAGAGATGTGGGGGGTCTAATTGACCCCACATCTCTCCATAAAGAGGACCTGTCACATACATCCCTATTACAACCCCGCGAGCGGCCGCTAAAACGCCGGTAAAGCGGCGCTAAATATAGCGCTGCTTTACCGCCAGCGCCCCCACCGCTCCAGTGTGAAAGTAGCCTAACTGGAATCACTATTTTTTGCAAGAACAGAAACCAACACATAATCTAACATATATAATCTTGAAGAAACAAGAGTTAAGTTATATAAAAAAGTGGTGAAAAGAGCTGGGGATTGTTATCCCCAGAGCTAAATGGGATAAGGCAATCACACTAACACATAAGATGTTGGTTTCTAAATAGAAAGAAATTATAAACTACTAGTCAGATGGTATAAATGCCCGAGTGATATGCATAGAATTAATCCAGAGAACGATGACATCTGTTGGGGCAGTACGTACAATGTCACACATTTGGTATTTTTGCCCAGGGGTTGAGACCAGGGCTTGACAAATCCCAGGCGCCAGGTCGCCATTGCGACTAGAAATTGTGCCCTGACGCCTGGGTTGTTGTTACTGATAGGTGCCTCTGCTACAGGGCGGGCTGTGGGATCTGTCTGGTAGAGGGGATGGAGCAGGAAGAGAGCGCTCAGCAGCCGCTGACATCCTCCCTTCTCCACACACTGTTGGCAGAACAGTGCTGCGGTGTGTGAAACTGTATGTAGAGAGGAGCTGTCACAATTGAGGTTGGCTGTCGGAGGTGGGCGGGACCAGCTATCCAACACCAGCCAATGGGATGAAATCTGGGCAGGCTGCTACGTGTGGCCCGCCCCTTTCTTAAACAGCCCAATCAGTAGTAGCATGCGCAGTAGGGATCAAGAAGATTTTCGGAAATTGTCGGAAGATGAACGGCGCCTGTGCCGTGAGTCGAGGTGAAGCCCCCACCATCCAAGCGGACATAGGGTTAGTCAAATTTAGAGGGCCCCTCGCGGGCTCGCTGCGCTCGGCTCTTTTATATTCTAACTTTATGTCCACTTGGATGGTGGGGCTTGCGCCGTTCATCCTCGGCAATTTTCGGAATCAGGGTGTCTTTTGTACTGCGCATGCGCAGTACACCTCGGACACTTCGTGGTGGGGGACGGATAATGATACAACACCGGCTCACAGCACACTGACACTCAGAACTGTTTTGTATCCAGTTCTTGAGTCAGAAGTACCCAGTACATTCACACACCGCAGCACTGCAGAGAGCATTCAGTTTCACATTTACACTATCGGCTGTGAAACCTGCCAGTGCCAACCAGTGCCACCTGTCAATGCCAGTTAGTGCCACCTGACAATAAGTGCAATACAATGCCATCTGCCAGTGCCAATAAGTGCAATACAATGCCATCTGCCAGTGCCAATAAGTGCAATACAATGCCATCTGCCAGTGCCAATAAGTGCAATACAATGCCATCTGCCAGTGCCAATAAGTGCAATACAATGCCATCTGCCAGTGCCAATAAGTGCAATACAATGCCATCTGCCGGTGCAATACAGTGCCGCTCGTCAGTGCCACCTCATTAGTGCCCATTAGTGTAGCCTATCAGAGCACACCAGTTAGTGCCATCCAGTGCCCCCTGCCAGCGCCATCCAGTGCCCCCTGCCAGCGCATGCCCCCTGCCAGCGCATGCCCCCTGCCAGCGCCATCCAGTGCCCCCTGCCAGCGCGTGCCACCTGCCAGTGCAATCCAGTGCCAGTTAGTGCCCCCTGCCAGTGACATCCAGCGCCACCTGCCAATGCCAGTTAGTGCAATACAATGCCATCTGCCAGTGCCACCTCATCAGTGCAGCCTATCAGAGCACATCAGTGGAGGAAAAAAAACAAAACAAAAAACGTATTTGCAAAATCTTATTTCAAACAAAACAAAAAGTTGATTTATTTTTTTTTTTTATATTTTTTTTTCGCTTGGCATCAGGCATGAGCAATTTTTATTGCCCGATGCCCCAGACATGCAGTTCTGGGCGCTGGGCAGAGGATGTAAATAACTGGCTCCTAACTGATTTAGCTGGCTCCTAGATTCTAAGCAAATTTGTCAAGCCCTGGTTCAGACGTTTTTGAAGAAAGTATATAAAATATATCGGGATGTGATGGGTAGTAATATGCAACCGGATGTATTGCTATCTATATTGTCAATGAGCCCGGGATCGGTGTGAAAAATATATAAAAAAAAAAAAAATAAAAAAAAAAAAAGGTATATTAACCGCTTCAGCACCGGGCCATTTTTTACCCTTCCTTACCAGAGCACTTTTTGCGATTCGGCACTGCGTCGCTTTAACTAACAATTGCACGGTCGTGCAACGTAACACCCAAACAAAATTGACGTCCTTTTTTTCCCCACAAATAGAGCTTTCTTTTGGTGGTATTTGATCACCTCTGCGGTTTTTATTTTTTGCGCTATAAACAAAAGAAGAGCGACAATTTTGAAAAAAAACACAATATTTTTTACTTTTTGCTATAATAAATATCCCTTTTTTTTAAAAAAAACTATTTTTTTTACTCAGTTTAGGCCGATACGTATTCTTCTACATATTTTTGGTAAAAAAAATAAAAATAAATAAAAATAAAAAAAAAAAAAAATCGCAATAAGCGTATATTGATCGGTTTGCGCAAAAGTTATAGCGTCTACAAAATAGGGGATAGATTTATTGAATTTTTTTTTATTACTAGTAATGGCGGCGATCTGCGATTTTTTTTTCGTGACTGCGACATTGCGGCGGACACATTTTTGGAACCATTCACATTTACACAGCGATCGTTGCTATAAAATTGCATTGATTACTGTGTAAATGTGACTGGCAGGGAAGGGGTTAACACTAGGGGCGCTGTAGGGGTTAATGTGTTCCCTAATAGAAGTGATTCTAACTGTGGGGGGAGGGGACTCAAGGGGAGAAGACCGATCATGTGTTCCTCTGTACTGGGATCACATGATCGGTCTCCTCTCCACTGACAGGACGTGGAGCTGTGTGTGTTTACACACACAGCTCCACGTTCCCGCCCGATCCCGTTGTTTTAACGGGCAATCGCGGGTGCCCGGCGGACATCGCGGCCGCCGGGAACTCGCACCGGGTCCCGAGCACGCGCGCCCCCCAGGCGGCCGGGAATCCGAGGACGTCATATGACGCCCACCCAGGATGGGAGATCCACCTTGTGGGCGTCATATGATGGCGGGCGGTGTTGAAGTGGTTAAAATACTTTAAAAAAAAAAAACAACAGCAGCAAGAACGGTTATAGCAAGAAAATGGAAAAACGGGGTGACACCTTCAATAGACAAATGGATAGCGGAGATGAGCGAAATGCGTTCCCTGGAAAAAAGAATCACGATTGAAAAAGATTTAATAAAGGAACGGGGGGGGGGGGGACTTATGGGGTTTTTATTTGGTTTGTTTTTTTGTTCTTTCTTCAGTTTTTTACTATTGTAGGGCAAGATGTGTGAATGTTGAGCTGGGATGTGAAGAATATGGGGATGTGGTGTATGAGTAGGGAGAAGATAGTAGGGTTACAGAATTAACATAAGATTAATAAACGCAGCTAAATAGAGGTTATGGATATGTAAAAACAGAATGTGACCCAATAATACTGCTTGATAAGGAATAGAATATTAAATGGATAAGAAAAAAAAAAAAAACTGTAAAGAAACGTTTTGTTAAATAAAGATTAGAAGCTATTTATATCCATTTATGTTTGGGGCTCCTATGTAATTTTCTAGCAAAAAAAATTATTTTAAACTTGTAAGCAACAACTTCCGGCTATAAAAACACAAATACAAAAATAAATAAATCCCAAGTAACATTGATTTTTGCGCAAAAGTTATGGGGTCTACAAACTATGTGATATTTTTTTTTTTTTTTTTTTACTAGTAATGGCGGTTTTAGCAGGACTGACATTATGGGGGAGAGAGTGGACACCAAGTGACACTTTTTGGGGACCAGTGACACCAACAGTGCAAAAAAAAAATGCACTGTCACTGTATAAATGACACTGGCAGGGAAGGGGTCATCAGGGCGCGATCAAAGGGTTAAGTGTGCTCCTAAGGAGTGATTGCTAAGGCCCCTTTCACACCGGGGCGTTTTTCATGCGGTACAGCGCTAAAAATAGCGCCTGTTCACCGCTTGAAAAAATCCGGCCCCTTTAACTCCAGTGTGAAAGCCGGGCTTTCACACTGGAGCGGTGCGCTAGCAGGACGGCAAAAAAGTCCTGCTAGCAGCATCTTTGGAGCGGTGTGTTCACCGCTCCTATACCGCTCCTTCCCATTGATTTGAATGGGAAACCGCGGTAAAACCGCGGCAATACCGCCGCTACGGCGGCGCTCTGCGGGGGTGTTTAACCCTTTTTCGGCCGCTCACGGGGGGGGGGGGGGGTAAAACCGCTCCGTGAGCGGCCGAATACCGTGGTTAAAACGATGGTAAAGCAGCGCTAAATATTGCGCTGCTTTACCGTGACCGCGGCTCCCCGCCCCAGTGTGAAAGGGGCATAACTGTGGGGGTTAGACTGACTGGAGAAAGACATCCATGTTCCTGATTAGCAGGAACACAAGATTTCTCTCCATCTGACAGAATGACGGGCTGCCCCGTTTTGCCCCTCCTACAATCGATCTGTGGGTCACGTGCACACCAGAGCCAACAGGAAACAATGTACAGGTACGTTGTTGCGCACAGCCCTGCCACAGTATATGTGCAGTGGGCGGTCCAAAAGCTGTTAAAGTGCCCTCATTTGCAGTCCGAAGTTCATCCCTTTGATCTAAAAGAACCAATACAATGTTTTTCATTTCAATGCTGAGCAATGTTGTGATAAACTCTGCTGGCTGTGAAAAAAGACAATCAGCGGCAAATATGTTTCAAATTAACCACTTGCTTACTGGGCACTTAAACACCCTTCCTGCCCAGACCAATTTTCAGCTTTCGGTGCTCTCACACTTTGAATGACAATTACTCAGTCATGCAACACTGTGCCCAAAATGATTTTTTTGTCCTTTTTTACCCACAAAAATAGAGCTTTCTTTTGGTGGTATTTGATCACCTCTGGGTTTTTTATTTTTTGCGCTATAAATTAAAAAAGACTGAAAATTTTGAAAAAAAAACGCATTTTTCTTTGTTTCTGTGATAAAATTTAGCAAATTATTAATTTTTCTTCATGAATTTTGGGCACAATTTATACAGCTACATATTTTTGGTAAAAATAACCCAAATTAGTGGAAATTTGGTCTTTGTGAAAGTTACAGACTCTACAAACTGTGGTGCGAATTATACAAAATTGATCACATCTGATGTACTGGTGGCCTATCTCATTCTTTGTGACCCGAACAAGCCAGGAAAGTACAAATACCCCCCAAATGACCCCTTTTTTGAAAGTAAACATTCCAAGGTATTTAGTAAGAGGCATGGTGAGGTTTTTGATGTTGTCATTTTGTTCCCACAATTCTTTGCAAAATGAATTATTTTTTTATTTTTTTCCACAAAATTGTCATTGTAATAGGTTATTTCTCTCACATGGCATGTGTATACCACAAATGACACCCCAAAATAAATTCTGCTACTCCTCCTGAGGATTACGATACCACATGTGTGGGACTTTTACACAGCCTGGCCACTTAGAGAGGCCCAACATGCAGGGAGCGCCATCACGTGTTCTAGGAGCATAAATTACACATCTAAATTGTTGACTACCTATTACACTTTTATAGGCCCTGGAGCACCAGGACAATGACACGCGGCGCTGACGACAGATCACTTTATTTTATTTATTTTTTTACTTACAGCGCACCGGCGCCGTTCCTCTCTCCCTCCTCACACGCTGTCTGTGAGGAGGGAGAGCGGCGCTGACAGATGATCTCATATGTTTGCATATGCAAACATATGAGATCATCTCTCATTGGACAGCCCGATCTCGCTGTAAACGGCCGCTGTGATTGGCCGTTTACAGCGACCTGTGACCGGCTGTGTCCGACGGACACGGCCAGCACAGAACTTCCCCGATGCGCGCTCTCAGGAGCGCGCATTAGGGAAGTAAACAGGAGGACGTCCAGGGACGTCCTCCCTGCAGCCGTCTTTCGGCTATAGCGCGGGCGCGTAGTGGTTAAAGTAAAACCGTAAATAATTACGTGATATGTGATAACTCAATTATAAACGTGCACAGCTGCCGAATATTCCAAGTGATACACCACACTAGCTGCAAAATGAATAGTAATGAATAAATGTAGCGCTGTGAATATAAAATGATAGAATTTATTGAGATTAGGAAATTGTAAATAAAAAATAGTCCATCCAATAAAGATTGAAAAACTTGAATTCTTTAGAAATGTAATCATTGTTCAACATTAAATGGAATTGTTGTGGCTATACCATGCTAATATAACAGTGTTTTTCAAAATAACCAAGGTACTAAAACACAATGATCAAAACTGCGAACCGATTTGGGGGGGGGGGGGGGGGGGGGGGTGTCATTAACTTTACATGGACACCCGCAGCAGTTCACAGATGTCAGTGTGAACCGCCTGAGGTTCAGGAACCCACACAGGAATTCCCACATCACACCAGCGTGAACCCAGCCTAAATAGGTGCATAACACTGCAAAGTCGATTTTGATGGGGCACAAGCTCCTAACAAAACCCACCATTAACCATGCTTTTCATCTTGCATGTCCCGTGAGTGCCACCTTATTCAATAGATACTATGACCATCTAAAGAGATTCTTTACACAAAAATAATTATCCATAATATTTAATCCTGCAAAAATTGATAAATGCTGAAGAAAAAAAAAAAAAAAAAAAAATATTCAATAAAAGCCAAAAAACTACCAGAAATATCACATTTAACCACTTGCCGACCAGCCACAGTCATACTGCGGCAGGTTGGCTCTATTGCACGAACCACCATAGCTGCAAGTCGGTTCGTGAATAGATGTCTGCCCGCCAACAGCAAGTCGCTCCACAGAGCCAGAATGGGGATCTGCCAATGTAAACCAACAGATCCCCGTTCTGACAGGGGAGTAGAGATCTGGTCCTAGTTATCAGGAACAGCGATCTCTCCTACTCCAGTCAGTACATCACCACCCCTCCCCCCCAACCTCCGGAACACATTTAACACCCTGAAAACCCTTTCCCTGCCAGTGTCATTTATACAGTAATCAGTGCATTTTTATAGCACCGATTGCTGTATAGAATGTCACCTTTCCAAAAAAAATAAATAAAAAAAAATAAGTGTCCGATCTGTCCGCCGCAGTCACGCTAAGAAACGCTGATCACCCCCATTACTAGTAATAAAAAATAAAAAGAGTACACATTATATATATATATATATATATATACACACACACACACACACACACACACACACACATATAAAAAATAATGTTTGAACAAATATACACCTATTGCGAGTTTTTTTTTTTTTAACCAAAATTATGTCGAATACATATTGGCCTAAAATTAAGAAAATTTATTTTTCTGGGGCTATCGAAAAGTAAACATTGCCTTTTCAAAATTGTCGCTTTGTTTATAGCACAAAAAATACCACCAAAAAAAAAGCTATTTGTGTGTATTTGCACGCAATTGTCAGTTAAAGCGACAGTGCTGTATTGCAAAAAAATGGCCTGGTCATTAAGGGGGTAAATCCTTCTGATCTTTAAGTGGTTGAGTATATGCACTATCAAAGCCAGTGCATTCCAGCTAACTCGTGGGATGGTCACATCTGCACGTGATCTCATTCATGGAGGTTATTTTGTAACAGACACACACATTTGTGATCTGGCACAGCAGGTTTATACAATGTAATGTACAGTGTAAGGCCGGCCATACACGGTTCGAATTTCGAAAGAATTTTCTTTCGAAAATCGTATCTGAGAATTTTCGTATGAATTTCTCACCATTAGTGGGCTGCAGTAACAGCCGATTTTCGTTCGGCAATCAAATTTGAGGAATCGGACATGTTGGAAAAACGACCGATTTTCTAATCAATGATGGGATAATCGTGCGAGAAATGTAATAAGAAAAGAAAATTTACGGAGAGAAAAGAAGAAGATTCCCAGAAAAGAAAATTATTTTCTGTAGCAACATGAGGTGAAATTGAAGGCTCGGTCGGCCGAATTTCGAAAATCAATGGTGGCACAATCGGATCACAAAAAAAACGAACTTTCTGATTTTGAAAAGAAAATTCGTTCAAAATTCGACCATGTATGGCCTGCATAATAGCGCTTATGTTGCTGAAGCCATGGCAACATGTAAACAATGCCGTGCCCTGCACCAAGAACCAGGACGACCATCGCTGACAATGGAAAAAAAACAAGGTGGCCTGGGCTTCTGATACTATGGTCAGAGCAGTGGAATGAGAATAAAGATGAAGGAAGAAAGTATAGAATAGTTATTGGTTACCTATTATGGGATAAATGGCAAGGAAAGGTGGTGTTAAAAGCTCTGAACAGCAACTATTTACAACAGGTTCATTCATTTTGTTTTTATTAGGTTTCATCTATCTGGTTTATACACTTTTTCAAATATGTATACAGCGGGTAAAATAAATATTCAACACATTTCAAAAGTTGCTATTGACATGAAATCACCACATGTCGGTAACAACCCATGCAATCCATACAAAGAATACGAAACAAATAAATTCAGAAATTAACCACTTTTTACTTATTTGCAGCGTTGTTGTCGTTTTTGTTCACCCGCCTCGAGGGTGGAACACAAGTTCTCAATGGGATTAAAAGCTGGGGAGTTTCCTGGCCACGGACCTAAAAATTCAATTTTATATATTTTTGGGAGATCTAGTAAAAAATGCATTTTTTTCAAAAATTGTCACCCTTTTGTTTATAGCGCAAAAAATAAAACCAGCAGGGGTGATCAAATACCACCAAAAGAAAGCTCCATTTGTAGGGGGGACACCGTCAATTTCGTTTGGGAGCCACGTTGCACAATTGTCAGTTAAATCGACGCAGTGCCGGATCGCAAAAAGTGCTCTGGTCAGGAAGGGGGGCAAATTCTTCCGGGGCTGAAGTGGTTAATATAAAAGATGCACATACATATGGTCCCCGGGTTACAAAGATAGAAACAAATATTAACCACTTTCAGACCGGACCAATTTGCAGCCAAAGGACCAGGCCCTTTTTGCAATTCGGCACTGCGTCGCTTTAACTGACAATTGCGCGGTCGTGCGACGTGGCTCCCAAACAAAATTGACGCCCTTTTTTCCCCCTGCGGTTTTTATTTTATGCGCTATAAACAAAAAAAGCGACCATTTTGAAAAAAAAAACGCATTATTTTTTGCTATAATAAATATCCCACAAAAATATATAAAACATTTTTTTCCTCAGTTTAGGCCGATACGTATTCTACATATTTCTGGTAAAAAAAAAAAAGCGCAATAAGCGATTGATTGGTTTGCGCAGAAGTTATAGCGTTTACAAGATGGGGGATAGTTTTATAGCATTTTTATTATTTTTTTTTTTTTTTTTTTTTTTTTTATTAGTAATGGAGGCGATCAGCGATTTTTATTGTGACTGCGACATTATGGCGGACACATCGGACATTTTTGACACATTTTTGGGATCATTGTCATTTATACAGCAATGCTATTTAAATGCATTGATTCCTGTATAAATGACACTGGCAGTGAAGGGGTTAACCACAAGGGGCAGTGTAGGGGTTAAGTATGCCTAGGGGTGTGTTTCTTACTGTGGGGGGGGGGGCGTGGCTGTCAGCTAGTGAATGCTGATCTCTGCTCCAATCACAGGGAGCAGAGATCGGCGTCACTAGTTGCTAGGCAGAACGGGGAGATGCGGTTTATCTCGGCATCTCCCCGTTCAGCCTTCCCGTGAGGCGATCACGGGTGTCTCCGCGGCGATCAAGTATGCGGGACCCGCGACCGGCTTCACGGGGGTCCCGATGGCACGACAGGCATTAAGGACGGACTTATATATACGCCCTCCTGCCTGTACGTACCATTCTGCCGACGTATATCTGTGTGCGCCGTTCGGGAAGTGGTTAAAAACCTACAGACCCCCCCATTTCCTTGCAGCATATAACGAGGTGGGGGAGGGGGGCACACCACCTGAGGACACACTTAGGGCCTTTATTACAGTCATTCCCAAAGAAGGAAAAGACCCCCTTCTCTGCCAGAACTACAGGCCAATCTCCCTACTCAACGTGGATCTGAAGATCTTCACGAAGGCATTATCAATGCGGCTGTCCGAATGGATCCCAGCTATAGTTCACTCGGACCAGGTGGGGTTCGTGGCTTCTAGGGAGGCTAGAGATAACACCGCTAAGGCACTAAGGTGTACGTTTAATAAACTGTGATAAGCCGAGATCATGATGATCTCAGCTTATCTCAGAGCATTGCCGGTTTAATATACTGAGATGAGTACTGGAGAACTTATTCTTCTCTTCTCATCTCAGTACACAAAACGGCTGCATTGACTGCAATAGAAACGGCCTGTTTAATATACAGTGATACCACTTTATCACTGTGCTTCTCTTTTGAGTTCTCCTTTCTGGCTTCTCAAGCCCAGAGGTGGAGTTAGCAGCAAAAAAGAGGAGATCTCGGTCAGCGAATAGCTTCTTCCTTCATCCATCTGCCAACAGTGAAAGTAAAAACTTTCCACAGCAGTGGAAAATACAACAGCATGTTAAAATTTCATTAACTATACAATTACACACACATTATATATATATAATAAATAATGTGTGTGTAATTGTATATGTATGTCTGCTGTGTGTGTATGTAATTATATATATATATATATATATATATATATATATATATATATATACACACACACACACACACACACACACACACACACACAGATGAAAATATATACACGCACAGATCTAAAAAAAAAAATATATATATTTTTTTTTTTTTATATCTGTGCGTGTATATATTTTCATCTGTGTATATATATATATATATATATATATATATATATATATATATATATATATATATATATATATATATATATATATATATATATATATATATATATATATACACACACACACACACACAGATATATACATACACAGATGAAAATATATAAAAAATGTCTCTCTCTCTCTACACAGTTATAAAAAAAATATATATGGATATGTATGTATATATCCTCCGAGTCCTTCACATTTGTGTATTACAGTGTACACCCATGCAAAGGCAGTGTTGTGGCTACAAATATGCACATGTGTTATGCTTATGTATTAATCATTATAATGTTTTACTGTTATGGGGTGTCTGTTTATTGGGTAGGGGGAATATATCTTTATTATTAAGTTAATATGTGCAGTGTATGTGGAGTGCTTCGTGTTTCACTTTGGGGTTCTGATACTGAAATCTCCCGAGCTATCGTGAGATTACAGAAACAGAAGCCGTTTGGGATTCTCAAAGCATTTGTAGATCACTTCTATTCTCAGGGAGAGAAGCGATCTACAATGTATATTAAGCTGCCACAAGGGGGAGAACAGATATCTCAGGGTAGTGCCGAGAACTCCTGAGATCTGAAATTTCTCAATATATTAAACGGACACCTAAATCTCATTCATGCGGCTAAATCAAGGGGTACCCCATTAGTGTTGCTCTCAACCGACGCCGAGAAGGCGTTCGATAGGGTCCACTGGCCATTCATTATGGAAACCCTCCGCCATATTGGACTGGGACAGAGAATGTTGACCTGGATTCAGGCCATCTATTCCAGACCGTCGGCCAGGGTAAAGGTTAATGGACAGTTATCTCCCGCCTTTGGCATCACTAATGGTACAAGACAGGGGTGTCCTCTTTCCCCTTTAATTTTCATCCTGTCTTTAGAGCCCTTCTTACTCACGGTTAGAAACAATCCCGACATAACCGGCATCGACCTGGGGGAATCATTGTCGCCAAAGATAGCTGCATTTGCAGACGACCTGCTCTTCTTTTTGACTAATCCCCTTATCTCGGTGCCCAACCTAATGGCGGAACTGGAGCTATATGGAAGATTGTCCTTTTTTAAGGTCAACTTCCAGAAATCAGAGGCCTTAAATGTCTCTGTACCCAACCCTACATACACCCTACTACAAGCAGACTTCCCTTTCAAGTGGGCTAACACCCACATTAAGTACCTGGGGATTAACTTACCTAACAAAATTGAGAACGTTTTCTCCCTCAATTTCCCCCCCCCTCCTGCAGAATATTAATAGGGACCTGCAGAAATGGAACACTGGTTTATTCTCATGGTTCGGAAGGTGTAGCATAATAAAAATGAATGTCATGCCTCGTATATTATACTACCTTCAGGCCCTACCAATTAAGATACCGAGCACTTTGAGGGCACTTGATCACTCGTCAGATTCGTCTGGGTAGGCAAACCACCGAGACTGGCCCAGTCCATTCTAAGATTACCAAAAGTGCTAGGGGGCATAGCCTTCCCAGATGTGTCCAGATATCACATAGCCTGTCACTTGACCAGGATCATTGATTGGTGTCGCCATGGGACACTCAAGCAATGGGTCCAAATAGAGCAGCGCATCACGGGAGTGGATCTGCGGGGCTTGCCTTGGTGCCGGAGGGGCTACGCGGAGCAGGTAACTAAGCATCCCACGGTGGGAGAGACTTGGAGAGTAGCCCAGAAGGCCACTGGGCAATTGTTGGGGATATCCCTACCTTCCCCATTGACCCCAGTAGTGGGGAACCCGGACTTTAAACCGGGCATGGAAGACCCTAGGTTCCAAGACCTATGGATGTACGGAAAACACCAACTAAGACACTTCATTAGAGAGGGACGATGGATGACTAGAACTGAAATATTAGAAGACCCTCTTCTGGGCAGCCTTCCCTTCTGGCAAAAGGTCCAATTGTCACATTTTATCAGGACACAGCCTCACCCGAGGCCATTCATGAGAAAGCTAACCCCATTCGAGCAGCTATGCTCGGATCAGGAGCCCATAAGACACACAATCTCACTGACATACCAGGCATTGAATATCCCACCCCCTGACTTTAAGCTGCCATTTATAGAAAAATGGGAACGAGACCTGGGGTTGGAATTCACAGAGAAACAAGTAGAGAGGATCCTCCTCTTCACGATCAAAACATCAGTGAGTGCTAACCAGCAAGAGTCAGGGTACAAAGTCCTCACGCGCTGGTACTACAACCCAGTGCGATTACACAAAATGTTTCCTCAGAGCTCGGACCGATGCTGGAGATGTGGAGAGGAGGCGGGTAGCCTGCTCCACATCTTCTGGTCCTGCAGACTCCTGACCCCGTTTTGGACGGAAGTCCACCGAATCTTGCAGAAATTTGTGGATAGAGACTTGCCCATGACTGCAGGCTTCTTTCTAATACATCACCACGAGATCCCAGGTAAGGTCTATAGGAAATCCATCATCCCCTCCCTGGTCACGGCAGCAAAAAGTTGTATTCCCCTAATGTGGAAACAGACAGAGCCCGCAGGAGTAGCAATGTGGTTGAAAAAAGTAGCGGACATCCATAGGATGGAGGACCTGGTGGCATCTGACAAAGGCCTCAGAGAACAATATCTCAAAAAATGGTACTACTGGCTTGAATTCTATTTCTCGGAGGAGTACGCGAGATTGACGACTTGAGCGTTGGGGTATGTCGAACCCCGGACTCAGCAAGACGACCGAGCTGGGGGGAGCTGGAGGACGGACTATCCCCCCTTCCCACCCCCTATTTGTTGATTCCTTTCCTCTTATCATCCGGCCTTCCCCTGATCCTGTACCTTCCCCCCACTCTTCTTTCTTTCCCCTCTTCTCTTACAAAGAAAAGTAAGTCGACTCATGGGTAGACTTTTGATTAAAAAATGTGAACAGAACTAACCAATGCTTTAGAACACCACAGCGGAGGGGGCGGGGGGTTACCTGCCCCCTCCTCATTCAGATGGATATCGAGGAACACTCGACCCAAGTTCCAGTGGTTCATAACTATCTAACAACTCTCAAGTCGAGGGATAAAAATGTTGAAGTTAACAGATGGTTGATGTCCTTTGTTTTAAAGATTGTATTTGTATGTTAACTGATTATCTCACAAATAAAGAATTAAAAAAAAAAAAAAAAAACCTACAGACCCTAAGTCGGAACAGGTACATTTAAGTGCAACTCCAGCCAAAAAATAAAAATAAAAAAAATGTACGTTTTTGGATAGCATAGATAAGGGTTAACTTCCTAGGAGTAGGATTTCCTCTCACTTCCTGTTGTCTCCCTCTGCAAGTAGGAGTTGTTTGTAAGTTGGAGGTTCGTAACCCATATTACTTTCACTGTTTCACATTATAAATTAACCCCTTATAGTAGCAGTATAAAGGGCCAATTCTAATTTTTAACCCCATCATGACAGGTGAAAAAAATAAAAAAATGCTGCTACTGAATGTAAGCCTGGTTTACACCTATGCATTTTTGGTGCTTTTTGTAGAAACGCACTGTTCATTTAACGTTAATTCCCATGGAACATGTTCACAATTATGCTTTTTTCAGCCGCTGCGCATTTTGAAAGGGTCAAGGACTTTTTTCAATCCTTTTTTTCTTCAAAAGACTTAAACGGAGAAGCTGCAGAAAAGCATATAGTGCATTTTACCACTTCAGCTCGGGAAGGTTTCACCCTCTCTTCCTGAGCAGGCTTTTTTTGCAATACGGCACTGCTTTACTTTAACTGACAATTGCACGGTCGTGTCACTGTACCCAAATTAAAATTGATGTCCTTTTACATATATTACAGGTCTGAAAATCACCAACAGTCTTTAATTTTTTTTTGTTCTTTGAAGAAATGCAGTCTGCTCACAATTTGTAGAACACCTGTGCACCCGGATGAAAGTACTCGTGTGGGGATTACATAATCCAGCCAAATCAAGATGCCCAAAAACCCAGGTCTTGTAAACCTGAGAAGATGCCAGCACCAGCAAGGAACCTCGCAGACACAGGTTCGTTAGAACACAGGTAGTTGCAGAATTTGGTCACGCAAGTCTGCATCTATAGAATTTATGCCAATATTATATTGACACTAATGAAGCACAGCAAAGAAATCCCTAGTTCACGGCAGTCAAGCCTTTTATTTTCCCCAATTCAGATATGCTAAATTACTAACATGAGCTGCAATGGCCAGTCCAAATTTGTGTAATCTTTCGCATGTCTAGCACTGTTAAAGCTATGGGCCTACGTAAACTTTTTTTAAAGGATAAGTTCACCTTCTGTAACCGGTTATACCCATAATTAGGGTAGAGCTAAATATAAACCCCCCTTCTCCCTACACCTGTCACATATCAAAAACAGTGCACATCCAGAAACCCATGGCTCCTACCATTATTGCCTGAAAAGCGTTAAAAAATGCCTTACTATAGTACAAGACCACGTATGACAGTAAAGGGGTACCTTGTGGGGCAGTTTGGTAAATTACAATTCTACCACGGAATTGTCTCTAGATTAAAAGTTGCTATGGTAAACAAGATGCTGAGTATCTGTGTGCCTTTGCGAGCACCAAGATCAGTTCCTATTGGTATTCCTAAAGGGGATGCAATATTGACCGTAATTTGCAATGTGCCATTTTTTGCTTTATATGAAACTTGTAACAATTTTGGTCTGGGAGCTGCATTGTTTGCAGTACTTGACGTTGAATGTTTGTTTGAAAATAAATGTATTAAAATTTTCATAATAAAGTTAAACAGTGCAGCCCTGTGGGGCTCTACCAACACAAACGCGTTATTCAGTGTTTCCTGTGAATGAACTACAAAGTACCTTCAGCCACTGCGGCAGATGGCTTGTCGTTCAAATGAACTGCAAGAGTGTCGGTGAGCACCCTTGCAGTTCATTCACAAGCCCTGCAGCTTTCAAAACACACAGCGCGTATGGAGGTACGGGCTGAAAGCTTCAGGGTTTGTCCACAAAAGCCTGACATTGCATTCAATTTCTGGTAAAAAAGGCTTGATTAAAAATCAACTCGATTGAAATCATAATTTTTAAAGAGAAACTCATCTGTCCAGATGTTGACTCACCAACAGTCCGATTCACTTTAATGGAATGGCTGGTGAAGTGGCATAAGGTGAAGGACGTGTCGGCAGCTGGTGAGTGGATGCCAGCTAAAAAGGCACTACCATGAAGGATCTGAAAGGGCAGGTGCTCTTTAACCCCTTCCCGCTGAGCGTACGCAGATATGCGTACTCGGCTTTCGGGGGGGGATTTGGTGGGATGATGCCCGCAGCTGCAAGCATCATCTTAGTACCGTTGTTTAGAGCCGATCGGCTTTACAGGTATAACAACCGATGCGGCTAAAAGCCGCTCTGCTTTTATGCGGGAGGGGACTCCCCCCCCCCCCCCCTCCCGCCACTATTACCGGGCCTCCCGTGCGATCGGAAAGCCCGATCTAACATCCCCGGCTTCCAGGGGCTAGCGAGGGACTGGAACGAAGCCGGAAACGGCTTGGTTCCAGTCTCCTTGATGTAAACACGGAAGTGACGTCACTTTTTGTTTACTCGGCTGCCAATGGCACCGAATTTTAAATAAGTACATAGTATTCAGATACACCGTTTTCGGTGATCTGAATACTTTGAAGTGCAAAGGAGGGATTTGGGGTCTTTTAGACCCCCGATCCCTCCATAAAGAGTACCTGTCGCCACCTATTACTGTCACAAGGGATGTTTACATTCCTTGTGACAGCAATAAAAAAAAGTGATCACATTTTTTTTTTTTTTTAAACACATTTGAATTATCTATTTTTTTAAAGTGCCCCCTTGCCCGCGAGCTCGTGCAAGAAAAGACGGAAGTCGTGCCCGCATATGTAAACAGTGTTCAAATCACACGTGAGGTATCGCCACGATCGTCAGAGCAATAATTCTAGCGTGACATATTTAGTATCTATTTAATCGGCGTAACATTCACATTATACAAAAAAATTGGGCTAATTTTACTGTTTCGTTTTGTTTTTTTTTTTTAATTCATGAAAGTATCTTGTCCCCAAAAAGTTGCACTTAAAACACCGCTGCACAAATACCGTGTGACATAAAAATATTGCAACAATTGCCGTTTTATTCTCTAGAGTCTCTGCTAAAAAATGTGTATGTATGTATGCATGCATGTATGTTTGGGGGTTCTAAGTCATTTTCTAGCAAAAAATAAGGATTTTAACTTGTAAACAGCAAATGTCAGAAATAGGCTTAGTCATGAAAGGGTTAAATGAAAGAACTCATTCTTGCTGGTAGTTAGAATTTTTAATATTTACAAACAAAATGAAGGTTTCTGATTTAGAATAAGCTGTCATGTTAGAAAAATAGTGATATCAGAAATGATTCAATCATAAAGTTTAGTGTACATAGATTTGCAAAACAATGGGATAAAGGAATATTCCTGAACTTTGTTTCATCTCATGGTTACTGTGAAATTGTGTGAATGCAGCAATGCAGTGCGTGTCATCTCAGCTTGCAGAGCTTGGATTCATTGAATGGAGTTTACCAAAAATTGAAATATTGCAGAATATACAGCCTCATGCTACATAACCAAGCTCCATTTCATGCTGCATAAACTAAATTAATATATCTTAAATAGAAAACTATATCTTTAGATAGATTTTTACTCCAAAAGCATTAACAAAAAAAATAAAATAATTTTTATCCACCCTGCTCACGGAGCTGTGAGAACCGAGCGATCGGCGGTGTTTGATCCCCAAGTTCTCAGTATTAAAGTAGAAGGGGGACCAATGCTGTATCCACCTAGAAAAGTATGATACAAAAAAAAATCCCATACATCTTTTAATGTATGGGAGAGCCCAAGATCCCTGGATCCCGCCCCCCCCCCCCCCCAGGAAAACAACCCCAGTATAGGAGGGTTCAGGGTCAGGAGGCCCATGTCACCAAGCATGGAGGTCTGACAACTAAAAAGGTTTCAGTGATCCTGTCTGGCCGAAAGAAACAAATACTGATGCACCCTAAGCTTACGATTTTTTTATTTTTTTTATACCAAAGTAAAGTTGTTTCCTGTGCTAGGTGGGAGGAGCCTCATTAAGCCATCCTGGAAGAGGACTAGGGAAGGGAAAAAAAAAAAAAAAAAAAAAAAAAACACATAAACAAAACCCAATTGCCACATTTAAACCGGAATTAAAACCTATCAATTTAAGGATTTTCTAAAATTTTAAAGGTATACCATGCATAATTACTACTTGTGCTCTCAACCCAACTGTCGAGTCACGAAATAGCTGTTAGAACTGATCGCATACAGCACCATGGCAACTGCAGAACAATGCAGAGATGGCAGCTTCCTAGGCAGTAAAGGATAGGATTTAGTTCTTGTTTTTGAGGTGTTAAGATGCACCTAAAGCACCAGATTTAAATATATTTAATATTACTGCATCACACTGCCAAACAAAATTGGTTAAAATTCTTTCATATAACCTAGAAACGATTAGCTAAAACGTAAAGATAAATGCAAAGTAAATACCTATGAAAAAAAAAAATAAATAAAAAAAGGACAAAAACTAAGCCAAGTCTAATAAACTTTTATATGCTGCTTCTAGCCACTCTGCCAACCAACCCCACAGGAACAGCTCCCGATACCTTGAAGGAGAAGTACTGTACAGCTAAAGCTTGTTTGGCTGTACTTCCTTTTTGACCCCAGATCTCTCAAAGAGAACCTGTTACGCTTATTTCTATACAAGGGATGTTTACATTCCTTGGAATAGGAAGTCTTTTTTTTTTTTATTTTAACCGCTAGCCGAACAGCCGCTGCAGTTGTACTGCGGCAGCAAGGCTCGGCTGCGCGAATCGCCGTTATGTTACGGTAACATAAGTCGCCGCCCCCCCCCTGCTCCCTGATGCGAGTGCCCCGGCGCACTCGCCAGGCTCCTGCAATCGCTCGGGGGACATGGAGAACCGGGAGCTGTGAACTGACAGATCGTCTGATCATACAGAGTATGAACAGCGATCTGTTAGTTTGCCTGCACAGTCCCATCCCGCCCTTCAGTTGGAACACGCCCTAGGACACATTAACCCCTTCACTGCCCCCTAGTGTTAACCCCTTTACAGCCAGTGACATTTTTACAGTAATCAATGCAATTTTAATCGCACTGATCGCTGCATTAATGCCAATGATCCCAAAAATGTGTCAAAGTTGTGCGACGTGTCCGCCATAATGTCGCAGTCACGAGAAAAATAAAAATATATAAAAAAAAAATTAAAATGCCATAAAACTATCCTTTATTTTGTAGACGCTATAACTTTTGCGCAAACCAATATATGCTTATTTTTACCAAAAATATGTAACTGCCTAAACTGAGGAAAATAAATTTTTTATATATTTTTGGGGATATTATTGTTTATAGAGCAAAAAATAACTGCAGAGGTGATCAAATGCCACCAAAAGAAAGCTCCATTTGAGGGGGGGAATAAAAAAAATAAAAAAACGACGTATATTTTGTTTGGGAGCCACGTCGCACGACTGCACAATTGTCAGTTTAAATGACGCAGTGCTAAATTGCAAAAAGTGGTCTGGTCTTTGGCCAGCCAAATGGTCCGGGGCTTAAGCAGTTAAACAAAAGTGACAGTGTAAAAATAAAAAATGTAAAGCGCCCTATCCCTCCGAACAGAAGCGAACACATATGCAAGTCGCATAATAAACTAAAGAATCCGCGCTTAGGAAAAGAGAGAACTGCAGCCTCCCAATAAATTATTACAAACAAGTTGTAATAAAGGAATGAATTAAAATGAGGGGTGGTGGCGCTGTTCAATATGGGTAAAAAAGGAGATAGGCTAAAAATTCATATATGCTGTGCTGTAAAAGGAATGCAAGAGTTCAAATGGAAAATATTAAATAATAATGGATGTGTGTAAAAATTGTGTATATAAAAAATATATATAATAAATATATATATTAAATAGATGATAATCTCCACCCTCTAGGTGGGTTATTCCAAAGGTGTATGAAGAATAATTTATGTGAAAAAGAGCTTGACAACTATATGTGAATATATTGATGTAAAGTGAATAAACAAGAATTAAATAAAGTGACTCCGTGACATACAACTAATATATAAACTAATTAGGTCTGTATCAAAATATACCATAAAAATATTGATATAAAAAGTATATATATGAAAATGAAAAAACCAAGTGACCCGTGGTTAAATAAAGTGACTCCGTGACATACAACTAATTGGTATATAAACTAATTAAATCTGCATCAAAATATTCCATAAAAATATTGATATAAAAATATATATATATATATAAAAAAATAATAAAAATATAGAGATGAAAAATCCAAGTGAACCGTGGTGATCAAGTCTTAGTTGTGCTCCAACCGATGTGTATTATAAAGTCCTTAAGGCGTGTCCAAATGAGATAAAAACAAGTGTCCAGACAATAATAAAAAATAATATATATAAAAAAATATAAAAATCAAAATTAATGACGTCTTGTTTAAAACTCAAAGAATTCCTGTAGCAAATGAATCCAGTAGCACATACGGATAGCCGGTGTATTTATTCAGTGCTCCCCTCCTTCCATAGAGTGACCCCTATTAAGCAAACACTCACCAGAGTGCCTAACCCCTGCAGGGGTAATAGGCATGTACCAATCCTCAGCAGGTAATATGGAAATCCTCCTCTGTAGGATAAATGATGAAAGAAATCCTCTCCGGTGGATGTGTTCAGCTTGTTCCAGTACTGGGGCTGTGGGATGCACCTCCGTGCAGACCGTATGTGAAGGAAAGGAATGAAACTAATAGTGTAACTCCGTTAAGTTTCATCTCCGAAGACGTCCTACGACGAAACTTAACGGAGTTACACTATTAGTTTCATTCCTTTCCTTCACATACGGTCTGCACGGAGGTGCATCCCACAGCCCCAGTACTGGAACAAGCTGAACACATCCACCGGAGAGGATTTCTTTCATCATTTATCCTACAGAGGAGGATTTCCATATTACCTGCTGAGGATTGGTACATGCCTATTACCCCTGCAGGGGTTAGGCACTCTGGTGAGTGTTTGCTTAATAGGGGTCACTCTATGGAAGGAGGGGAGCACTGAATAAATACACCGGCTATCCGTATGTGCTACTGGATTCATTTGCTACAGGAATTCTTTGAGTTTTAAACAAGACGTCATTAATTTTGATTTTTATATTTTTATATATATATATATTTTTTATATATATTATTTTTTATTATTGTCTGGACACTTGTTTTTATCTCATTTGGACACGCCTTAAGGACTTTATAATACACATCGGTTGGAGCACAACTAAGACTTGATCACCACGGTTCACTTGGATTTTTCATCTCTATATTTTTATTATTTTTTTTATATATATATATATTTTTTTATATCAATATTTTTATGGAATATTTTGATGCAGATTTAATTAGTTTATATACCAATTAGTTGTATGTCACGGAGTCACTTTATTTAACCACGGGTCACTTGGTTTTTTCATTTTCATATATATACTTTTTATATCAATATTTTTATGGTATATTTTGATACAGACCTAATTAGTTTATATATTAATTAGTTGTATGTCACGGAGTCACTTTATTTAATTCTTGTTTATTCACTTTACATCAATATATTCACATATAGTTGTCAAGCTCTTTTTCACATAAATTATTCTTCATACACCTTTGGAATAACCCACCTAGAGGGTGGAGATTATCATCTATTTAATATATATATTTATTATATATATTTTTTATATACACAATTTTTACACACATCCATTATTATTTAATATTTTCCATTTGAACTCTTGCATTCCTTTTACAGCACAGCATATATGAATTTTTAGCCTATCTCCTTTTTTACCCATATTGAACAGCGCCACCACCCCTCATTTTAATTCACATATGCAAGTCGCGCCCGCATATATAAACAGTGTTCAAACCACACACGTGAAGTATTGCCACGATCGTTAGAGCAAGAGCATTACTCCTAGCGCAAGACTTCCGATTCTAAAACAGGTAACTGAGATTTTTTAAGTACCATAGTTTGTTGTCATTCCACAAGCATGCGCAATTTTAACCTGTAGCTGACTGCCCACTGTCAAATGACGGCGGAGCAGTGCAGACCTTGTGGCGGGCCACCGTCATATGATGGCGCTCACTTTTTGGCCATTAGGGGGCGCACGTCGCTGGGGACCCGATGCGCGTGCCCGGCGGCCGCGATATCCGCCAGGCACCCGCGATTGCCCGGTAACTGAGCAGGACGTGGATCTGTGTGTGTAAACACACAGATCCACATCCTGACAGAGGAGAGGAGACCGATGGTGTGTCCCTTGTACATAGGGACACCGCTCGGTCCCCTCCCCCAGTCAGTCCCCTCCACCCGCAGTTAGAATCACTTACATAGGGAACATATTAACCCCTGCAGTGGCCCCTAGTGTTAACCCCTTCCCTGCCAGTCACATTTATACAGTAATCAATGCATTTTTATAGCACGGATCGCTGTATAAATGTGAAAGGTCCCAAAAATGTGTCAAGTGTCCGATATGTCTGCCGCAATGTCGCAGTCACGATAAAAAAAAATCGCAAATCGCCGCCATTACTAGTAAAAAAAAAAAGCTATAAATCTATCCCCTATTTTGTAGACGATATAACTTTTGCGCAAACCAATAGACGCTTAATGCAATTTTTTTTTACCAAAAATATGTAGAAGAATACGTATCGGCATTGAAAAATTGAATATTTATCATAAAAAGTAAAAAAAAAATTGCGTTTTTTTCAAACTTGTCCCTCTTAATTTGTTTATAACGCAAGAAATAAAAACCGCAGAGGTGATCAAATACCACCAAAATAAAGCTCTATTTGTGGGGAAAAAAATGATAAAAAATTTGGGTACATCCTTGCATGATCGCGCAATTGTCATTCAAAATGTGACAGCGCTCAAAGCTGAAAAATGGTTTGGTCAGGAAGGGTTCATACCTGGTAGGCAAGTGGTTAAAGCATGACATGTTAGGCATCTATTTACTTAGCATAAAGTCATCTTTCACATTAGACAAGAAAAAAAAAAGAAAAAAATATGTGCCAACTGTACTTTAATTCATTAAAAGTATCCACCCCCCATTTCACATACCGCTGCGCAAATACAAAAAAATAATTTTTTTTTTTAATATATACTTTTTAAATATAAAAAAAACATTGTGTGTGTGTGACATACTGTGTATGTGTATGAGAGTACACCCCTCACATTTTTGTAAATATTTTATTATTGTATCTTTTCATATGACACCAGGCTTGATTTAAATCATAATTTTTGAAGGGCAACTGTCAACTCTGTCCCACCTCCTCTGACCGGTGAGTGGATGCCCGCTAAATGGGCACTGCCACAATGGATCTGAAGTTACAGGTGCTCTTTACATGCAAGGACTCATTCTTGCTGGTAGTTAAAATCTTTAATATTTGCTAACAAAATTAAGGTTTCCCCATTTAGAATAAGCTGTCAGGTTAGAAAAACAGATTTGCAAAACAATGGGAAAAATAAATATTCCTGAACTTTGGTTTATCTCATGGTTACTGTGAAATTGTGTGAATGCATCAATGCAGTGCATGTTAACTCAGCTTGCAGAGCTTGGATTCAATTTATTTAACCAAAAATGTAAATACTGCAGAATATACAGCCTCATGCTACACAACTAAGCTCCATTTCATGCTGAATAAACTAAATTTTTAATGTACCTTAAAGTGGTTCTGCACCCATTTCATTTAGTAAATCTCTTTGCCTTCCAAATCAGGCAAAGAGTACTAAATGAAATGTGTTTTTTTTTTTTTTTTTTTTAACTTACCTTGTAATTGATGACTTCCGGTCTTCTGTCTCTTCGGGGGTGGGCGGGGTCTCTGCGTCGATCGTCGTCAGGCCGCACTGTCTCCTGGGATCTGGTGTCATTGTTCCCAGGAGTCAGTGCGGACATCTTCCGAAATCTCCCAAGATTTCGGACACATCTTCCGAAATCTCGTGAGATGTCGGCAGATGTGCCGTTACTGCGCACGCGCGAGTAAAGGCGGTGCATGCTGGGCCATCTAAAGTGCCTGTGGGGGTTTCACATGCCCACAGGCAAGATGGCCCCCAGCACAAAAGAAGAAGATGAAGAACTTCATCGGACGAAAACCGGCGGCGATCGAGATGGAAGATGGAACAGGTGAGTCCCCCAATTAAGGTAAGCATCCTTTGTATACCCCCCCCCAAAAAAAAATATACAGAGTGCAGAACCGCTTTAACTATTCCGGACCGCCGCACACCGATATACGTCCTTACTTTGACGGGTGATATCATTATGGCAGCAACTAGCTGCCATAACCTTAGTATCCTCATGTTCGGCCGGCGGTCCAGTTTCTGATAAGAGTGGTCTCTGCTGCGAATTCGCCGCAAGATGATTTATCGGTGGCGGGAGAGAGGGCAATCGGATGTTCACCCTGGCCAGGCATGGAGACGAGTGAGGGGGAAGATCGTCTTTATAACAATGCCGGGCAGAAGCATCAAAACGCCACTTCCGCCCACAGCTTTTAACCACTTCCGCCCCGGAAGAATTTACCCCCTTCCTGACCAGAGCACTTTTTGCAATTCTGCACTGCGTCGCTTTAACTGACAATTGCACGGTCGGGCGATGTTGTACCCAAACAAAATTTACGTCCTTTTTTTCCCCCACAAATAGAGCTTTCTTTTGTGGTATTTGATTGCCCGAGGTTTTTATTTTTTGCGCAACAAAAAAAATAAAAGTCAATTTTGAAGAAAATTTTAAAAAATAAAAAATTTTTTGCCATAATAAATATACCCCAAAAAATATATATTTTTTTTTCCTCAATTTAGGCCGATATGTATGCCACGTTTTGTTGTGTTTTTTTTTTGATTGGTTTGCACAAAAGTTATCGCGTATACAAAATAGGGGATAGACATAGCATTTTTTTTTTTTTTTTTTTTTTTTAATAGTAACAATGGTGATCTGCGTTTTTTATTGTGACTGCAACATTATGTCGGACACATCGGACAATTTTGACACATTTTTGGGACCATTGGCATTAATACAGCGATCAATGATATAAAATTTAATTACTGTAAAAATGTCACGGGCAGTGAAGGGGTTAACTGTGTACCCTGGGAGACCATGTCAACTGAAGGGGGAGGGAACTGACTGGAGGAAGTGACGGATCGTGGTTTCTAGGTAATAGGAACACACAATCTGTCAGAAAAAGGAAGTGTGTGTTTACACACACTCGCCCCTGTTCTGACCCTCCTGCTCATGATCGCTCGTGGCCAGCGGTCATCGCGACCCTCGGCCACGAGCACCGGAACCCCCGTTGTGCATCGGGCATGCACGCTCGCCTCTGGCGGCACGTGCCTGCTATCCCAACCCCGCGCACTTGCCTCGTGCCTGCTATCCCGACCCCGCGCGCCGACGGATAGCTAGATGGCTCACACAGGGGAGCCAGCCTGCCGCAGTATAACTGCGGCAGTTGGTCAGGAAGCGGTTAAAGGGGCCTTTTTTGTAAATTACAATATTTTTTTCTTGCATTTTAGTGTAAATATGAGATGTTTATAAGGGAATGGGAAAGAGAATTAGGGTACAAATTTACGACATTACAAATAAAAAAAAGGTAATAGAAGCCACCTACTCATCGTCAACAAGTTCAGCCACACAGGAAATGTCATAAATTTTTAACCAGATGGCATAAAACCCCCGCCCGATTAGCACAAATATATCCAACCGCAGAGAGCTCCTGCTGGAGAGGATGCGGAGAAAAGGGAACTCACCTCCATATTTGGTGGACCTGTCCAGAGATAAAGAAATATTGGTGTGAAATTGCCCCATGGATCAGGAATATGGAAAAGGAGAAGATGGAGATGAAACCAGAACATTACCTGTTCCATGGGGCGATGAACACCAAGGCAGAATACAGAGAAAACATGATACAGCACTTACCGAACGCAGTCAAGAAACTAATACCAAGAAATTGGAAACAGACCAAGGGCCCAACATTGGAGGATTGGAAAAAAGAGGTAGACAAAACGCAAGAGGCAGAAAGATGGGTATATAAAATGAGAAATAAACAAGAGAAATATGATGCAATCTGGGAGGGATGGGAAGAACAAGCCAAAGAGATAGAAATTGAAATACAAGCTAGGAAAAACGAAGGGTATTGAAACATGCTGATGGGGAGGAGATCACAACCTGGACAACCTATTTGGGGGATTTTCTTTTTTTTTTTTTTCCCCCCCCCTTTTTTTTTTAAATAGAAATGTATAAGGAAATGCTGAATATAAATTTAATGGATGTTTGTTGTGGAGGGAGAGGGGCGCTCTCAGTGGCCATGGACCATAGGGAGGAAGAAGGAATTAACATTAATTCTTCCCTTTTTTTTTCTTCCTCTTTCATCACAAATACAAGATAAACTACACTTGATTAGGTAGGCACAAGGAAGGGGTATCAGGAGAAAATAAAACACATTAACTGAATAGCGTGTAGAGGAAGGGGGGTGGGTGGGGGGAGGGGAAAGGTAATAGGGGAGGGTCGAGAAGGGTGATTGGAGAATGGTTTGAGGAGTTAAGGGGATATGTATACCCACACAACTAATTTTTTTTTTTTTTTTTTAAATACTTTTTTAAATAGGCAGGACGACACTAAGGTCACGCAGTAAGAAAAGAACTGTAAACACTTAGGGAGGACTGAGCTTCCTCCCCTTAACTAACCCTTTTTTTATTTATTTATTTTTTCTTTCCCATCACAAACACAAGATAAAACACATTTGATTAGGTAGGCACAAGGATGGCGTACTGGGAAAAAGTGATATAACACAAACTAAGTGGCGTGTAGAGGGGGGGTGGGGGGAGGGGAAGGGTGAAAGGGGAAGGTTGAGAGGGGTGACTGGAGATTGAGACATGCTCGGGGAGTTAGCGGGCCATATACACACTTTCACAAGGAATTATTTTAAACACCTTTTTTATTAATAGGTAGGACACTATGGATACGTAGTAAGAAAAGAACTGTAAACATTCAGGGAGAAATGTGCCAACTCCCCCTAATTAAATTTTTTTTTTTTTCCCGGGGGTCGGGGGCCACTGGGAAGGTTGATCTTCAGTCCACAAGGGTATCAAAAGACTGGATAGAATATTGAAATAAAATCAGCAAAATGTAAATTGTATATGTAAAAAATTAATAAAGATTTAATTATAAAAAAAAATAAAAAATATGAGATCTGAGGTCTTTTTGACCCCAGATCTCATATTTAAGGAGGTCCTGTCATGCTTTTTTTCTATTACAAGGGATCTTTACATTCCTTGTAATAGGAATAAAAGTGACACTTATTTATTTTTTAAATAGTGTAAAAGTAAAATAAGAAAAATACATTTTTAAACGCACCCTGTCAAGCTTGCGTGCAGAAGAAAAACGCATACGTGAGTAGCGCCAGCATATGAAAACGATGTTTAAACCACACATGCGAGTTATCGCGATGACCGGTAGAGCAATAATTCTAGCCCTGTAACATAAAACATGCAACCCGTCAATTTTTTTTAAAAGTATGGAGATTTAAGGGTAAAAGTTTGTCACCATTCCACAAACGGGTGTAAATTTGAAGCGTGACATGTTGGGTATCAATTTACTCAGCGTAACATTATCTTTCACAATATAAAAAAAAAATTGGGCTAACTTTACTGTTGTCTTTTTTTTATTCAAACGTGTATTTTTTTGCAAAAAAAGTGCACTTGTAAGACCGCTGCGCAAATACAGTGAGACAGAAAGTATTGCAACGACCGCCGTTTTATTCTCTATGGTGTTAGGAAAAAATACAAAAATGTATAATGGTTGGGGTTCCAAGTAATTTTCTAGCAAATAAAAAAAAAATATGTATTTAACTTGTAAACACCACATCTCAAAAAGAGGTTTGATCTTTAAGTGGTTAAATAGAACTGTTTAGATTGTTTTTTTTACTCCAAAAGCATTTTTATTAAATAAATAAAATCCAATTTAAAAAATAAAATCATTGATTCATATCCACCCTGGACAACACAGAAGAAATTACACCTTGCTACAATGTAAAGGAGTGTACAGCTTGTATATTGTGTAAATTTGCTGTCCCCTAAAAATAACACACAGCCATTAATGTCTAAACCAATAGCAACAAAAGTGAGTACACCCCTAAATGAAAATGTCCAAATTGGGCCCAAATAGCCATTTTCCCACCACGATGTCATGTGACTCGTTAGTGTTACAAGGTCTCAGGTATAAATGGGGAGCAGGTGTGTTAAGTTTGGTGTCATCGTTCTCACTCTCTCATACTGGTCACTGGAAGTTCAACATGGCACCTCATGGCAAAGAACTCTGAGGATCTGAAAAAAAGAATTGTTGCTCTACATAAAGCTGGCCTAGGCTAGAAGATCACCAAGACCCTGAAACTGAGCTGCAGGATGGTGGCCAAGACCATACAGTGGTTTAACAGGACAAGTTCCACTCAGAACAGGCCTCGCCATGGTCGACCAAAGAAGTTGAGTGCTCAGCGTCATATCCAGAGGTTGTCTTTGGGAAATAGACGTACGAGTGCTGCAGAGATGGAAGGAGGGTGTTCTGCCTGTCCGTGCTCAGACCATACGCCACACACTGCATCAAATTGGTCTGCATGGCGGTCATTCCAGAAGGAAGCCAATTCTAAAGATGATGCACAAGAAAGCCCTGCAAACAGTTTGCTGAAGACAAGCAGACTAAGGACATGGATCACTGGAACCATGTTCTGATGAGACCAAGATAAACTTATTTGGCTCAAATGGTGTCAAGCGTGTGGCGGCAACGAGGTTAGGAGTACAAAGTGTGTGTTGCCAACAATCAAGCATGGTTGTGTGAGTGTCATGGTCTGGGGCTGCATGTGTGCTGCCGTTACTGGGGAGCTACAGTTCATTGAGGGAACCATGAATGCCAACATGTCTTGTGACATCCTGAAGCAGGGTATGATCCCCTCTCTTCAGAGACTGGGCAGCATTCCAACATGATAGCTGAGCGTAAAGGTGATGACTGGCCAAGCATGTCTCCAGACCTAAACCCCATTGAGCATCTGTGGGGCATCCTTAAAGGGAAGGTGGAGGAACACAAGGTCTCCAACATCCACCAGCTCTGTGATGTCGTCGTGGAAGAGGACTCCAGTGGCAACCTGTGAAGCTCTGATGAACTCCATAACCAAGAGGGTTAAGGCAGTGTTGAAAAATAACAGTGGCCACACAATAGACATTTTGGGCCCAATTTGGACATTTTCAAATAGGGGTGTACTCACTTTTGTGGCCAGCGGTTTAGACATTAATGGCTGTGTGTTGAGTTAATTGAGGGGGGACAGAAAATTTACACTGTTATACAAGCTGTAAACACACTACTTTACATTGTAGCAAATGAATTTCTTCAGTGTTGTCACATGAAAAGATAACAAAATATTTACAAAAATGTGAGGGGTGTACTCACTTTTGTGATGCAAGATCCTGTATATGCCAAGGCTCAGCAAATCTGCTGGAAAGGCAATGACCTTACTCAGGGTGTAGCAAGTTTTGAGATAGATATATACACACACACACACACACACTGTCCCTTTACATTTTTCTTTGACTACATTTCTTGCGACAGCAATAAAATTTAACATCTCTTGTGATCAAGCATAACAGGTCCCCTGTATGGTGAAATCTGCGGAATCCAGCGGCATCTTCTCCTGAGCCGGTCGGCTCTTGGGTGCCGCCGCCATTTCGGGTAAGGGAAACAGGCAGTGAAGCCGGTGCCCTCCTGTGCATGTGCAAAGTGTGCTTCGCGAATGGCTCAGTGGCAGGTGAAGGAGGACTTTCAGATGAGTTTGCCACAGCAAAATCATGCGGAAGTGGGAAAGGTACCTGTAAAAAAAAAAAAAAAAAAAAAAAAAAAAATCAGGTACCCCCCCCCCCCCCCCCCCGAGTGTTGTCACTTAGACCACTTAAAGCCCAGTGTTGTCACTTAGATCTCTTTCACACTGAGGTGTTTTTCGGGCACTACAGCGCTAAAAATAGCGCCTGAAAAAAGCTTCAGCGCCAAACCCAGTGTGAAAGCCTGAGTGCTTTCACACTGGGGTGCTGCACTGGCAGGGAGTCACAAACAATCTTGCCAGCATCTTCATTGCAGCGGTGAATACACCCCGCTCTTACACCATTCCTGCCCATTGAAAACAATGGGGCAGCACTGATATACCGCCAGCAAAGCACCACTAGTGGGGGGGTTAAAACCGCCCCGCTAGTGGCCGCATAGCGCCGCTTTACTGCTGACGCGGCTCAATCTGAAAGGGGTCAAACCTTCCTTAGTGGAACAACTGTCAACCTCAGTTTTGACAGGCTTTGCATTAGTTCCAATGGCATCAGTTTGGGATGCTAATGGGGAAAAAAAAAAAAACAGACGCACCTGACCTGCTTGAAATCAGTTTTGCATTCCCATAAACTTCTGTAGCAGGGATCTCCAAACTATGGGCCTTCAGCTGTTGCAGAACTACACATCCCATGAGTCATTGCAATACTGATATTGACATACATGAGGCATAATGGGAATTGTAGTTCCTGAACTTGGAGGGCCATAGTTTGGAGACCAATGTTCTATAGCAGTGATGGTGACTTTGGCACCCCAGATGTTTTGGAACTACATTTCTCATGATGCTCACCTACACTGCAGAGTGCATGAGCATCATGGGAAATGTAGTTCCAAAACATCTGGGGCGCCAAGGTTCGCCATCACTGTTCTATAGAATTGCAAAACCTGCGTGACAAGAACAGCCGTCCATTAACATAAGAATAACCTGAAGAGATGTCAAGTGGAGTTATGCGTCTGTTCACCATCTACCACTGAGGTGCCCAACCAGTGGCCCGGGGGCCACATGTGGCCCACGACCTCTTTGCCCTGGGATGGCAAGTTGACAAGCCCAGATTGTAGGTTGCCGACCCGCCATCCCAGAACATCAGTGTTGTGAATGAAGTCGACAGCCGAGGACGCAAGCACCTGCAGAGCTGCATAAGCCAAGCTTCCTGTATAGCATTGGCTCGTGTCATAAGCGGAGTGATACCAAATGCGCTCTGCCTGGGACAGCAGAAGCTGGCGATAACTGAATGGAACTCACTAAAATCACAGTGTATGTAAGGGCATATCGGTTCTGCAGGGGTTACTGGGCTGCTTTCAAACTGATCCGCAGGTGCACCTGTGGGTTACCTGCACTGAGCCATAGACTTCTGGTTTTACCTGCGAGTTGGGGCGCTTTCAGAAAGTGCACCAAACCTGCAGGATATAATAGAATTGTATGGCAACGTGCAGCTAGCCCACAGGTGAACTGTGCTGCACCTGCGGCGTGGGTAGACCCAATCGGACCCTCTATTCACCTCTATGGAGCGGCAGATGAAAACAGACTTGTGTCCGTTTACACCCGCCTACCTCAGATCCGACCAGCTAAATAAACAGAAGTGGTTCTGTCCCATTCCATCTGATCAGAGGGCCCATAGGAGTAGAGTGGACTGTCTGTGTCCACTCTGCATATGCAGATTGGACACGGACCTGTCATCCGCCCGCTCCGCTCATTGTGGCCCACGACTGGTAACCAAGTCGCTTAAGTGGCCCTCGCTCATCAATAGGTTGGGCACCACTGATCTACCAGGAACTAAAAGGGTAAAAAACAAAGCACTGTGTCCTTGTAGAAGTGATGGGCTGCTTCTAATCTTCAGGACAGAGGAGCTACAGGTGTAGTACGGTAGTAGAGACCACAAAGCCATGAGTAGTAGAGGGCCACTATGAGAAATACAACAGGATGTTTGTATGTGACCAGCCCTGTGTTAGCTCTTTCGTCATTCTGGGGAAAGTGAAAGCAGCAGAGGCCAATGTAAACTGGAACGGCCACCATAGATCTGGGTGTATATAGAGATGTATATAGAGATGACAACCCCCTCCCCCCCTCCTGACGTGTGAGCACCCGGCACACATGACACCCAGCTATGGAGAGCCGGGTGAGGCGGATGGATGGCGGCGCGGGAGCAGTGCTGCCCTTCTTCTCACCGCCGCCATCTTATACTGCAGGATGATGAGCCGAGGAGGGAGGGAGCAGCCTGGCTATGGACGCCGCTGCCTGGGAGGAACACACACAGCTCCCGCCTTACTCACACCGACACCATTCTTCTCATACATGGGGGGAGGGGGGAGACACCTCACAGCACGACATTAGAACGGTCACCCCGGCGGCCGCCGTACTATAGAGGGGAAGCTCGGCTAATGGAGCGAGGGAGGGAGCGGCGGCCGGTGTTGCGCAGAGAGGATATATGCGGTAGAGGCCTGGGCCGCCACCACTACCGGGTGTTAGACCCCCTTCCCTGACCCCCCACACAGCCCCCGGCGCCCCTCACCTTGTGAATCCGCTTCAGCGCCATGATGCCTCTCGCTGCTGCCGGTGCCGGGCGGGTTGTTCGGGTGAGCTGGGCGGAGGAGGAGAGAGCCGAGGAAGAGGCGGAGATAGAGGAGGCGGTGGTAATTACACCCCCCACCTCACCTCTCTACAATATCCGGGACACGCTACAAACAGGAGCCGCCCACACACGTCGCGGCGGGAGGTGACTGATAGGCGGGTGTGCTGACCGCAGCTCAGTGACCCGGCCGAGTTTGTCTCGTGCTCACTCGCTCGCCCCTCCCCCCAGGTTCCTGGAGACCGCTCGCAGGCTTGGCCTCCGTCACGCGCTGCTTCTACGTCACCAGGCCCCCGATAAGCCGCCGCAGCTTCTATAGAGTGCGTACAGCTCGCTCGAGTTAGCCTCTTCCTTTTTCGCGTCAGCCCCGCCCATTTGGTGTTCTCACGTGGTCTGGGGAGACGCAACGGCGTCCGCGAAAGCACAGCGAGCGTGCGCGCGCCCGCGGGGCTGTTCGGGGATGACAGCTAACGCTGGTAACAGCGGGAAAGAACAAAACATGGCGATGTGTGGAGGGTGATGTCACTTGATGGGTGTACGAGCGGAAGCGGCGGTTCTCCCCCCCCTCCCATCCATTCCCGGTTATGCAACGAGGTGCGGCAGTGCGTCACCTATCCTCATGTGGCGACTGGATAGGGGCTCGTTATATAGTCAGAGTGACACAGTAACAACACAAGGCGCCGCCGTATCGTTCATTTCTGACGCTTATGTACTGTGACGCCGGCTGTGGGTTGTACCAGTGTCCGGCTTTTTTTTCTCCGCGCGCTCTAGAACGGGAAGCGCGCTCCCGCGTACATGCAGGATGCGCGTGTGACGTCGGTCGGCAGCAGAAAGAAAGCGCGAAGGGACAGAAACGTCCAGAAGCGCGCGGGTTACGGCTGTGCGCGGGCACGGGATGTGCCTGGGAGAGTGCCTGTGACGTCTCCATCCCGCTTACAGTGGTTGATATGGAGACGGCGCCCTCACTTGGAGTGGCGGGAGTCCAACTAGGTCGCCACCTGCACAGTTTTACCTAGTCTGGGCCTCAGAAGATGGGGTGTAGCCGGGTAAAACATGATCACGCCCCTAGAGCCATGCTTGGTTTGTATGTCATGCCCCCCAACATCAATACCAGAGATGCCATTCTGTACTTGGAATAAAAAGTATCCCCAAGCAGCTTGTATGTGTGCTTTAGGCCTCAGAAACACTCAGCACTTTCCTCAGCTCCTTTGACCGCCTTTCTTTCCTGGCAGGAGAAAAAAATGCAGTAAAAGCTGTGCATTGAACATGGATTTACACATTAATACGTGATGTTGGTCAGAATATTTTTATTTTTTCTGGCCATTGGAATGCAATAAGGGCACTTTAACACTGAGGGGCATCGGCAGTAATTAGCGGTGCTTTACCGTCATTTTAGAGGGTATTATAACCCCTGCTAGGGGCCGAATAAAGGATTCCAATGGGGCGGGTCGCTTTAGAAGCCATGTATACACGGCTTCTAAAGCGCCTCAAAGATACTGCTTGCGGGACTTATTTTTAACGTCCTGCCAGCGCACCGCTCCAGTGACAGGAGGCACTTTGCAGGCACTATTTTTAGCGCTATAGTACCTGTAAAACGCCTCAGTGTGAAAGTAGCCTTTATGCACGTTCCGTATTTATCTGTTCTAAAGCTCCTCTACTGGATGTGATGATGTGTTTTTTCTTTTGCCTATAAATGTTAATCTTCTAATACACCTGTAAACGCCTGTGTGTGCATAGGGTGTGACTTTTCATGCGATTTAGACATGTCAAATCGCATGACAAGCCTCACAGGCGTGAACGGGGGGCTACATGCAAAAGAGACATACTTTCTCTCTTCGGCAGCAAGACTACCTACCTGCTTGTACAGTGAGCTGTACATGCAATGCCAAAGCTGACTGAACTCCCATTCACTGGAGTGCCCTCATCCCCTCCCAGCCAATGACAGCAGCTGGCAATTGGGACCCAGAAGCTGGCCTCCTGAAGATGTCAGTGGCCGGGACAGGAGCTTGAGAACGCTGCATCGCTGGAGCTGAGAAAAGTACGGTTCCGCTTTAACCACTTGCTGAACCAGCCAACATCATTATACTGCGCCAGGTCGGCTCTATTGCGCGAATTGCTGTAGGTGTACGTTGCTTCATGCAATAGATACAGTGGGTGTGCGGCCTCGATGTCCGCCAGAAAGTCGCGATCGCTCCACAGAGAGGCAAAACAGGGGTCTGCCAGTGTAAACAAAGCAGATCCCCATTCTGTCAGGAGAGTAGAGTGAAATAATCTGTTCCTAGTGATTAGGAACAGCGATCTCCCTCTACTCCCTGTCAGTCCCCTACCCCAACAGTTAGAAACACCTCCCTAGGGAACTTTTAACCTTTTGTTTGCCCCCTGGTGTTAACCCCTTCCCTGCCAGTGTCATTTATACAGTAATCAGTGCATTTTTATAGCACTGATCGCTGTATAGATGTCACTGGTCCCATAAAAGTGTCCAATCTGTCGCAGTCTGGCTAAAAATCACAGATCACTGCCATTACTAGTAAAAGAATATTAATAAAAATGCCATAAATCTATCCCCTATTTTGTAGATGAGATAACCTTTGTGCAAACCAATCAATATGCGCTAATTGGGATTTTTTTTTTTTAAACGAAAAAAGGGTAGAAGAATACATATTGGGCTAAACTGAGGGAAAAATTTGTTGTTTTACATTTTTTGGGGGATATTTATTATAGCAAAAGGTAAAAATGTTTTTTTTTTTTTCAAAATTGTCACTCTTTTTTTGTTTATAGCGCAAGAAATAAAAAATGCAGATGTGATCAAATACCACCAAAAGAAAGCTCTATTTGTGGGAGAAAAGGACATCAATTTAGTTTGGGTACAGTGTTGCATGACCACGCAATTGTCAGTTAAAGCGACGAAAATGGCCTGGTCAGGAAGGGAGTAAATCCTTCCAGGGCTGAAGTGGTTAAGTCTGGGTTCACACCTATGCAATTCGCATGGTAGGAGATTGTGACCGGCTCTCTACTATGGAGACGATTCACATATCTCCGCTGCAACTCCAGTGCAAATTTGCACAGGGGTCCTGTGCGTCTTTTCGGTCTGTTTCAGGTCTGAATTCAGCAATCTACCTGTCGACTGCGGCCAGGTGACAGGTAGATCGTGAAATTGTCCCTTCTTTGTTGACCCAAGCCACTTAGGTGCCGCTCCTTCCCCCAGTCTCCGCCACTCTCCTCCTCATGGCAGAGTGTGAGGCAGCACAGCTTAGGACAGAGGGCGGGAGCTGGCTAAGTTAACTTGCCCCCAATGTTGAGGGCATGTGGCCTGGTATGGTTCAGGAGGGGGGGGGGTCGCTCTCGTCCCCCCTCTTTTTCTGCGGCTTGCCAGGTTGCGTGCTCGGATAAGGGTCTGGTATGGATTTTGAGGGGGACCCCCACGCCATTTTTTTTTTTTTTTAATTTGGCGTGGAGTTTCCCTTAAAATCCATGCCAGACCTGAAGCATAGGTATGGATATTTAGGGGGAACCCCACGTCATTTTTTTACATTTTTTTTTTTTTTTTTTATCAATGATTTTCAATGACTGTTCTCTGTATTACGGGAGCCGGCAATTCGTTATAGCTGCGAGTGATTTTAAATAGCTTTTTTTCCTGCAAAAATGACACTTTGTGCAGGGACAGTTCTAAGCACGGGGAACATGCGCCCCTTTACATGTATACTATACACACCCCCAGGTACGAGATTTAAAGGAATATTACACTTTTATTGTTTCACTTTAAGCATTATTAAAATCAGTGCTCCTGAAAAAACGTCAGTTTTTAAAACTTTTTTTTGCATTGATACATGTCCCTGGGGCAGGACCCAAGTCCCCAAACACTTTTTATGACAATAATTTGCATATATGCTTTTAAAATTAGCACTTTAGATTTCTCCAATAGACTTTTACAGGGTGCTTTTCGAATTTGCTGCGAACACCCCAAATTGTTCGGTGAACAGTCAATGTTTGAGTCGAACATGAGTTCGACTCGAACTCGAAGCTCATCCCTAGTGAGCATGACCAAAGCCTTGGGTCCTGGAGTCCAGCCCTGCAAGGAGAGGCATTACAGGCAAAACCTCGTTCTTCCCATGAGGCCCGGGTAGCATCCACTTTGGCCTCAGTGGCACTTTGGATGGATCCGGTCTGTGGAGGCTATTTAAATCCAACAAGGATCCCTCCAGTGGAGCTCCTCAGAGCACATCTTCATTTGTGACCAACACCTTAGACACTGGCGAAAAAACTGGTAGGAGGAGGGGTTATATAGGGAGTGAACTTTCTGTATTGGGTATGCCAGTGTCCATCACCTGAAGGTGCCTATATACCCATATAGTTAAAGTGGTGTTCCGGCCATAATTTTTTATTTTTATTTACAATCTCAATATTATTAGAACATATAAGCAGTAACAGATATCAATCGTTCCCGATCCCGGGCCCCTCTCCCACCGCCGATAAAAATGATTTTGCGGCGATTCCGCCTCAGAAACCACTCTTAGCAGAAAGAGGACCGCCGGCCGAAGAAGAGGATAGCGGGGTTATGACAGCTAGCTGCTGCCATAGTAAAAGTAAAAATGGGTTATAATGGTATGTGGCGCTAACCACTATATAAAAGAGGATCTCTGAATATATAAATAAATAAGGTGCTCAAAACATGTGTTAACTTCAAAAGGGTTCCTGATAAAAACTTCTTAAATAATAAAAACTTCTTATTCAGTTAAATGACAGGTATAATAGTGCAAATATTCTGTATTCTTATGTGCAAAACATGTATTGGTGCAATATAGTAACTAAGCAATATTGATAATATGCTGAATAAGCCTTCCAACTTATAATATACCAAAATCTTCTAATAAATAATAAAAAGTGCACGGTGCAAATATTCAGATGAAATTCTCAATAGAAAGTGCAAAGATCTCAAAATAATTCTCAATAAAAAGTGCAAGGATCTCAAAATAATGTGCAAATATTCCAGGTATTAAACCACCTGAATAAAAAAGAGTGCTATCCGTGAAATAAAAAGGAGGGATCCTTCAAATATATTGTAAATAATAACCCAAAAATAGGTATATAAATAAATAAAAAAAGAAAAAATTCATAAAAAATTTATAAATATTGGTGAACAACAAGTCCCAGCAATTTGTGCAAAAAACAATGTGTAAAAATCAACACACAGTGTGTACTCAAATTCTTTTCGATAGTTCTTCCTATGAGTGCATGAAACAATTTGTGCAGTCAGTGTTCCAATACTCGGTGCTGATCCATGCAATCAGTGTGCTCTGTGCTGTTCAGGGGTGCACCCCACTGTTTCCCCCAGCCTCTCACCTCAAGTAAAGGCCCCTACAGGCCTAGTTGTGCTGTATAGGTAGTACTCCTGATCGATCGATCTCCAGCAAATTTACCACTATGCTTTCCTGCAAAATCTCACAGCAATGCTCCGGTCACAGGGTTACCAATGCTCCAATCACAGTATAGCCATTTCAAGCCGGTACAGACATGTAAGGATAAGGGGGCTCCAATGTGTAGTATTTTATAACAATGCTTTTATTAAAAAAAATATCCACTTACATTAAAAATCACAGTGAACAGTGTAGCTATACAGATGCTTTCGGTCTTGGCCGCGACCGGAAGTAAACAACCTGGCTCCTCCCTGACGCGTTGCATCACTGATCACGTAAATTTCTCAAAGGGTTGCACAGAGTGGCCCAGATCCTCTTCTTCTGGGGTCCCTGGTGGCTCCTCCTCTTCTCGAGTGCCCCGTCGGAGAAGTGCTCTCCTTTGGGTCCTGCTGCTTGTGTCTATTGACACGGACAGCAGGACTTGGCCCCGCCCCCTGGCGCCTGCATCATTGGATTTGATTGACAGCAGCAGGAGCCAATGGCTGGGCTGCTATCAATCTATCCAATCAGGACACAAGACATCGGCCGGACTGGTTAGCATTAGTAATCCCCAGGGCAGTCACCTCAAACTTTTTTTGAGATGAAAGGTTCAAAATTCACAGAGTAGCGGAAATAGGACCACACATTCCACATGAGATTATAGGATTCAGTTTTATCGTTGTCCGAGGCAATTATGTGTTCCATATGATCAATGTTACCCAATGTTAAAGAGAAGGAGATTCCGGGTTTCGCCAATATCTGGCAATCACAGAGCATGCGGCTGTGAGGAAGTGCCTGAATAGACAATTTTTAATTTGTTTATAGGAGTGCAGTAACATAGAAAACACTGTGATTTGTAGTAGACATGTGCAAAAGGAAAAAAATTGTTTTGTTTCGTTTTAATTCGTTAATTAATTAATTTTGTTTAGTTAGATTCGTTAAATTCGTTTTCGGATTTCGTTTAGTTTTCTACCGAATTCGAAAAATCGGTCGCATTCGAAAATATTTCAACCGAATTCGAAAATATTTCTACCGGATTCGAAATTATTTCAACCGGATTCGAAATTATTTCAACCGGATTCGAAATTATTTCAACCGCATTTGAAACTATTTCAACCGGATTCGAAAATATTTTGCGACCCGACTTTGGGTCCACATATCTCTGGGTCACTTGGTGATAGATACCCCAAATTTAAAGATGTTATAGTGCTAGTTCTACTGTTTTTGCTTACCAAATTTGGGGTTTCTAGCTAGAAGTGGCCACGAGATATGTGGCCCCAAAGTCGGGTCGCAAAATGTCATTCTCTGCTGCAGAAAAGTGCCTGACATTTTGCAACCCGAATTTGGGGCCACGTATCTCGGGGTCACTTGGAGCTAGAAACCCCAAATTTGGTATGCAAACACAGTATAACTAGCACTACAACATCTCCAAATTTGTTTCTATCACAAAGTGACCCCGAGATATGTGGACCCAAAGTCGGGTCGCAAAATATTTTCGAATCTGGTTGAAATAGTTTCAAATGCGGTTGAAATAATTTCGAATCATGTTGATACTATTTCAACCGTATTCGAAAATATTTTGTGACCCGACTTTGGGTCCACGTATTTTGGAGGTGTTGTAGTGCTAGTTCTACTGTGTTTGCATACCAAATTTGGGGTTTCTAGCTATAAGTGGCCCCGAGATACGTGGCCCCAAAGTCAGGTCGCAAAATGTAATTCTCTGCTGCAGAAAAGTACTTGACATATCGCCCCTATCTTGGGGTCACTTGGTGCTAGGAACCCCACAACTTGTAGCAGGTGATGTGGCAAGTGGACAATCCACAACCTGGTCACGTGGCACTCGTGGCAGGTCACGTGGACGGTCACGTGGCACTCGTGGTCAGTCACATACACACTTGTGGCCGGTCATGTGGCACTCGTGGCCGGTCACGTGGCACTCGTGGCAGGTGTCATGGCACTTGTGGCAGGTGTCGTGGCAAGTGGACAATACCCAACTTGTGGCAGGTGATGTGGCAAGTGGACAATACACAACTAGTGGCAGGTGATGTGGCAAGTGGACAATACACAACTAGTGGCAGGTGATGTGGCAAGTGGACAATACACAACTTATTATTTTATATTCTATTAAAATCTTTTCTATTAAAATCAAAATCATTATATACTAAATTCGAAATTTCGGAAGATGGTTATATATATTTCTTTCCGACATTCAAATTTCGTATAGAATGAATTTGAATTCGAATAGCAAAGATTAGAATAGAAATAGAGAATAGACTAGAAAAACAATAGAACAGAATGGAATATATTATATTCTATTCTGTTCTATTGTTTTTCTAGTCTATTTTCTATTTCTATTCTAATCTTTTCTATTCGAATTCAAATTCATTCTATACAAAATATTTATTCACATAACCATCTTCTGAAATTCGAAATTCATATAGAATGAATTCAAATTCGAATAGAAAAGATTAGAATAGAATAGAAAAAAATATATCTGTTCTATTGTTTTTCTAGTCCATTTTCTATTTCTATTCTAATCTTTTCTATTCAAATTCGATTTCATTCTATATGAAATTCTAATTTTGGAAAATGGTTTTATATATATATATATATATATATATATATATATATATAAATAATATTTATACATATAACCATCTTCTGAAATTCGAAATTCATATAGAATGAATTCAAATTCGAATAGAAAAGATTAGAATAGAATAGAAAAACAGATGGCTTGGGGGGGAACTCCGTCACATTTTTTTTTTTTTTTTTTGTTGTTTTTTTTTTTTTTTTTCTTTTTCTATGTGTGCAATTGGAATTGGCGGTCTGCTGGGGTTAATGAACGCTTTATTTACTGATCTTATCAGGACAAACTGACATTTTCTCTGCTGCCGGTATATGTCCTCCTGTCTTCCCCCTGAGGCGGAGGGTTGCATTTGGTATATACACCACTGATAACGGCAGGAGCTTCGCCCATCTGGGACATGACAGGTTCTCCCCAGTAGCTTGCACAGCAACAGGCAGAACCTTAAGCCCTTAACGCACAACTCCCATATAGCTTTATTGCTCTCTACAGAGCAAGGAGACCTTAGACCCCAGCTTGCTACGGCGCACCCCCCACCCACCGTACCTCAGGTGGAGAACTGTAGCCTCTCCAGGGAAAGGGAAGGGATAGGGAAGGGGATCTTGGTGCCGGCAGGGAAAGCTACTGTGTTTATTTAGTAGGGATATTTTCTCCCTCTTTCCTCTTGCCTACCCTACCCGCCCCCTTAGGGCTTTGGTGGTTGTCACTAAGCCCTTACTTATCACCCCCACTCAGCTCTCCATCTCCCGTAACTATATAAACCCCCTCGAGGGACTCATCTTAAAAATCTATAAGCTTGGGTTGAGCCTTCTTCCTCCTTACCCATAGAGGGCGCATGTAGGGGATTGGTCGTAGGCCTTACGTGAGGGAGGAGGGCGAGACCCCGCGATTCGGGAGTCCCCTCCTAAGGGTACGCATACTTACCTGTGGAGCCCTAGACGGGTTGCACCAACGGGCCAGAGGCAATTATCTGGACGCCTTACAGAGGAGCCCCTGTCCCCCACAGCCCGAGATTTACAACTAGCCGTAATTTCCGGCCGAACTTCTGGTAGAGAACCACATCTGCAGGAGTAGGAAGAAGAGGAATAGGACTTGGGCTCGGAGGAGGCATGGTGGAAAAAGGCGAGTAACCTAAAACAAATCGGGGAAGTGCCCTTACCAGCAAGCTGGGGAGGAGAATTAGAAAACCGCTCAAAGGAAATATGAGTAAACCATCCAAAAAAGCCCCCCCCAAAACCCCTAAACCTGCGGCCAGTGACATAAAACAATATATGAGATCCGGATCTAGCCCACAATCGCTCAATGCAGACCACCAATCTAAAGCCACGACAGACAAAAAGAAAGCCAAAGATAAAAAAGCAGATCAGACACTCGATCAGACCCTATCCGAACAGACGATGGAAAGTGAGACGAACGGAAGCAGGCCTTCTGAACATGAGGTTGAGGCACAGGGCCCTACAAAGAAAGAAATGGAGGAAATGCTCCAGAAGATGGAAAATTTTATTAAAGGGGAATTCACCCTCCTTAGAGAAGATTGGGGCCACCTGCTAGGAAGGGTTGAAACTGTGGAGAAGAAGGTGGAAGGCCAGGAACACGAGACCCTCGAACTGAAGGAGCAAATACGAGTATTACACCTGAAACAAAGGGACACCCTATACAAGCTGGAGGACATCGAAAATAGAAATAGGAGACAGAATATTAGGGTGAAAATGGTCCCCGAGAAGGAAGGAGAGGATCTAAGGGACATTATATTTCTAATACTCAGCCCGCTTATAGCAAAAGACCGTGAAAATTTTCCTAAAATCGAGAGAGTCCATCGACTGGGCAGAAGGCAAACAGTAGAGTCTGGTAGACCCAGAGATATTATCGTCAGGTTTAGACACTATGAGGACAAGGCGGAAATCTGGGCAAAATTATATCGGAGCCCCCCCTTGAATTTTGAAGGCACTGTAGTCCAAATTTATTCAGATCTATCCCCCCAGACTTTAGAAAGACGCAGGCAGCAGAGGCCTTTATTAGAAGCTTTGCGATCCGCAAATATAAAATATACTTGGGGGTTCCCGGCAAGCTTAATTGGCAATAAGGATGGGCGCTCCGCCAGATTGCGCTTCCCGGAGGAGGTGCCAGACTTTTGCAGTAAAATGGGCATCCAAGTCCCGGCCCTGCCTGGATGGGTAGAGGGGGGAGAGAATGGCTAAATCTTCTGGGGAGGAGCTGAGGAGGAGCGGGGGCGGGGGGGTCTGTTCGGGAGTCGGCCGCATAGGCGCCAGGATTGCAGGGAACCACATCATTTCTTTTTCCGCTTGCTGCTCCCCGATTACGGAACACCATCGGGAGAATGGCTGGATTTCCCAGCCACTCAGTGCCCCACCCCTCCCGAGATGGTAGGAGAGACGTAGGAGGCCAGACATCTGAATGGCCCCCAACGACTCCAAGACCCTAGAGAGGGATAGAGTGGGAGGGGAGGAGTGGGGGGGGGGGGGGGGGATGGAGGGGCGGGGAGGGGGGAGGGTGGGTGGGAGGGGAGGGGGTAGGGAGGGGGGGGGGGGAGGGTTGGGGAGGGGGGGGGGGGAGGAGGGGGGAGGAGGGCAGAGGGGGAGGGAGGGGGGTGGGGTTTTCCTCCGCGTCACCCCGACACCGCGTGGACACTGACATTAAAAGCCTCGTTACTGTGACGGGATGACTTTGATTAAATTTGTATCCTATAATGTAAAGGGACTTAACCTCCGGGCCAAAAGACAAAAGATTCTTGAGGAACTGAGGGCCTACGGGGCAGGTGTGGTCTTCCTTCAGGAGACACACCTGTCCCGAATGTCCAATACTCAATTAGCCTCGGGTTACTACCCATCTTGGTATTATGGTGATGCCATAATCAATAGGGCAAGGGGGGTGGCCATCGGATTCTCTAGAGATATACAGTTTCAAGTGGAGAGTAGGGTGGAGGACCCAGAGGGTAGATTTTTGTTTCTGAGAGGTTCGCTTGGTGGCAATAAATATACTTTTGCAAACATATATGCCCCAAATATTAAACCGATTAAATTTCTGAAAGAGATTCTGTCCAAATTAAGAGATTTTAGACAGGGGTATGTCATTTTGATGGGGGACTTCAATTTTTGTATGGACCCGGATCTCGATTGTACGTCCCGTGTCCGTGGGATATGTAAGGAACAACTTAAAACGATCAAGCAGAATTTAAGGTCCAATCAGTTGGTTGACGTCTGGAGGATACAACACCCCGGAGTCAGGGACTATACCTTCTATTCCCACGTACACGGGACATACTCCCGATTGGATCATATTTTTATTGATCATGCCCTTCTAGAAAGAGTTAAGGACACGAAGGTGGAGATTGTCTCCACATCAGACCACGCCCCAGTCTCGATGGTCCTGGATTGCCCTGAACTACAGGCCCCCTCCTCGAGTTGGAGACTGAATGAGGAACTCCTCCACGATGAGGAAATAGTCGAGCAAATTAAAAACGAAATAAAATTTTTTTTTGAAATCAATGATAACGGGGAGGTCCTGGGGTCAACTCTATGGGACGCCCACAAATCCTATATAAGAGGGATCTTAATTACAAAGGGGGCTTGGAAAAAAAAAGAGAGTGGGAAAAAAAAAAACGCCCTGGTAGAAGAAATAAAAACTGCTGAGCAGATCCATAAATCCTCCATTGTACCAAACAGGGACCTGTATTCAAAAATTATCTCCCTCAGGGAAGACTTAAAAGACCTGATGGAACAACAAATAAAACAAGCATCGGATTTAGTGGCTAAGGAGAGGTATATTGGTAGCAACAAATCCGGAAAATATTTGGCCAGAACTCTCCGTAATAAAAAGTCCCGTAATTACATCGAAAAAATAAGAAACAAAAAAGGGGACATTAGGTACCCTTCCAGGGACATCGCCGAATCTTTCAGAGCATATTTCGAAGATGTTTATTCGGCGGAACCACAGGGGATCAGATCTGATAGGGCTCTGAAGGGGGAAAGATTTTTGAATAGTGCTGGGCTCCCTAAACTCCCAACGGAGGTAAGTGAGGGGCTAGACAGTCCCTTTACGGAAGACGAAATTAAAAGGGCTCTGATGGGATCCCCGAAGGGCAAGAGCCCTGGCCCGGACGGGTTTACTAATCTGTACTATAAAACCTTTCAGGAGGTATTAATCCCCAGAATTTGTGCATACTTTAATGGACTTGGTCAGAGTTTCGGAATGTCAACTGAGTCCTTGGCCGCGGATATCACTATGATCCTGAAGGAGGGGAAGGATGGATCAGTGTGCTCAAGTTACAGGCCAATCTCGCTTTTAAATGCCGATACCAAATTATACGCTAAGGTTCTGGCCGAGAGGATTAGGGGCCACTTGAGCACACTGGTCCATCCCGACCAGGTGGGATTTGTCCCGGGTAGAGAGGGACGGGACAACGGAATCCGAGCGTTGCTGGTAATTCATAAGATTAGGAAAACAGGGTCCCCAGGTCTACTCCTGTCGATAGACGCCGAGAAAGCGTTCGACAGGGTAGACTGGGGACTCATGTTTCAAACCCTAACCCATATGGGTTTTGGGCCCACGATCATTCAAAAAATAGCGGTACTGTATGCCCACCCAACAGCTAGGATCAAAATAAACGGAACAACCTCCCTACCGTTTTATATGAAAAACGGTACTAGGCAGGGATGTCCGTTGTCCCCCCTTTTATTCATTCTGACCCTGGAGCCTCTTTTGTCCACAATAAGGGGACATCCGGGAATACACGGGGTACCAGCAGAAGACGAGGAACATAAATTGGCGGCATTTGCAGATGACGTTTTGTTCTTCTTGGGAAACCCACAGACATCCATGCCACTTCTGATGAAAGTCCTGAGACAATACGGGGAGATTTCTAATTTTAAAATCAACTCCTCCAAGACATTTGTCTTGAATGTCAATGTATCTAGTTCGACACAACAGAGCCTGGAGGGGCGATTTGGGTTTCCATGGAAGCAACAAATTAAGTATTTAGGAATAACCCTGTCCAGGTCCTTGAAGGCAATGTTTAATATTAACTACCTCCCCCTGTTAGACGATATCGCCAAAAAATGCAAAGAATTTAATAATAGACCTTTGACGTGGCTGGGGAGGATTAACTCCGTAAAAATGATGATCTTACCACTAATTTCTTACAAATTCCAGATGCTCCCAATCCCCCTGTCGGTAAATTATTTAAGAAAGTTAAAGTCCCTAATTTTGAATTTTATCTGGAGACATAGGAAGCATCGTATAGCACTTCATACTTTAAAGCAAGAAAAAAACAAGGGTGGCCTAGCGGTCCCTGATATTGAAAACTATTATCAAGCAGCCGTCCTCTCAAGAATCCCCGAGTGGGGGGCGGATCACAGCGACAAAAGATGGGTAAAATTAGAAAAATCACTAAGCAATTTACAATTGGGTACCCTTATATGGAACCCACCTCACCACAGGTCTCTGGGAGAGAACACACACGTCATAACCACTAATACACTGCGCATTTGGGATAGGGTTTACAAGCACTTAAATGGAGAGTTCAATTCACCACTAATCGCACTTAGAAATAATGAATATTTTCAGCCTGGGAGGGTAATGGTGGGAGGGGGATGGGTTAAAAAGGAGGGCACATGTTTGAAAGATATAATGCAAAACGGTAGGATATTATCACTCACAGAACTTCGGAATAAAGGAGATATGTTCAAGATGGATGAATGGAGGTATTTGCAATTGTGCCACTTCCTAAGCAGCCTTCCCCAACCGATCAGAGCCGCTGACGATCTGACCCGAATGGAGCGGGTTTTTACGGCCGGTAAGGGGAGGAAAACGATCTCCAAAATATATAAGCTATTAATCGAGGGGAGTGACAGGGGAATACCCCCATTCATCCAAAAATGGGAAAGAGATTTGGGCACTAAAGTTGACGCACTCACGATAGGCAAAATAATGAAACTAACCCATAGGTCCGCTATAGATACCAGGTCAGCTGAATCAAACTACAAAGTCATGTCTCGGTGGTACATTACCCCGGCTAAGTTAGGTAAGTTCCTCCCGGGGTCCCCGGAGACCTGCTGGAGGGGATGCCCCGAGAAAGGGACCATGGCCCACCTGTGGTGGGACTGCAGTAAAATTAAGACTTACTGGGCCAAAATTTTAAGGTACGTGAAGGAAATTACTGGCAATGAACTCGATAACGATCCGTGGGCTATTCTGATGCACGGCACCAGAGAAGGGGGATATCAATAGAACAGAAAAGAATAAAATGGGGGGAGGGGGAGGAGAAAAAAAAATCTTATATATATGTGTTCAGCTATAGCCTGTGAGGAGTGGGATATCTCGTTGCAAATAGATGGACGGGCCGTGGTGCCGGGGTGACGCGGAGGAAGGGAGGGATGGGTGGAAGGGGATAAAATGACAAAAAAAAAAACAAAAAAAAGTAAAACAAAAAAAAAAAAAAAACAAAAAAAAAAAAAAAAAAAAAAAAAAAAAAAAAAAAGAATAGAAAAACAATAGAACAGAAAAGAATAAAATATCATATATCTGTTCTATTGTTTTTATAGTCTATGTTCTAATTCTATTCTAATCTTTTCTATTCAAATTCATTCTATACGAAATTCGAATGTTGGGACACATCGTTAGATAAATATATTTCGAATTCGATGCGAAAATATTTCAAATTCGATTCGAAAATATTTCCAATTCGAGACGAATTTCGTCCGCGATTTTTCGATTTGAAAAAAATTCGGATAAGGGTAAATTCGTTAGTATTGTAATTCGGTAATTCGGATGCATCCGAATGTCCGAATAATGAAAAATTTGTCCGAATTTCGATTCGGAACATAACGAAATGCACATGTCTAATTTGTAGTACATTTGGAAATTTGTCGCCCACTAGTGTTTGGTACAGTTGTAATATCTTCTCCCAAAAGGGGATGGTACAGGGACAAGTACCCCATCAGTGTTTATTATGATGAGATACAGCTAGATAAAGTGTGGGGTAGGTGTACTTCGTCATAAAAGCCACCTCAAATATATTTTGAACAGTAAAACTGGAGTAAATAACTTATCAGGATTTGTCCACTCGCCATACAGTACAGGTTCTTATAGGAACTAGTAAGAGAACTCGTATCGGCCTCAGGCTGTTCCACTTTTAAAGCAGTAGTAAACTCTTGCTTAAAAAAATGAATAAAACATTTCTCCCTGCAAGTCAATGTCATATTGTACTAGTGTGCATCGCATACTAGCACATTATGAAAGCCTTACCTTAAAATGAAGCCCTCCAGCAGCGCGCTGTCACTGCTAACAGGGCTTCCATCCTCACTCAGTCTTCCTTCCAGGTTTGCGGGCTGTAAGAAAGCTGTAGCTGAAGAATGAGTTTTGCAGTATTTTTGCAGTTGCATCTTTTAGCTTCTTTTTAGCTTTTTTTTTTTTTTTTTAGAAAAACTATACTTTAAAAAAAAATGGAAAAGCAAAGTGTCTGTTTGGGACTTTATATGAGGTAAAGACTGTTTAGGTCATATAGCTCCATCCCTGTCTATTGGAAATATCATGGAGGAGAAAGGGGCAGGGAAAAAAAAAAGTGGGACTTTATATGAAGCACGCAGTCTCAGGGGACAACCAACTATCAATGGTATAATTGCTCTAATGGGTACATTAGGCCCATAATCAGTAAAGTAACATAAGTAAGTGATAGTGGTGTTGTAATACACCTAAGCATATATGTAATACACAGTCTCAGAGAAAACCAACTATCAATAGTAACAATGTAGTTATTGAGATGCATTAGGACCATAGTTAGAAAAATAGAAACAATATTTAATAGTGGTAGTATAACCCATAATTTCATCTATATACACAGACATGTTGATTATTTACATATCAAACAGTATTTACAGTGATGGAAAAGATCTCCAAACTTGCTAGTCCGCCATGTGAGACCCTGGGTAAGGTATCTTCATCCTATATCACAAAATTAGGTATAAAAGGATAAACATATAATATATAAGTCCAGGCACGGTTTCAAATAGCTCGACGCGTTTCGTGGTTTGGTAATACCACTCATCAGGAGCAAGCACGTGATAACAATCTGAAATGAGATACATAGTGGTCCAATAATTAACATATAGCAAAAGGACTGATAAAACCAAATTGGGGTAGGGCCAGTCCCATAGTAGTACTTACAGACAGGTCTTCTGTGTGTAGGAGGCATGGTAAAACGCTGGATAGTAGGGGCCCACCGGTAATGTCGGGCATGGGAACTGAGGGGGCGTGTAGGTAGAGGCAGCCCAAACACAAACCCCACCGAAGATAGACCGACGTCCTAGGGCAATGAATCTGTGTAAGGCTGGGAATAAGTGTAAATAAATATTGTCTGTTAAAAACACTAAACAGTGGGAATAGTAACAATAATAGTGTAGAGATGACATAGTAGGGCAGTGTCTCATAATAATAATTGGTAAGAATGTGTTTAGCTAAATAGGCATGGTAAAGCCTAGTAGCAAGGGATTGGGAGGTGAGAAGATAAAAAAGGGTGATTGCAGTGGTATTGTAGGAAAAGGCGGGGGGGTGGGTTCAAGAAAACCAATTGGTGAATCAGAGAAACAGTGAAAATACCTCAAATAGGGAGTGGAGAAATCCAGTTCCACTAGGGCAGTGCAGTGTGTGTGGATGGGTATGACCAGGACGAGAGGCCACCGAGGACAGGGCTAAATATACGGGCACAACCGAGACAAGCCCACAACGTGCATTGAGGGGAGGGGCACGCCGCCGCCCGGGCAACAAGAATAACAAGCGCCGGGCGTTTGGCATCAACCTTCCGTGAAGCACAATTTCCCAATTTTTTCCCCTGCCCCTTTCTCCTCCATGATATTTCCTATACTTTTAAAAAAGCTTATAGCTCAAAAACACTGCATTTTTCTGCATTTTTAAGCTTTTATCAGAGTTAGAGCGTTTTAACAGCTGAAAAACTCCTCTAACTCTAATAAAAGCTTAAAAACATTGAAAAAAAAGCGCCCACCCCCCCATGTTAAGGGCATGCGGCCTGGTATGGTTCAGGGGGGGGGCGCTCGCTCGTCCCCACCCCCTTTTCATGACCGGCTGGGCTGCGTGCTCGGATAAGTGTCTGGTATGGATTTTGGGGGGACCTCCACGCCTCAAGTGATCCGCTCGGCCCTTCGAACACTTCCGGACCACACGTGGCGTTGAATGATTGCACCGTGGAAGACAACAGCTCCCAGCAATCCCGACAACCCCAACAACCATACACATCTGAAATACCCACAGATGTAGTGACAGTAGCAGTACTGGACCTAAGATTGAACTCACTACTACGTGACCTGACCCACAGCATTGCTAAAGAAGTAGGTAAGATAGCACATGAGCTGCGAGGAGAAATAGATCAATTGGGGGAACGTACTGATACTCTCGAGAATAAATTTGACGAATTAACCCAATATGTGCACGTACTTGAGGAAGATAATGCTAACATGAAGCACACCGTCTCAGCTACAGCTGCAACAAGTGGATTTGGAAAATCGCGAAAGGCGCCAAAACCTACGGATCAGAGGGATCCCTGAAACGGTCAGTGACAAAGCTTCACCCCTACCTCCTAGCCCTATTCATCACTCTAGCCCCCCACATCCCGGACATAGATTGGCACCTGGATAGGGCACACAGATCCCTGGCTCCAAAGCCACCCCCAACGCTAATCCCAGAGACCTCATAGTCCGTTTCCACTTTTATGAAAGCAAAGAAGCACTAACAAATGCCACTGGCAACAAGTCACGCATTGAATTTAAACAATCCAGGATCCAGATTTTTAGTGACTTATCACCAATTACCTTAGCTAAAAGACGCAACTTTTGTCCTATCACCACACATTTGCAAAACCATCAGATCCCATACCGCTGGGGATTCCCCTTTCGTTTGTCTGCAACCAAAGATGGCGTCCTATACTCCTTGAGAGACCTTTATGAAGGTGAAACTTTCGTCCGCAACTTGGGTCTCCCACCAATACCTGAAGAAGATACCTATTTTTGATGCTCTAATTTACAGGTCTCTTTTTTTTTGACCAATGTAAGGCTACTACTGCTAAACATACGTTTTTTAATCAACTTCGGTATACATTTATTTAGATGTGTTATTTTTTATGGTTGTTCATGCATTTAATGATAATGTGTAGAATGTTTTACATAGCATTGCTTCTGCCTGCTAAACCATGGCTCTTAAGGTATATTCATGTAATGTTAAGGGTCTGAACTCCATCAAGAAGCGATGGCAAGCTCTAAAGGAGGTTAGAACCTCTAAAGCAGAGGCGATTATGATTCAGGAGACTCACTTTAAATCTGGAGGGTCTTTTAAATTTGCCTCCAAACACTTCCCTGTGGCTTATACAGCCTCAGACCCCTCCGGAAATGCAGGAGTAGCAATCTTGATTAAGCGCTCATGCCCGATCCGGATCCTCTCATCTTATTTAGACCCTCACGGACGTTTCATACTCCTGAATTGTAGTCACCTGAATACACACTTTTCTTAAGCTACCATATACGCCCCCAATGTGGGACAAATTGTTTTCCTTACTTCAGTTTTTGAGAAACTACAACCTTTTTCACAACCCTTTATGATACTAGGAGGCGATTTTAATGTGTGCATGTCCCCGACCAGGGATAGACAAGCTTTATTTCGGGATCCTCCACGATCCCCTCCCCAGAAATTGTCCGCCTACTTTCGCAAATTAACAAGATCACATAATCTCTTCTATACATGGAGAGTAAAACACCCCACTCAAAAAAGCTATACCTTCTACTCCCACGCTCATAAACTATATTCTAGATTAGACCACTTCCTAGTCACAGCCCCCCTCCTTCCCTATGTAACTGCATCAGAGATAAATCCTATTACCTGGTCGGATCACGCACCCATTGAACTCGACATTGTGCTGACGTCTACCACCTCAAAAACCTGTCACTGGCGCCTTAATGAATCCATGCTTAAAAACCCGGTATCCCAAACCCATCTCCAACAAAAATTGATTGAATTTTTTCAATTGAATGAGGGATCGGTTTTGGAGATTTCCACTTTGTGGGAAGCCGAATATATAACCACAGGCTCCCGCTTAAAGCGAGACTCTGCAAAATTGAGAACTGACCTACTTGCTCAACTGCTATCTGCAGAAAAACAACTCCTAGCATCCCCACAGTGGAAAAATTAAGAACTGTCACCTCACTCCGAAACCGAATCAAATCACTTGATATGAACATAGTTAATAGATTAAAACCACGACCCTTCCTATCAATTCCCGACCACTTAATGCAATCAGATGGTACACCTACGTACTGCCCTACAGCTATGTCTAAACTATTTGGAAACTTCTACAACCAATTATACAACTGTCTAGGCTCCGATCCAAATACCCAATTTTCACAATCCAAATTTGAAGAATTCATGTCTTCCCTCATATTACCTAAACTATCTACCGAACAAATCTCCATACTTAACTCTCCAATCGACACCAAGGAAATAGCCGAGGTGATCAAGAACCTTCCAACTCACAAATCCCCGGGCCCAGACGACCTCCCTTATGCCTACTACAAGACTTTTTCACCGATCCTAAATACATCAATCCCTATACACATCCCTCCTTAGAGGTACCATCCCACACCCACAATTTATGCACGCCAATATAACAGTAATTCCCAAACCAGGTAAAGACCCCGCAATACCCGATAACTACCGCCCCATTGCTTTATTAAACTCAGACTATAAAATTTTTACCAAAATATTAGCTAATAGATTATCACCCATGTTGACGACTTTAATCCACTAAGACCAAGTAGGCTTTGTCCCGACGAGACAGGCTGGAGATAATACAAGAAGAACCATAGACCTAATTGACTTAGTAACCAAAACCAAACAACCCACCATAGTTTTAAGCCTAGATGCTAAAAAAGCATTTGACCGTTTGAGTTGGCCATTTATGTTTGCGGTTTTAGACAAATTTGGATTCTCTGGTCCCTTCGTACAAGCTTTACAAGCCCTATACTCCTCCCCTACTTCTCAAGTACAGATGTCCTACACATCACAGAGATTCACCCTCAGTAATGGTACCAAACAAGGCTGCCCCCTATCCCCCCTATTGTTTATACTAAGCCTCGAACCACTTGCAATAGCCATCAAAACCCACTCTGAAGTACGGGGAGTTCCGCTATGGGGACAGGACTACAAATTGTCACTTTTCGCTGACGATATTTTATTGACTATCGCCCACCCTGACACCTCCCTACCTTTCCTTCATACTATCCTATCCACCTTTGGAACCATATCAGGCTTTAAGATTAATCAGTCCAAAACAAAAGCTCTCCCCATTAACGTCACTTCAGAATCACTCGCCTCTTTACAAAATAGATTTAAATATAGATGGTGTACATCCTCGTTAAAATATTTAGGCATCCACCTTACCCCCTCATACACCTCTCTCTACCAAGCCAACTTTCCTCCTATGATTGCGGAAATAACAAGACTTCTAAATCTTTGGTCCTCCATTCCTATTTCCCTTCTTGGCAGAATTAATGTTCTCAAGATGGCAATATTGCCTATACTATTGTACTTATTCGAAACACTTCCCATTTTAGTCCCGATGTCGCAGCTGAAGAATCTCCAGAGGAGGTGCCTTAGGATCGCTCAATCAGTGGTATTTGCCCTCAGGTCTAAAGGTGGTCTGGCTGCCCCAGACCTCATTAAATATTATTACGCATCTCACCTTAGGGCAATGGCCACTTGGACTTCTAGGAAGGCCCCAAGCAGATGGGCTGAAATTGAAATGGGCATTACTGCTCCGGTGCACCTATGCTATATGTTATGGCCATCCTCAAACAAATTCATGCCCCAATTGAGATCCCGCTGCCTAGCTCCGATGCTTTTCTCCTTATCTATTTGGCGAAAATGTGCGGACCGTTTTGCCCTTTCCTCCACATGCTCCCCACTCTGGAATGTCCTCTTTAATCTGGACATTCCGGATGGGTTGTCATATACAGTGGTGTGAAAAAGTGTTTGCCCCCTTCCTCATTTCCTGTTCCTTTGCATGTTTGTCACACTTAAGTGTTTCGGAACATCAAACCAATTTAAACAATAGTCAAGGACAACACAAGTAAACACAAAATGCAATTTGTAAATGAAGGTGTTTATTATTAAAGGTGAAAAAAAATCCAAACCATCATGGCCCTGTGTGAAAAAGTGATTGCCCCCCTTGTTAAAACATACTATAACTGTGGTTGTCCACACCTGAGTTCAATTTCTCTAGCCACACCCAGGCCTGATTATTGCCACACCTGTTCACAATCAAGGCATCACTTAAATAGGAGCTGCTTGACACAGTAAGGTCCACCAGAAGATCCTTAAAAGCTACACATCATGCCGAGACCCAAAGAAATTCAGGAACAATTGAGAAAGAAAGTAATTGAGATCTATCAGTCTGGAAATGGTTATAAAGCCATTTCCAAAGCTTTGGGAATCCAGCGAACCACAGTGAGAGCCATTATCCACAAATGGTGAAGACATGGAACAGTGGTGAACCTTTCCAGGAGTGGCCGGCCGCCCAAAATTACCCCAAGAGCGCAGCGACGACTCATCCAAGAGGTCACAAAAGACCCCCCAACAACGTCCAAGGAACTGCAGGCCTCACTTGCCTCAGTTAAGGTCAGCGTTCATGCCTCCACCATCAGGAAAAGACTGGGCAAAAATGGCCTGCATGGCAGAGTTCCAAGGAGAAAACCACTGCTGAGCAAAAAGAACATCAAAGCTCGTCTCAATTTCTCCACAACACATCTTGATGATCCCCAAGACTTTTGGGACAACATTCTGTGGACCGATGAGACAAAAGTGGAACTCTTTGGAAGGTGTGTGTCCAAGTATATCTGGCGTAGAAGGAACACTGCATTTCAGAAAAAGAACATTATACCAACAGTAAAATATGGTGGTGGTAGTGTGATGGTCTGGGGCTGTTTTGCTGCTTCAGGACCTGGAAGACTTGCCGTGATAAAAGGAACTATGAATTCTGCTGTCTACCAAGAGATCCTGAAGGAGAATGTCCGACCATCTGTTCGTGTACTCAAGCTGAAACGAACTTGGGTTCTGCAGCAGGACAATGATCCTAAACACACCAGCAAGTCCACCACCGAATGGCTGAAGAAAAACAAAATGAAGACTTTGGAGTGGCCTAGCCAAAGTCCTGGCCTGAATCCTATTGAGATGTTGTGGTATGACCTTAAAAAGGCCGTTCATGCTCGAAAACCCTCTAATGTAACTGAATTAGGACAATTCTGCAAAGATGAGTGGGCCAAAATTCCTCCAGGACGCTGTAAAAGCCTCATTGCACGTTATCGCAAACGCTTGGTTGCAGTTGTTGCTGCTAAGGGTGGCCCAACCAGTTATTAGGTTTAGGGGGCAATCACTTTTTCACACAGGGCCATGATGGTTTGGATTTTTTTTCACCTTTAATAATAAACACCTTCATTTACAAATTGCATTTTGTGTTTACTTGTGTTGTCCTTGACTATTGTTTAAATTAGTTTGATGTTCCGAAACACTTAAGTGTGACAAACATGCAAAGGAACAGGAAATGAGGAAGGGGGCAAACACTTTTTCACACCACTGTATACGCACACTTCCACGGACTCAAGCTGGCATCTTTCAGCTGCGACATCTAGTACATCCGATATCACGTAAACTTTGTACCTTCAGTGAATTGAAGAAAAAACATGCTTCCCTGGAATATTCATACATACAAATTAAACATTATTTCCTTGCCAACTCCTCCTCCCTATCTTTAGAGAAGCCTACAGACTTTGAAATACTATGTGCAAATGGCCCATATGAACCCAAATTAATCTCATCTATATATAAAATGTTACATGAAACCTCTCTTTTGACAGATTCTACACATAATTATATGAGGAAATGGTCCAGAGTATTGAATCGCCCGATTTAACTGCTAGACTGGGGTAAAATATGGGAATCAACTTTCAAAATTTCACGCTGTGTAACACAAAAACTGCCATCAAGATATTATTTTTGTTTGGTACAGAACTCCTGATATACTCCATGCTCAAAACCCATCTGTCTCTAATCTTTGCTGGAGATGCAGAGAATCTGTAGGCACTCATCTCCATATCTATTGGGAATGTTGTGTTCTTGATTCCTACTGGTCTGAAGTCCACAAACTGCTACAATCATTGCTCTCCAATACCATACAAAAGACTCCCATACACTTCCTTCTAGGCCTCCCTCTCCCAGGCATTCCCAAATCACTGCAGAAACTTGGGTCTTTTATATTATTATCAGCGAAACGAGCCATCCCCAGACAATGGCTGTCTTCATCCCCCCCCACTTTCCACCATTTCCTCACTATAATTGCAGAAATACGCAGAATGGAACATATGACCACAAAGATTGATGGTAATTTACTCCAGTTTGATAAAATTTGGAAAAACTGGGATGACTCAATATACCCCCCTGAACCCGATGCCTACACAACTCCTTAACTCCCATTAGCAACACCCTTTGAACAACCTTTTTTTTTTTAGATACACTGTTGTTAGACACCTATCGTTTGTTTATCTTGACCTGAATCAATAATGGTCACTGGATGGAAATTCTATCCAGATGATCCACTTATGGAAGCTGCTGACGATATACCATACATGTACCGTTGCTAAGATTTATTCGTTCATTATGTTAACTATTTCTGTATCACCCGAAGTTAAATTGTCATATTTTCTGTAACTTATGGCATGATATCTTGTATTTGTTATGTTATAAATAAACAATTAAAAAAAAAAAAAAAAACTAAATAGTTACACTGAGGGTGTAGTAAAACTCAACTTTTTACACTTTTTTTTTTACCCTTTATTGCAGCTCCAGCACAAAGTCCTCTTCCTGTGAAGCCAGCTCCAGATAAAGTCTGTTGCTGTTGTGTGGAAGCAGTGTCTGACGTGCCAACCGCTTAGGCCCCATGCACACGAGACACAGATGCAAACTCTGCTGAACGCGTGTGTAAAAAGCAGAAACCTGAGTTTAAAACACGCGTTTTGCTGTGTTCTCATGCCGCGTTTAGACGCGTTTAGACGCGTTTGCGTCTATAAGCATTTGTAAAGATAACATCATATAGACCCTCCCCAAGCTCAGAAAGCATGTATTATTAACTATTTCTGCCATTTTGATCAGAGTGAGCAGCAGAAGCAGAGAGAGCAGTTGAACACTTGCATTTGCCTCTCTTTCTGTGTTTTTTTTTTAAATGGATCCCATATTGAATATATGTCAGGAAATGCTCCTGATGTTGCTCTTGATGCGGCAGCAATGTCGTCGCAAATTTGCATGAGAGGTCCAGAATCAGAGCTTGTCGATATTGGACCCATCCGTTGATGGCACAGCGAATGTCCGTTGGATATTTCACAAACATGTATGCATTTCACAAACATGTTTGCATTAGTGAGTATATATGCTCTATGAACTCTAAACTAATTATGACATTTTAAACCAATTTTTCTAGTATTTTTTATGGTTTACCATCATATTTCTGAGTTTTCTGGTCCAAAAAATTGGGTTCCTTTAACCACTTGACCACTGGGCACTTAAACACCCTTAATAACCAGACCAATTTTCAGCTTTCGGTGCTCTCACATTTTGAATGACAATTACTCAGTCATACAACACTGTACCCATATGAAATTTTTGTCCTTTTTTTCACACAAATAGAGCTTTCTTTTGGTGGTATTTAATCACCGTTGGGTTTTTTATTTTTTGCGCTATAAAAGAAAAAAGACTGAAAATTCTGTAAAAAAATGAATTTTTCTTCGTTTCTGTTATAAAATTTAGCAAATTTTGTCATTTTTCTTGATAAATTTTGGCCAAAATTTATACTGCTACATATCTTTGGTAAAAATAAGTACAAATTGGGGTATATTATTTGGTCTTTGTGAAAGTTATAGAGTCCACAAGCTATGGTGCCAATATCTGAAAATTGATCACACCTGAAGTACTGACCGCCTATCTCATTTCTTGAGACCCTAACATGCCAGAAAAGTACAAATACCCCCCAAATGACCCCTTTTTGGAAAGAAGACATTCCAAGGTATTTGGAAAGAGGCATGGTGAGTTTTTTGAAGTTGTAATTTTTTCCCACAATTCTTTGCAAAATCAAGATTTTTTTTTCTTTTTTTTTTTTTTTTTCACAAAATTGTCATATTAGCAGGTTATTTCTCACACACAGCATATGCATACCACAAATTACACCCCAAAACACATTCTGCTATTACTCCTGAGTACGGCGATACCACATGTGTGAGACTTTTACACAGCGTGGCCACATACAGAGGCCCAATATGCAGGGAGCGCCATCAGGCGTTCTGGAGCACCCGGGCCAATTCTGACATTTCTCTCCTACATGTAAAAATTATCATTTATTTGCTAGAAAATTACATAGAACCCCAAAACATTATATATGTTTTTTTTTTTAGAAAAGACCCTAGAGAATACAATGGCGGTCGTTGCAACTTTTTATCTAGCACGGTACTTGCGCAGCAATTTTTCGAACGCGTTTTTTTGGGGAAAAAAAAGTTTTGTGCTTTACAAAAAACAAAACTGTAAATATAGCCCAATGTTTTTGCATAATGTGAAAGATGAAGTTACGCCGAGTAAATAGATACCTAACATGTCACCCTTCAAAATTGCACACGCTCGTGGAATGGCGCCAAACTTCACTACTTAAAAATCCCCATAGGCGGCGCTTTAAAACTTTTTACTGGTTACATGTTTTGAGTTACAGAGGAGGTCTAGGGCCAAAATTATTGTTCTCACTATAACGTTCGCAGCGATACCTCACATGTGTGGTTTGAACATCGTTTTCATATGTGGGCGGGACTTACGTATGCATTCGCTTCTGCATGCGAGCGCACGGGGACAGGGGCGCTTTAAATTTTTTTTTTTTTTTTTTTTATTGTTCATTTTACTTTATTTATTTTAGTTTGACACTTTTTTTCCCCCAAAAAATTTTTTTGATCACTTTTATTCCTATTACAAGGAATGTAAACATCCCTTGTAATAGGAATATGGCATGACAGGTCCTCTTTACAGTGAGATATGGGGGTCAATAAGACCCCACATCTCACCTCTAGGCTGGAAAGCCTGAAATAAAATAAAAAAACGATCCTGGCTTTGATCGTAGCGAGCACTGCAGGGAATCGCAGGGTATCGCAGAATATCGCAGGGTATGGCTGGGTATGGCAGAGTATGGCAGAGTATGGCAATGTATGGCAGGGTATGGCATGGCAGAGTATGGCAGGGTATGGCAGAGTATGGCAGGGTATGGCAGAGTATGGCAGGGTATGGCAGAGTATCGCAGGGTATGGCAGAGTATCGCAGGGTATGGCAGGGTATGGCAGAGTATCGCAGGGTATGGCAGGGTATGGCAGAGTATCGCAGGGTATGGCAGAGTATCGCTGGGTATGGCAGAGTATCGCTGGGTATGGCAGAGTATCGCAGGGTATGGCAGAGTATCGTATGGTATGGCAAAGTATCGCAGGGTATGGCAGAGTATCGCATGGTATGGCAGAGTATCGCAGGGTATGGCAGAGTATCGCAGGGTATGGCAGAGTATCGCAGGGTATGGCAGGGTATCGCAGGTAATGGCAGAGTATGGCAGAGTATCGCAGGGTATGGCATGGCAGAGTATCGCAGGGTATGGCAGAGTATCGCAGGGTATGGCAGAGTATCGCAGGGTATGGCAGAGTATGGCAGAGTATGGCAGGGTATGGCAGAGTATCGCAGGGTATGGCAGAGTATCGCAGGGTATGGCAGAGTATCGCAGGGTATGGCAGAGTATGGCAGAGTATGGCAGGGTATGGCAGAGTATGGCAGGGTATGGCAGAGTATCGCAGGGTATGGCAGGGTATGGCAGGGTATGGCAGGGTATCGCAGGGTATGGCAGAGTATCGCAGGGTATGGCAGAGTATCGCAGGGTATGGCAGAGTATCGGCAGAGTATGGCAGAGTATCGCAGGGTATGGCAGAGTATCGCAGGGGATCGCAGGTAATGGCAGAGTATCGCAGAGTATCGCAGGGTATGGCAGAGTATCGCAGGTAATGGCAGAGTATCGCAGGTAATGGCAGAGTATAGCAGGGTATGGCAGATTACTGCTGGGTATCCATCCATCCATGCTCAGCCATCCCTCCATACCCTGCAATACCCAGGCTATACTGCAGGCTATTGCTGTGTATTGCAGGGTAAGGAGGGATGGCTGAGCATGGATGGATGGATCGGTGGTGGCAGAGCAGGCTGTGGGCACTACAGATCCCGCCCACAGCACTGCTGCCACCGATCCCTCCCCCTCTCCTCTCACACTGTACCGATCGGTACAGAGAGAGGAGGGGAGAGGAACCGGCGTCATCAAATGACGCCGGTTTGCTTACATGTGATCGCTCCGTCATTTGACGGAGCGATCACGTGGTAAACGGCCGCGATGAGCGGCCGTTTACCGTGATCCGTGATCCGCCGGGTCCTCTGGACCCGGCGATCACGGATGTTCTCGAGTGCGCGCCCCAGGGGGCGCGCAAGAGGGGAATTCCGGGAGGACGTCATATGACGCCCTCCCAGAGTTAAGCAACCGCCCTGTAGCCGTCATTCGGCTATGGGCCGGTTGTAAAGTGGTTAAAAAGGCTTATAAACGCAAACGCGGCTAAACGCAGGTGCCTGTGTTTAACCGCGTTTAGCCGCGTTTAGCTGCGTTTTGCGTCTGAAACGCGGAAAAGCAAAGTGTCTGAACGCATTTTTTTGCTTCTGGAAAAACGAGGTTAAACGCAACTGCATAAAAACGGGAAAAAAACTAGACTGTGTACATGGACACATAGGATAACATTGCATGCGTTCAGGTGCAATTGAAAAAAGTGTCCAACTGCCTCTGAACGCGCGTTTAACAGCGTCTCGTGTGCATGAGGCCTTAGTCAGAAGTACAGCTCTGCAGTCAGCAAGGACCTCTGCAAAGAGACCACTGCTCCTTTACAGAGTGCAGCGATTTTTATTTGCCACCTCCTGTCCAATGGAGAGGGCTCGTGCCTTTTTAAGGTGTGGAGTTTGAGCAGAGCAGGAGTTTGAGCAGACTGTTGCCACAAAAGGTGATCATCCAGCTATACGACAATGGGCATGCTTTGGGAACGTATTAAAGCTAGAACTGGTGATAATACCTTGGTGAACACTCTAGGTGCTTAAGACAGACCAAATGGAAGGGCTACAAACTAGTAGTGTTGTGTGACCACAGCAAACAGACACAGTGTTGATGCGCTGGCAAGATGGGGATAAGAAAGTATGCATGTTTAACCTCCTGCCGACCGCCCACTGTCAAAAGACAGCGGAGTGGTGCGGCTCTTGTGGCGGGTCGCCGTCATATGACGGCGCTACCATTTTGGCCACTAGGGGGGGCGCGCGCAGCGGGAGGCGCACGCGCGTGCCCGCCGCGTCGATAGGGACCCGATGCGCGTGCCCGGCGGCCGCGATGTCCGCCGGGCACCCGCGATTGCCCAGTAACTGAGCAGGACGTGGATCTGTGTATTTAAACACACAGATCCACGTCCTGTCACTGGAGAGGAGACCGATGGTGTGTCCCTTGTACATAGGGACACCGATCGGTCCCCTCCCCCAGTCAGTCCCCTCCCCCCACAGTTAGAATCACTAATATAGGGAACATATTAACCCCTGCAGCGCCCCCTAGTGTTAACCCCTTCCCTGCCAGTCACATTTATACAGTAATCAATGCATTTTTATAGCACAGATCGCTGTATAAATGTGAATGGTCCCAAAAATGTGTCAAAAGTGTCCGATATGTCCGCCGCAATGTCGCAGTCACGATAAAAATCGCAGATCGCCGCCATTACTAGTAAAAAAAAAATAATAATAAAAATGTCATAAATCTATCCCCTATTTTGTAGACGCTATAACTTTTGCGCAAACCAATCAATATACGCTTATTGCGATTTTTTTTCCCAAAAATATGTAGAAGAATATGTATCGGCCTAAACTGAGGAAAAAATTGTAAAAAAAAAATTTAAAAATTGGATATTTATTATAATAAAAAGTAAAAAATATGTTTTTTCAAACTTGTCCCTCTTCTTTTGTTTATAGCGCAAGAAATAAAAACCGCAGAGGTGATCAAATACCACCAAAATAAATCTATGGGGAAAAAATGATAAAAAAAATTATTTGGGTACAGCGTTGCATGACCGCGCAATTGTCATTCAAAATGCGACAGCGCTGAAAGCTCAAAAATGGCTTGGTCAGGAAGGAGGTGTTCGTGCCTGGTAGGCAAGTAGTTAATGTCTACAGAAACGGTGGTCTGATGTCCCAACTGCTTAGTTAAAAAGAACAGCTCTGTAATCATCAAGGATCTGCAGAGAGACCACTGCTTCCACACAGAGTGCAGCAGTTTTTTTGCTGCCTGCTATCCAATGTAGAGGACTTTGTGCTGGAACTGCATCAAAGAGAAAAAAGTGAGACATTTAAAAGTCAAAGCGGAACTATAATCTATATGGGCATCACAAACCAAAAATGTTATTGAAATAATTTGTATTATTCAAAGAAAACTCACCCATCCATTTATATCTCCATGTTTTATTTTGCTGAGAATTCTCCCACCCCCCAGCATTTCTGAATGTGGTCATCTTGAGTAAGAGCATAAGATTCATGTAGCATTTACCTTTGGGAATCCATTCCATCTGCCCTTAGCTCAGGCATGCAGACAGGATGGTGTGCTTAAAGCGGAACTCTACCCAAAAGGGGAATTTTTGCTTGCTTTAAGTCCACATCCCCTGCTACGTTTGGCATGCAATTTTTTTTTGGAGGGGGGGGGGTGCGGTTATCTAGTTTTGACAGGTACCCACTTACACTTATGCTCGGATTGCTTAGAAGATCTGCACAGAAGTTTTACTCTACCGCTCCCTCTCTGCAGTTTTCTGGGACATGTTATAGGTACCAGAAGAATGCGGGACCATTCACAAAGCGCAACACAGCTCGTGCATGCGCAGTGGGCAGCCAGCTGTGAAGCCGAAAGTCGCATAGCTGGCTACCCACAGTTAGGATGCTAGTGAAGAAGTAGCCCAGGTGAGGATGATGCTGGATCACAAGATTTTTAGCTGCTGACTTTTTTTTTTTTTTTTTTTTTTACAAAGTGGATATCCTCTTCAACTGAAAAAGTCTCTTCTTCCCTCTTCCCCTCCCAAAGACTATTAGGATGTATGACATTATTTGCCTAGGCCTGGAAACCAGGAAGTGACTAAGGAAAGGGTTTTTTTTTTAGAGGAAGAGAAAATTGGGATATGGTCATGTTTAAGTTGCCATCTTCCTAAATATACATAAAACTGAACACGTGCACCAAAGTGCAAGATAGGAGCAGCCCCCTTGGACTTTTTATGCAGAAATTGTCATAGAGGTAGTAGTTATAGTAAAAGGCAATATAGTGCAACTTTTATTAAATACAAAACATAAAAAGTATAAACATGGCTTATTAGGCATGGTAATATAAAAACACACAGTACATGTATAGGGAAAAATGGTACATAAAACATAATGTTGAATCCAACAAAAAACAAGTGTGCCCTGTGCTGCCAAAGGGATTTCTTGCAACATGTTTCAGAATGAACAGTGTGTATTCCTTCATCAAAGTGGAATAAGTAGGAGAAAGTCAGACAGATTGGGGTAGAGCATTCCAGAGGATGGGAGAGGCTCTGGAGAAGTCCTGAAGGCGAGCATGGGATGAGGCGACAAGGCAATTAGAGAGCAGGAGGTATTGGGAGGAGCAAAGAGAACGATTAGGTTGGTATTTTGAGACTAGGTTAGTGATGTAGCAGGGGGCCAGGTCATGGATGGCTTTGTAAGTTATTAGTATCTTGAATTTAATTTGGTTGAGTGGCAGCCAATGGAGGGATTGGTAGAGGGGTATAGCAGACGCTGAGCAGTTTGTGAGGTGGATGGGCCTGGCAGCAGCATTCATGATGGACTGAAGTGGGGATAGCCTATTTAGAGGTAAGCCAATGAGGAGGGAGTTGCAGTAGTCAAGGTGAGAGATGACCAGGGAGGGGATTAGAAGCTTTGCAGTGACATTGGTTAGGAATGGGCATATCTTGGAGATGTTGTGGAGGTTGAGGCAGCAAATTTTGGATAGCAATAGTTTTAGGACCTGGGCCTGAACCTGGGACCTCTGCGGTGGCTGGCGGTGACTCTGCTTGCTGAGCCACCTGGAATGCTGGACAGTTCCTAAGACAATCCGGACTGAAGGGGATCAAGAAGTTTGTTCATGGTCAGATGGTCGCTCAGTCGGTTATAGACCAGTCTTTCAAGAAGTTTGGAGAAGAAGGCGAGTAAGGAGATGGGGTGTAGTTTGTTAAGATTGGTGGGGTCCAGTGAGGGCTTAAGTATGAGGGTGATTAGTGCATGTTTTAGAGCGTTTGGGAAGATGCCACAAGAGAGGGAGAAGTTGAAAATGTGAGTAATGCCGCGTACACATGACCGGACTTTCCGGCAAACTAGGTCCGACCAGTGGCGTCACTAGGGTTGGTGTCACCCGGTGCGAAAAAAAATGGTGTCACCCCCCCCAACTATAGTCCCCCCTCAGTACAGACCCCCTCCACTAACTACAGACCCCCCTCCCGCAGTATAGATCCCCCTCCCTCAGTACAGACCCCCACACTAATTACAGACCACCCTCCATCAATATAGACCCCCCTCCCTTAGTATAAACCTCCCCCCTCAGTACAGACACCCCTTCAGTGCAGACCCCTCCATCAGTACAGACACCCCCCCCCTTAGTGCAGTCACCCCCCAGCAGTACAGATACCCCTCCCAGTGCAGACCCCCCCAGCATTACAGACACCCCCCTCAGTGCAGACCCCACCAGCAGTACAGATACCCCCCCTCAGTGCAGACCCCCCCCAGTGCAGGCCCCCCAGCAGTACAGATTTCCCCCCTCAGTGCAGACCCCCCAGTACAGATACCCCTCCCAGTGCAGACCCCCCAGCATTACAGACACCCCCCTCAGTGCAGACCCCACCAGCAGTACAGATACCCCTATCAGTGCAGACCCCCCCCCCAGCATTACAGAAACCCCCCTCAGTGCAGACCCCCCAGCAGTACAGACACCCCCCCTCAGTACAGACATTCCCCTCAGTGCTGACCTCCCAGTGCAGACCCCCCCAGCAGTACAGACACCCCTCCCTTAGTGTAGACCCCCCTCAGTACAGACACCCCCAGGACAGGCCCCCCAGCAGTACAGATATCCCCCCTCAGTGCAGACCCCCCCCCCCAGTGCAGATCCCCCCCAGGGCAGGCCCCCCAGCAGTACAGATTCCCCCCCCCTCAGTGCAGACCCCCCAGTGCAGACACCCCCCCAGTGCAGACACCCCAAAAGACAGACAGTACAGACCCCCCAGTGCAGATATCCCCCCCAGTACAGACCCCCCAGTGCAGACACCCCCAGGACAGGCCCCCCAGCAGTACAGATATCCCCCCTCGGTGCAGACCCCACCAGCAGTACAGATACCCCTATCAGTGCAGACCCCCCCCCAGCATTACAGAAACCCCCCTCAGTGCAGACCCCCCAGCAGTACAGACGCCCCCCCCCCCTCAGTACAGACATTCCCCTCAGTGCAGACCTCCCAGTGCAGACCCCCCCAGCAGTACAGACACCCCTCCCTTAGTGTAGACCCCCCTCAGTACAGACACCCCCAGGACAGGCCCCCCAGCAGTACAGATATCCCCCCTCAGTGCAGACCCCCCCCCCCAGTGGAGATCCCCCCCAGGGCAGGCCCCCCAGCAGTACAGATTTCCCCCCTCAGTGCAGACCCCCAGTACAGACCCCCCAGTTCAGACACCCCCCCAGTGCAGACACCCCAAAAGACAGACAGTACAGACCCCCCAGTGCAGATATCCCCCCCAGTACAGACCCCCCAGTGCAGACACCCCAAAGTACAGACACCCCCAGGACAGGTCCCCCAGCAGTACAGATATCCCCCCCCCAGGGCAGGCCCCCCGGCAGTACAGATTTCCCCCCTCAGTGCAGACCCCCAGTACAGACCCCCCAGTGCAGACACCCCAAAAGACAGACAGTACAGACCCCCCAGTGCAGATATCCCCCCCAGTACAGACCCCCCAGTGCAGACACCCCAAAGTACAGACACCCCCCCCCCCCTGGGTGCAGACACCCCCCAGTGCAGACCCCCCCAGTGCAGACCCCCCCAAGTACAGACATATCCTCCCTCCTCCTCCCACCAGCTCTTTGGTGGCGTGTCTGTGTGGGTAGTGGGTACCATGGCGACCCCCCCCCCCCCCGCCGGCGGCCCCCCCACCACACACAACTCAGCTGCCTGTCTCAGCAACCTGGCTGGGCTGGCTTGGACCCCCCGCCCCCCCCCCCCCGTACCTGATTACAATAAGGGCGCCGGGCGTCTGGAGAGGAGGCTCAGGAGGGCAGCTTTACAACTTCCAGCTGCCGTGCCGCCCGGGCGGAGCGGAGACACAGTGTTGTCACGTCATCAGCCTGTGTCTGCACTCTGCACTCCACACTGAGATGTGACAGGGCCGGCTGAGGCTGGCTGGAAGGAGGATACCAGACCACCAGGCGCTGCTGCTAATGTTGTTTCAGCCCAGGGCCAGCGGGCTGCGGGGGTGAAGTGAACGGGGGCACACTGCAGTTAAAAAATAAATAAATAAATCCAAAAAAAAAAACGGCAGCTAAAAAAAAAAAAAAATCACAAAAAAAAAAAAAAAAATGTCAAAAAAAAAAAAAATCAAAAAAAAACCAGGGATGGTGTCACCCCTCTAGCGGGTGTCACCCGGGTGCGGACCGCACCCCCCGCACCCCCCTAGCAACGCCTCTGGGTCCGACAGACTTTTGGCGGAGTTCCGACAGACTTTCTGAACATACGGACTTGGCCACACACGAACGGACTGAGTCCGTTCGAAAGTCTGTTCGTTTTTAACGTGATGACGTAAACGGGACTAAAAAAGGAAATTCAATAGCCAGTAGCCAATAGCTTTCCTTGCGCTGTATTTGGTCTGTCGGACCAGCATACAGACGAACGGTTTTCCCAATAGGAATTGAGTCCGTCGGACAGATTTGAAACATGTTCTATTTCTAGGTCCGTCTGATTTTTTTACAAAAAAACTATCGGATTAGCCCACACACGATCGGATTGTGTGACGGACTGATTCCGTCAGACCTAGTCTGCCGGAAAGTCCAGCCGTGTGTAAGCGGCATTAGAGTGTGTAGAATCGAGTCAGAGGGTGAGCATAGCATTTGCGAGGGAGCAGGATCCAGGGGGCAGGTGGTTAGATGAGTGTTAGATAAAAGTTTAGCAACCTCATTAATACTAGCAAGGTTGAATGAGGGAAGTAATGATTGTATCTGTGGACATGGGTGTTGAGTGGGGGAGGTTTCTACACATTGGAGATCTCCTCATGATTTGAATCAATCTTACCATATATACTCGAGTACAAGCCGAGTTTTTCAGCACATTTTTTTGTGCTGAAAGTGCCCCCCTCGGCTTATACTGGAGTCAAGCACTTTTCTGCAGCAGAGAATGACATTTTCCGACCCGACTATGGGACCCCGTATCTCGGGGCCACTTGGTGTGAACCCCAAATTTGGTATGCAAACCCAGTGGAACCAACACTACAACATATCCAAATTTGGGGTTCCTAGCATTAAGTGTCCCCAAGATACGGGGCCCCAAATTCGGTTCGGAAAATGTCATTCTCTGCTGCAGGAAAGTGCTTGACATTTTCTGACCCGACTTTGGGGCCCCGTATCTCGGGGCCACTTGGTGTTAGGAACCCCAAATGTGGTGTGCAAACCCAGTGGAACCAACACTACAACATATCCAAACTTTTCCTAGCTCCATGTGGCCCCAAGATACAGGGCCCCAAATCGGTCAACTGTGTCCATCTGCAGCAATGTCATTTCGGGACCCTTTGGGTGCAGAGACCCCACATTTTGGCTGCAGCTAGGGGGCATCTAAGAACCCTTAACTACCAAGTTAGAAGTTTAGGGGACCTATGGCTGCAAATGGTCACATTGAGGCATGCAAATGGGCACAGTGAGGCATGCAAATGGGCACAGTGAGGCTGCAAATGGGCATGGTTGACCCTCTTTTCCACTTACAGTAGCTTCGCATTTCTTACCCTAGGCTTATACTCGAGTCAATACGTTTTCCCAGTTTTTTGTGGTAAAATAAGGTGCCTCGGCTTATATTCGGGTCGGCCTATACTCAAGTTTTTTGAAGTGGTTGGCGATCTCCTGGGCAGTGAGTGAATTTAAGGGTGGAGGCAGTGGAGGACAGAGTAGAGTGTTAAAGGTGGAGAAGAGTTGACGTGGACTGGATGAGAAGGTGTTAATGAGTGTGATAAAATAGGTCTGGTTTGGCAGTGTGAAGGCAGGAATTGTATTTTAGGAGGGCAGATTTTAATTGTCTAAAGTCTTCCTGGAGCTTAGTCTTATGCCACAGATGCTCAAGAGCGCGGCTATGTTTTCTGGTGTCGTCTGTTTGCCAGGGTTGTAGCGGATGGGGCCTAATTCTGCATGTAGTGAGGGTGGAAAGCTTGTCTAGGGAGGAAGACAGTGAGCTGTTGTAGACAAAAGTGGCTGGGTTGGGGCAGGACAGGGGTGAGATGTTGTCATAGAGATCAGTAGCAGAGTAGAGAAGAGAAGGGTTAAGGTGGCAAAGGTTTCTACGGGTAACTGTTAGGCGGTTGGAGGGAGAGAGGCGGAAGACAGGGAGAGAGCAAAACTAATTAGGTGGTGATCAGAGAGTGGGAGAGGATTGTTGGAGAGGTTGCACGGAGTGCACAGATAGGAGAAGACAAGGTCAAGGGTGTTGCCGTTGGAGTGAGTAGGAGCCTGTATCCATTGCTTCAGGTCAAGAGATGAGGTTAGAAGTAATAGTAGTGTTAATGTTAACAGGGATATTGAAGTCATCAAGAATAATTGTGGGAATTTCAGAAGAGAGAAAGTAGGGTAGCCATCAAGGAAGGTTGATACTGGTCCAGGGGGCTGGTAGATGACAGCAATTCTTAGAGAAATAGGCGAGAATAGACGAATGCAATGTGCCTCAAAAGAGGAGAGTGTCAGGGAGGGAGGTGGGTGAAGTACCTGATAGGTGCTGCATGGGGCTAGAAGGATTCCCACTCCACTTCCCTTCCGTCCACTTGGTCTGGGGGGAGTGAGTCCAGAGAAGGCCACCATGGGAGAGGGAAGGAGAAGTAGTATCTGATTCATGAAGCCAGGTTTTGGTAATGGCAAGTAGGTTAAAGGAATTTGTGATAAAGAGGTCGTGGAGGGCAGTGATTTTGTTACAGACAGAGCTTGCATTCCAGAGGGCACAGGAGAAGGGGAGGCTGGTTTTGGGAAGAAGAGGAATAGAGACTAAGTTCTATGGATTGTGGCTGCCAGAGGGTGTAGGGAATTGGGAGCGTCGGGCAAAGACAGATGATGGAGGCCCGGGGTTTGGGGATATGTTACCAGAGGTTAGGAGAAGCAGGAGGGTGAGGGAAGTAATGTGGGAGTGTGATTTATATGAAGGGTCATGCCTCAGAGTACAGGAGGTTTTATCAGTATATGGATGTAGAATGAGCAAGAGTTGGAAGGAGCAGTAATAGGGAGAGGACAGAAGGCAGAGTGATATGTATAAGCAGTGGGGTGGAGAAGAGGGGTGAAGGTAAGAGTTTGAGGAGAAAGGACACAACTGTCAGAAGGCATGGTAGGGACTTCATGTTGCAGAGTGTAAGGAGAGCTGAATAGAGAGACAGGGTCATCTGCATCCCGTTAGGTGCATTCCAGTGCAGTTTGCTATGTATGTTCGCTTTGTGCAATCGCTGAAGTGCAGAGCTTGAAGTGTAAATCGCTTGTAGAAAGAATCACTTAGGGAACGAAGCCTTAAAGCCTCCTTTTAGAGGCATCCAGCTCCCACTTCCTTCCAAGGCTCCGTGGCACTGGAAGGAAGTTAACCTCTCCCCCCTCCCTCCCTGCAATCTTCTGGGACACTTCACAGGTCCCAGAAGATTGCCCAGCCGCATGCGCAGTGCGTGCCCGGCTGTGAAGCCGGGCACCCACAGTAAGAATGCCGGCGCCGTGGAGAGGAGGGGGATAGGAGCGGGGCTTCGTACGCCCGCATTGCTGGACCGTGGGACAGGTGAGTACTTTTTGTAGCTGCTGACTTTAAATTTCTTTTTTTTTTGGGCGGAACTCCACTTTAAGAAGCCCCTAGATAGAATTCCTGTGTGAATTTGGCCAAACGCCAGTTTAGATATTGGACAATACCACTCGGGATTGTTAAGTATTCTTGTACACACTCTGATGTAATGAGCGTTGTCCATACCACGACATTGTCACCCTTGTCAAAGGGTTTGATGACAATGTTGCTATTACGGGCCAAGGCATCCAAAGCCTTTTTCTTGTCAGGATTAAGATTGGGGCGTGAATTGGGGTGATCTTTCAATTTTTGAATATCAGCAGATACCATTTTCAAAAAGGTTGCTGCGTTTGGATTGGAACCGGATATACACTATATTTCTTTTTTAACTACTTAAGGACCGTGCCTATTTTTCAGGCTCTGTGTTTACAAGTTAAAATTATTATTTTTTTACTAGAAAATTACTTAGAACCTCCAAACATTATATATATATATATATTTTTTTTTTTTCCAGACACCATAGAGAATAAAATGGCGCTGGTTGCAATACTTTATGTTGCACCGTATTTGCGCAGCAGTCTCCCAATCGCAATTTAAAAAAAAAAAAATACACTTTTTAGAATTAAAAAATAAGAGAACAATAAAGTTAGCCCTATGTTTTTATATTGTGAAAGATAATGTTACGCTGAGTAAATTGATACCCAACATGTCATGCTTCAAACTTGCGCCCGCTTGTGGAATGGCGTCAAACTTTTACCCTTAAAAATCTCCATAGGCTACGTTTAAAAATTTCTACAGGTTACCAGTTTTAAGTTACAGAGGAGCTCTAATGCTAGAATTATTGCTCTCGCTCTAACAATCATGGCGATACTTCACATGTGTGGTTTAAACACCGTTTTCATATGCAGGCGTGACTTATGTATGCGTTCGCTTCTGCGCATGACAGGGCGATTAAAATTTTTTTTTAGGTTTTCTTATTTTACTTTTTATTTCTTATTTTTACACTGTCCTTTTAAAAAAAACAATCAGCTTTCAGGTTTTTATTGAACAAGCTGAAGTTAGAAGCTGATTGGCTACAATGCACATCTACACCAGATTCTGGGTGCTAAAGTTTTAGTAAATCTCCCACTATGTCCATTGAGTCTATGAGATTCATGGACTCATTTTCCTCCAACAATGATATCATATCGCCCAAAGCCTGGGTATCCCGTATGGTCTGCCCAGGCTTTGTAGTGTGTTTGTTGGCATATAGACTTTTAAGTAAGATGTTGCACACAAATAGATTGATGTCTTTTATGGCTCCAAATTTGTCAAGGCCACGTGTCAGGATGCCCTTTTCATTAGCAGTTAGAGAATGTGACGATCGGTTAACTACATTTAGCCCAGGTTCACACAGAGCTGCGGGAATGAAGCCGTGTAAGTTCAACTGAACTTGCACAATTTCACTTCTGCATGTCAGTCCCGAATTCGGCTGCAATTTCAGAGAGATCTGTGCAGGTTTCTGCACAGATGTCAATGTAAATCGCAGCCCGAAATCACAAAAAGTAGTACAGAAACTACTTTTTGAAATCGGTGTATCGCCGCAGATGTGGCGTCACACCCATTAGGACGATGCCATTGACGGCAATTGCTGCCGATTTGACATGTCAAATTGCATGTCAAAACGCTCCAGTGTGAACCAGGGCTTAACGTGGTTTTGGTGTGTTGGATTTGTGTATTTTGGATGCTTTGGCAGCACAGGGCAAACTTGCTTTTTGTTGGGTTCAACATTATGTTTGATGTACCATTTTTACCGATACAGGCGGTCCCCGGGTTACAAACATCTGACTTACAAACGACTCCTACTTACAAACAGAGGGAGACAATAGGAAGTTAGAGGAAATCTACCCCTAGGAAGGGAAATTCACTGTATCATGGGAATAAGGTGTCTCCACTGAAGCTTTATCACCAATCCTTGTTTCCACTACAACCCAAAATTATCAAAATCCAATTTTCATAGGGAAAGAAAGTGAGGTGATATCTTCTGAACAGGGGCACAGAGAGCAAAAGAAATGTTACAAGCGAGTTTCCCAATGCTATCCAAAAAACGTAAAAATAATTTTTTGGGCTGGCGCTTTACTTAAAAAAATTTACTTGTTCTAAATTACAAACAAATTCAACTTAAGAATAAACCTACAGACCCTATCTTGTTTGTAACCCGGGTACCACCTGTACATGTACTGTGTGTTTAATATTACCTTGCCTAATAGGGCATGTTTATACATATGTTTTGTATTTAAAGTGGTGGGTCACCCTGAAAAACAAAACTAGATAAAAATGTTAGTACAAATTTAAAATGAAAAAAAAAAAAAACTATTTTTTTTTACTTACCAGAAATGGCTGTTGCTAGGCAGATCGTCCTAATCTGCCTCTTCCTGTTCCTCGGTGCTGATCTCCTAGCGCCGCCTTCTAGTGAATGGGGTGCAGTAGGCCGCGCGCCGACTCGCGCATGCGCAGTAGAAAACGGGCAGCGCTCATTGCCCGTTTCCCTTACTGAGGATGGCGGCGCTGGAACCGGATTGCCGAGGGACATCTCGGCCTCCACGACCGACATCGCGGGCGCCCTGGGAGGGTAAAGGCCCGTACACACGATCGGACTTTTTGACAACCAACATGCAAATTAGCTGATTTGGACCAACATCCGACCGTGTGTATGCTCCATCAGACCAACTTTTTCCAGGTTTCATCTGACTTTTGTTGGCTGTGCGAACGGACCAACTTTCTGCCAACAAAAGTCCGATCGTGTGTACACAAAACAAACAGACTTTTGTACAAACCAATGCAGAACCAATGCAAAAGATCAGACAACAATACAGAAGTTGACCAAAGGTGGCGGTAAAGAGCAGAAAAACCAAGTGATTTGGTGAAAGTTGGCTGAAAAAGTCCTGCCGTGTGTATGCAATACCAACTTGGGGCCAACGCCCTTTGAACAAAAATCCACACGAAAGTTGGTCCACGGTCCGATCGTGTGTATGAGGCTTTAGTGTACTTATTAAAAGTCAGCAGCTTTTTTTTAGGTGAAACACCGCTTTAATAAAAGTGGCACTATATTGCCTTTTACTGTAACTACTACCTCTATGACAATTTCTGCCTAAAAAGTCTAAGGTGGCTGCTATTATCTTGCACTTTGGTGCACGTGTTCAGTTTTATTAGTTTATTTTTTTTTTTAATTCAGATTTTATTTTGAAATGTTTTCCTTTCCATATCAACATATACAAAAAGAAAAAACAGAACAAACAAGAAGAAGAAAAAAATTAAATAAAAACACAACCAAATGTGCCCTCCCTCCTTCTTCCCTTTTCTCACTCTATTCCTTTCTCCTTCCCTTACTTAGTCAATTGAGCCAATAAGTCATTAACATTAACAACACGTTTCATTCGTTATTATCTAGCGTTCCAAAAATTCCAGAAGTATACCAGGGCAACCGATACAGTATATTAAAAAAAAAGAAAGGCTGTATAGGACAGGCTAGCCTGCTCTTCAGGCTCTACCTCTCTTTATTGTGAGCGTAAGCCAGAACATGAGGCATCTATCCATTTTTGCCATATTTTTTAGAAGCATTTAGTTGAACATAACATGTTTGTCCAGTTCCAGTCCCCAAGTCCCCATCAGCACTAGCTAAAGCAGTGGTTTTCAACTCCTGTTCTCAGGACCAACTAACAGGCCAGGTTTGCAAGATAACTGAAATACATCACAGGTGATATAATTTGCTGCTCAGTGATTGCAGTATTCTAGTTTGCATCTCCCCAAGGTAAGTCTTAAAATCTGGCCTGTTAGTGGGTCCTGAGGACAGGAGTTGAAAACCACTGAGCTAAAGCATATGAGACAGTTCCCAAGGAGTAGGATCGAATTTCCGGCAGGTCTATCTTTCTGTTGTCGGCATGAAGAATCACTTCCTTGCCTGCTGCAGATTTTTTTTTGTCTTTGCTTGGTCACAAAGGTCTTCAAGCGATAACACCAAATTTAACACACCTGCTCCCCATTCACACCTGAGACCTTGTAACACTAACGAGTCACATGACACCATGGAGGGAAAATGGCTAATTGGGCCCAATTTGGACATTTTAACTTAGGGGTGTACTCACTTTTGTTGCCAGTGGTTTAGACATGAATGGCTGTGTGTTGAGTTATTTTGAGGGGACAGCAAATTCACACTGTTAGGCCCCTTTCACACGATCGGACCGTTTAGATCCGCCTGTCAGTTTTGACGGCGGATCTGAACGGCCGCTCCATGTTAGTCTATGGAGCGTCGGATGTCAGCGGAGACATGTCCGCTGACATCCGACCCGGTCCGATCCGCCAAAAGCAGACGTATGGCTCTACGTCCAGATCCGTCGCTGGCGGATGGGATCGGGTGAGATCTGATATAAACGGACACACTGTCCGTTTTCATCCGATCTCTCCATAGAGACCAGCGCCGCTCGCAAGCCCCTCCCCGCTCAGTGAGCAGAGAGGGACTTGTCATCCGCCGGTTCAGCGGAGATCAACGGAGAGATCTCCCGCTGAGCCGGCGGACAGAGGCGGGCTCCGTGGAAGCGGAGTCCGCCTCGTGTGAAAGGGGCCTTATAAAAGCTGTACACTCACTACTTTACTTAGTAGCAAAGTGTCATTTATTCAGTGTTGTCATATGAAAAGATATAATAAATTATTTACAAAAATGTGAGGGGTGTACTCACTTTTGTGAGCTACTGTATAGCTTGATCAAAAACTAACACTATATGGCCCAGTTCTAGCTGATCAGTAGTTTCGACACTTTGCTTCAGGATTGTGTTTACGGTTGACATCTCTGTCGGTGAAGCCTCAGTGACTGGAAGATAATACAGCGCTGACTTTTGCAGAATGCCATCACCTTGAAGCAATGTATGGAAACCTCTCCAGCTTGGGATTGTACATCTTTCAGCATCTATGGCCTTTACAAAAACATATGCCAATTCAGTTTGTGCAGCAGGCACTGTGTTCAATTTGTATGTAAAAAATGTACTAAAAAGTAAAGCCCCATACACACGCGCGGATTATCCGAGGACCAGGTCCGTCGGATCATGTCCGTCGTACTTTGTCCGATGTTGGTTTTGCGTACACACGGTAGGACAAAGTTGTCGGAAAATCCGATCATTCTGAACGTGGTGACGTTTGTTGCCTACGACGGGACTACGTAGAGGCTAGTAGCCAATAGCTTTGGTCTTCTAATGTGATCTGAGCATGCGTAGTACTTTGTCCGTCGGAATACCATACACACGATCGGATTTGGTGTGATCGGACCTTGTTGTCCAAAAATCTATCCAGCAGGAGATAGGACTTTGTCCGTCGGACAATACGACGTACACTGTCCGATGGTGCATACACACGGTCGGATTTTTTGACAACATTGTCCGATCGGACAGAATCCATGCGAAAATCCGACCGTGTGTATGGGGCTTAAGACGCTCTCACGCAACTTAAGAACAAAATACATCAATAACGCATCTCAATTGATTTGAGCAAACAAAGTCCACATAAAAAATAATTTAAAAAAGGCCCCATTCACACATGTGCGACTTGTCATGTGACTTTGGACCACAAAGTTGCATGACAAGTCGCACCCCATGTTTCTAAATGAGTATCGTTCATATCTGTGCGACTTAAAGGGGTTGTAAAGCTTTGTGTTTTTTCACCTTAATGCATCCTATGCATTAAGGTGAAAAAACACCTTGCACTTTTCAGCCCCCCCCCCCCCCAAGCCCCCCGTTTTACTTACCTGAGCCACGATTCTCCGTGGGCGCGATCCCGCAGCTCTTGTGGGCTCTTCATTGGATGATTGCAGCCATTGTGATGTTGTATCCAAACAAAACTGATGCCATTTTCCCCCACAAATAGAGCTTTTCTTTTGGTGGTATTTGATCACCTCTGCGGTTTTTATTTTTTGCGCCATAAACAAAAGAACTACAATTTTGAAAAAAAATAAAGTTTTACTTTTTGCTATAATAAATATATAAAAAAAAAATTTCTTTATCAGTTTAGGCCAATATGTATTCTTCTACATATTTTTAGTAAAAGAAAAACGCAATAAGCGTATATTGATTGGTTTGCGCAAAAGTTATAGCGTCTATAAAATAGGGGATAGGTTTATGGCATTTTCATTATTATTATTTTTTTTTTACAACTAATGGTGGTGAGCCCTTTTTAGCAGGACTGTGACATTGCGGCGGACAGATCAGACACTTTTTTGGGACCAGTGACATTATTACAGTGATCATAGGTAAAAATAGCCACTGATCACTGTATAAATGACACTGACAGGAAAGGGGTTAACACTAGGGGGCGATCAAGGGGTTAAGTGTGTCCTAGGAAGGTGTTTCCAACTGTGGGGGGAGTGGACTGACTGGAAGTACAGAGAGATTGCTGTTCCTGATCACTAGGAAAAGACGATCACACTGAACTCCCCTGACAAAACAGGAATCCGTTTTTTTTACATTGGCAGATCCCCGTTCTGCCTCTCTGAGAAGCGATCGCGGGTGGCTGTTGGACATTGCGGCCGCTGGACCCGCACATCGGCTCATCCACTGTGCAGCAGGTGCATGCGGACCCACAGTGACTCGTGCACAAAACGACAAACGGGTACATCGTTTCACGCAACAGGGCCACCCTGCTGCAGTATAAATGCAGTGGGCAGTCCTTAAGTGGTTAAAGTCGCAGCAAATTTAAAGTAGTTCCTGCACTACTTTGGTCCAACTTTCATGTGACTTCAGGACCATAGACCTCAATATAAACCATCAGAAGTTGCATGTAAGTCGCACCTGCATGATATACATGCAACTTGTGTGTGTGTGTATGCAAAGAATGGCAGCAATGAAAAATAAAAATGTTTTCTTTATTTATTCTTCATTGCTGGCATTCTTTTGTTTACATTCAGCTGTCAGTGGTGAAACCAGCTTACAGCTGATGAGTCATCAGTTGTTAAGGACGTGGCGGCCTGGCTTCCAGGCCCACTGCCTAACAACTAGCTATTCCTCACACAGAATTCCGATCGGTTGATCAATTTTCGACCAATTTGAATTTGAATCATTCTAAAAATTTGGAATTCGTTAGAAAAAGAGGAACAGAGGACTCTGCTGCACGTTTTTTGGTCTTGTCCGAAACGAAACTATTACTGGACAGAGGTGTGAAGGATCACTCAACAATTCACAAACTTTCTGATTCTGGAGGATCCTTCCTTCTTCCTGCTCCATTACTCACAAATTCCTCCTAAGACCTATAAGAAATCAGTCCTTCATTACATACCTAATGCCGCCAAAGCTTGTATTACATTACGTTGGAAAAATCCCAACCCTCCTCCCATTGCGTTGTGGCTCAACAAGGTCAGGAGCATCAACACACTGGAGGATTTAGTACCTACCACCCAAAACAGGCGAAAGCAATACACAAAAACATGGTCATAGTGAAACATGTTTATCTATTCTGCTGAGGGCAAGGCCCTGCTGGAAAACTGTTCTGGGGATTGATGTCTTCCTGACTTTTATGCTAACACACGCACACCAGCATAGCTTCATCACCTCCCCCCTCCCCTCCCTCCCTCCCTGCTTTGTATGCTTCAGTATCTGACCGAGCGAGTACTGTGGCAGGAGAATATTTTCTATGGTTGCCTCCTTGACCCATTCATGTTTTTTTTTTTCAATGGCTAGTATTACATGTACATTATATTTCAGTGAGATGCTACCTTGGTTTGTCTTTTATGAGAAGCCACCACTGTTTTGTATTGTACTGCTCTGTTGGATGCTTTATTTCTAAAGTAAGGGTAGGATATAACCCATTTTTCCCCATCTGTGTTCCATTGCAAAGATTTCCCTTCATGTCATGTCCCATAGCCAAACAAGCAGTGAGAGGAAATCCCTGAAAACTAAAGGAATTCCTTGGGGACCCCCAGGTCACCTGAACTTGTGTCCCCATTGGAAGATGTCCCCTCTATTACTTTTCTTGGAGACAATACAATATTTGGGATTTTCTTTTACTTTCAATGATAATGGTTAGCAGATAAGGGGCATCTATAGATAAAAACAAACTATACAGCTCTGACTTAAGTTGAATAAAGCCCTTCTATAGGTGTATGCCATTTACATACCTTATGAAACCTGACTGTACTCCCAGGACGTTGTTAAGTGAGGCCTAGTCATTACTGCTCACCAGGGGTCAAGTCCTGGGGAAAAAAGTGTGGGAACTCCCACCCAAGATCCACTCGCCCACCAAAAAAAAAAAAAATGATACGCTCATATGCATGAACGCTTCAAAAGTGGTATTTTTCATCCAATTTTCATATTGTGTGTATGAAGCTTAACTGTTACTGTACATAAAAAAAAAAACAATCCTCAATAAACATAAATACGGTAATTCTCTGAATAATCAGCATTCATTCAATTGTGCTTCCATGCAAATGTGAACATTATGTTCTGATCTTTATTGGGGAATTTTATTTTGTATATAGAGTGTTTATGTGGTGAGTTTACACTTTTCATTGAACAGAGTTTGGATAACACAGGGTTAAACGGAAAGGTCATAAATTAACTGCACATTATCTGGACAGAATGCTTGGGGAGATAGTGATGTGTTCCTGCTTAGGAGATGTATGTTAGCCTGGGGGGCTGAAAACTCTGCAGGGCTCCAACACACACTCGCTGCTATTAAAATCCTTCACATATTTCCACATAAACTTCCCTCCTGGCATTAAACTTTGCCAGGTATTGTGCTCAGCTTACCACCCCAAACTGATGTCCCTCCCTCAGCTCACCTCTCTCCCTGCATGTCCTGTGAGCAGAATAGCTGTGCTCCTCCTCTGGGTTCTCTCATCATTTGGCATTGAAGATAGAGGAGGGGGGGGGGGGGGGTTTCAGCGGGACACACAGAGCAAGTATGCATGAGACTGGGGGGGGAGATGAGGAGACAAAAAAATCAGGAGGGACCCGCGGGGAGGAGCACATCACGAGAGGTCTCACTAAATACAATCTCTTAGCAGCAGGGACCTGATCTACCCGCTAGCTGTGATTGACAGGTAGATCGAAGCGGACGCTGTCATGGGGCCCCCTACTGGCAATGCCTGAATGGTGTACTACTGCAAGCTGTGTCGGCAGCTGCTGGTGTAGCACCTGCCACACAGCTCGCATGCTTCAAAGTCTTGCAGGACACGGCTGCTAATGGGAACTGAGTTCCTGTTGTGGAAAAAGTACAGGAACTCTGTTCCCATGCGTTCCCGCAGGACTTGAGCCCTGCTGCTCACCTCCACCATCTCAGTGGAGCGAAAGAGTATGTGAGGGGGTTTGAATCAGAGAAACTCCTGTGATGGTGGAGGTGAGCAGTAACAAGTAGGCCTCACTTAGCAATGTCCTGGGAGTATTCCATTTAGGCTTCATAAAGTATGTAAATGACCTACACCTATAGCAAGGGTATTATTCATCTTTAGTCAGAGCTGAAAAGTTTGTTTTAATTTACAAACATCCATTACCGGCACAGGCAGTTTTTTTGTAAAGGTGAACTATCCTTTTAAGTACAGTTTCCTAACTGACCCACGATTTTGTCTTTCTCTATGGTTTCCCTGTGTCAGCTTCCAGTTCACTGACACTATGGCTGCACTGTGTTCCCTTATTTAAAGTGGTTGTAAATGTAAACCCTGTTACACCACTTTTCACTACAGGTAATATAATACTATACTGTACTATAATAAGGCTTACCTATAGGTACCGTTAAAATCTCTTAAACTTGCACAGTTTAGGAGATATTCACTGTATCCGCATGTGCGCACTAAAGAAACGGCACTTCAGTAGCTGTGCCTTAACCGGTGGCTACCGCGGGGGGTGGGAGTGACATCATATCGGCTCCGGCCTATCACAGCGAGAGAGCCCGCAAACCTGGAAATAAGGCTACTTTCACACTGAGGCGCTTTACACGCGCTACAGCGCTAAAAATAGTGCCTGTATAGCCCCTTTAAAGAGCCTCTCCTGTGTCTCCAGTGTGAAAGCCCTCAGGCTTTCACACTGGAGCGGTGCGCTTGCAGGATGGTAAAAAAAAAAGTCCTGCAGGCCGCATCTTTGCAGCGCTATAGGAGCGGTGTATATGCCGCTCCTATAGTGCCCCTGCCCATTGAAAACAATGGGGCAGCGCTACGATATGCGGGCGGTTTTAACCCTTTTTTGGCAGCTAGCGGGGGTTAAAACCGTAAAGCGGCGCTAAAACGACCGCCGGAACCCGCACGCCCAGTGTGAAAGTAGCCTTACTCTGGGAGACATGTCGCCGGTCACATCGGTGTGCGGGGACCGATACAACGGCTTCAATCTAAGGTAAGCATTTCATAATAAGCTAGTATGCGATGCATACTAGCTTATTATGCCTTTGTCTTGCAGGTTTTTTTTTTCATCTTTATTTTTTTTTTGAGTTTACAACCACTTTAGGATTGGTCTGGTTTAGCCAAAAGACCTCTAAAGCCCCATACACACGGTCGGATTTTTGCATGGATTCTGTCCGATCGGACAATGCTGTTGAAAAATCAGACCGTGTGTATGCACCATCGGACAGTGTACGTCGGATTGTCCGACGGACAAAGTCCTATCTCCTGCTGGATAGATTTTCCGACAACACGGTCCGATCTCACCAAATCCGATCGTGTATACGGTTGTCCGACGGACAAAGTGCTACGCATGCTCAGATCACATTACAAGACCAAAGCTATTGGCTACTAGCCTCTACGTAGTCCCGTCGTAGGCAACAAACGTCACCACGTTCAGAATGATCGGATTTTCCGACAACTTTGTCCGACCGTGTGTATGCAACACCAACATCGGACAAAGTATGACGGACAGGATCCGACGGACCTGGTCCTCGGATAATCCGCGCGTGTGTAAGGGGCTTTATTGGGCTTTCTAAGCCTGTTGGCCATACTTCAAAGGTCATGCTGTGCATTTTGTGATTAAACAAATCAAATTTCGAACCTGCAGGATTCACCTCAAATCCATGGTATTGGTGAGCCTGAACCTCATCCATTCATCTTACATAGGTGGGTTTATATTGTATACCAAGATCTTTGCTACAGCTACAATTCTACATCACCAAAAAGAAAACCTTGAGCTATGTAAATTGCTTCTTTCCCTTGCTAAAAATCTTCAGACGTTTAATCAGTTTTGTTGCACAGCACAGCAATGAAAATGTAAGTGTATGCAATGTGCAGCGCTAATCACATACATAAAACATTACATCTCAATAATGTGCATTACACACAGCAAATCATGCACATAACAGTTAATTATACACTGTATAACCCGATAACTCTGTGTTACAAACAAAAAATGTGAACTACATAAAATATAAACATAAACTACAAACTACATATTGTGCATAAACACTTATATGCCAGTGATAAAAAATGTCATATGAATACAAGAGTGACTCTAAGGTGATGACCACTCATCAACTCCCAACAATAAATCAGGTGAATGAAAATGTAAGCACTGGGACTTATTATGAGAAAGAATTAAATACTTTTACAATTTATATTGGTGCAGTTTGCTGCTCAAAGGTAGAACTGCACCAATATGACAAATGCACCTGATTACCTATTACTGTAAAGACCCATTCACAGGATGCAGTGATTGGCTTTTCAGCACTGGAAGAATGCCAGTCAAAGCTAGGGCACATTTGTTTTCTATGTGCCCCGTTCGCACTGCAACACGCACAGGTAGGCACGTCATGTCACTACACAGGTGTCACATAAATGAAGTGTTGTGGACTTCAAATTAAAGTTTTAGTTTAGTGCGTGGGCACTGTGAATCAGCCCTAAGTGTACATGTGTTTGAAACTAGATGTAAACCTAAAATAAAAGTCGCTAAGTTTGCTAATGCACTCTGTATTAGAAACTGCTGTTTTTTATATAAAATATTTGTCATCCTTGTTACACCTGTATATCAGTGCGGTTGGCCTACTGGGACTTATTTTCCATCACTTGCTCTGCATGCAAACAGTCCACCCATGACTGCATGACATTTTTCTGGGGGGGGGGGGGGTTCTAAGGGTGACAACAATGGATCATGCCTGCATACTGTGTGTTGCAACTATATAAAACAAAACTTAATAGCCTGCGCCAAATGGAATGATATTAAACAAACATAAATTGTGAAAATCGCATTACAATCACTATGCGATAAAATAATCACGTGATACAAACTACTGCTGCTGCTGCCTGGAAAGGTTAAAAGAACCTTTAAGACTGGAATATAGGCAATTAAAGGCTGCACTAGCAAATGTGACTCACCACTGTGAGTATAGGTAAACCATACACAAAAAACAAAATTAGAGACTAAATTAGCAAATGTGACTCACCACTGTGAGTGTATGTGAAACAAATAGAAACATATATATTGATATAACAATCAAATTGTGCAACAATGGCTACAAAATAGAATAGTGTCAAAGGTGACTTATTGTATTAATCAAAAATTAAATCATGGGTGATGGACAGAACTAATTAGACTATTAAAATGATTGAAGTCATAAATTGCAGGTGGTCATTTGGACGATGGTCCCCTTTTGAAACCCCACTCACCAAAACGAAATGACCCACGGCTTTGCAGTCCTAGGGTCTTAAAAAGTATTTTCAGGACGGTGAAGTGGATGATGTAAAAGATCCTATTGAAACTCGGAGTGGATCAGCAGGGACTCCAGATAAATATCAAAGCCGTGAAAAGGAAAGAAATAAAACAACATGTGTAGTATCGCCGAGATAGACCTGTGGAACACTGTACAATAGTAACTCACTATTGAGCAGACAGGGATCAGCGAGTTCCGGGTGCGCGCTTGGCGTGCGCTCCAAAACAAAACAGGAAGCAGCGTCACTGGCTTACTGACCGGAAATTGCGTCGACGCGTTTCGCCCCTCCTCCAGGGCGTCATCAAGGCAGCCTTCAATTGCCTATGTGTGTTGCAACTGCCACTTGTGGTCTCTGCCAAAAGCCTGTGTGTCAATGCAAGGGCACAATTGAAAAACAAGTATAAAAATAATAAGACTTTATTGGCTTTGTCTAAAACCTACAACAAAATTCAACATGGCAGGCCAGGGTATTGTGACCTTATAATAGGGATCGCCTAATCAAGGACTTTCTTGACAGGATTACCAAGTATTATTTTAAATTTAGATCTATGCGTACCGTGGTAAAATACCAATAATTTTGAATGCCACCCAAACACACTAATACAGCAGACCACCAGGCACAGTAATGCACCACTGTGAACTGTAGTGTGCTGTGTTTGAAAAGAAAAAAATAGCGTAGGTTCCATTTGACAGGGCTGCCTTAACGCAACACAAGTTAACGTGACACAATGTGTACTACCACATGTTGATGTACCACGACACAGTGGATATATCTAAATCAATAAAAATTTTGAAAATTACTTTTGAAAATGTACTAATATGTTAAAACTAAAAAACAGACACTCTCCTGTCCTACGATCCAGTGGTGTGCTTACTCCAGCCAGTTTCTCCGGCTGTCTTTTTTCCTCTGTGCCAGCATCCTAACTATGGGAACCTGGCTGTGACAGCTTGTGGCTTCACAGCCAGGTGCCCACTGTGCATGCGTGAGCAGTGCTGTGCATCGTGAATGGTAAAGCAGTCTTCTGGGACCTGTCGTGTGTCTCAGAAGACTGCAGGGGGGGGGGGACTTCTGCTTCTGATCGCCTAGGTGGTCAGAGCAGAAGTGGGAGCGGGTACCTGTCAAAATCGGGTACCCGCTCCCCCCCCCCCCTAGTCTGCAAAAGTGCCAATTCTATGAGAGGAGTGGGAACAAGTCCTTAAAGCGGAACTTCCCTTTTGGGTGGAGCTCTGCTTTAAATGGGATTTTAGTGATTGGGTTTGCATACTTTGAAACATTGCAGGAGCAGGGATTGCACATACAGTGGGTATAGCAAATAATCACCCCCCTTTAAAATAATTACATGTTACTGGCTCTGACTTCCATCCAAGTATCAGCAGTCGCTATGGGCAAAACTAGCTGATCCTCTTGAGATTCATGAAGAACCTTTGAAAGCGAGCACAATTAAAGGGCCCGCAACATGGGATTGTGGTTGCCTCTTTAATGGCAAGAATTAGGATAATGTCTGGATTATATTAAATAAAAAAAAAAAACAATAAAGTTATTATATTATATTAAAAAAAAACAAAAAAAGTGTGCAGGCTTGTCACAGGGCAGCAGAGCGGGAAAAACGTGAGCTACAGGTGTGGAGAGGCTATATAAACCCCCTGTGTCACAAGCCTGCTCTCAGTTTACCTGAAGTGACTGGAATTGCTTCACTGCCTGTCAGCAGCAATTTCAAATAGCCAGCATGAAGTCACTGGTGCGCAGGGTATTAGAGCGGGCTGAGGCTGAGGGGGGTAATGAATGGCTGCAGAGGTGTTTAGCCTTATCAGCTGGGAATAATACAGCAGTGTCTACACCGGCGGAACAGCAGTTATGCCTGAGTACACCTGAAGCTGAGGACGTTTTCCAGCAGGTCATTCTCACAGACAGCCAGCGCTCCTCATCTATGACAGACACTCAGCAAGGCTTACCTGAAGAACAAGCGGTGGTAAGGCCGGCGCTAGTGCAGGAAAGCAGCTCTCTCTCCTCAGGGGAGCGGGGGATGGCAGCGCAGAAGGCTCAGTGTTCTAGTCAGCGCGGTAAGAGAAGTAGGCAGGCCTTCTCGCCATCTCCTATCCGCTCTAGCAGAGGCAGAGGCCGGGCTCGGCGCTCGTCCATATCCCCTGGCAATGATGGACAGGGGGAGGAGCAGGTACGGCGCAGTTATGTTACATTGCAGCCAGCTTCACAGCGCATGTTGCCGCCTCAAGCAGAGAGGTCACCCCAGCTATCCGGACAGCACTCCAGGCAGGTATCACAGGCTAAAGCTGCGGCTTCTCTCGCATCCAGGCCATCCAGGCTGGATGCAGGGAGGGCCCCTGTTTCTTCTTCACTCCTTACAGGTCCAGTGGAAGACATTCAGACAGAAACGTCTGGAGCCCAGATCCCAGTTATTTGCAATCCTGCTGAGACTAGTCTGGCTGGGGAGTCTGCTAATAATGATTTGATGAGTCAATTGCTTTTATCACTAGCTAAGTTTAATGAACATCTAGTTGCTACTCAGCCTGAATATACATCTCCTTCCCCTGCTAATGTTTGGTCTTCTATTCCTGCAGAAACTGATATTAACTCTTTAATGTCTATTAACACTCCTAAAAATATTAGTTTAGCTCCTGCTATACCAGAAACTTGTTTTAAGGAGGTATTGCCATGTGAAATGTCTCCATTAGGTTTTCATTTGCCAGTTGCTATTAAAGAAAAGATATGGAAAGGAGAATCATTATTACCAGTGTCCAAAGAATTCTTATCTAAATTGGATAAAAGGTCTGATGATAACACGGAGGATGCTAGACGGCGCCTTGTCTCCAGGTCTTTCTTTAATTGGCTAAGGCTTTCTGCATATTTTCTGCGGTAATGGGGGAGAGACACCCAGAGAAATGCGCAGGGCTTTTTCAACATTTAGAACATATTCTGGAGGCATACAAAGATTTTGGCGGCATGGGTTGGTTTAATTATGACGAATCCTTTCGCCAAAAAATTGCAATCTATCCTAGTCTTAAATGGGGAAACAAAGATGTTGGTTTGTGGTTAAATTTAATTACTCCGCAAAAACAACATTTTAGTAGACCACAGACACAATTTATACAAAGTACCCCAAATTCAGCTTACAAAAAAGGCACATGCTATGCTTACAATGAATCGCAATGCAAATGGTTAGCTTCATGTCGTTACCGACATGAGTGTTCCTTCTGTTTTGGCAATCATCCGGTAGTTAAATGTTTTAAAAGAGTTTCAGCAGGACAAGTCAATAGGGAGCATGCGAAAAGTCTGCACACCAGTGAGGCTGTACGCAATGCTCCCATGGCTGGCGCTATATCCAGACAAGGAGAAGGCCCGGGTGTTAACTGAGGGTTTCTCGTCTGGTTTTCAGCTGCCTATTTTTCAAGGTTCTGGCTGTCAGTTGGTTGATAACTTAAAATCGTTTTTTACCAATTCTGAGATAGTTAAGGATAAGTTAATTAAAGAAATCTCAGCGAATAGAATTGCTGGCCCTTTTAGTACCCCACCTTTTAAGGATTTCCGGGTTTCCCCTTTAGGTTTAGTTCCCAAGAATGAGCCTAATTCTTACCGTCTGATCCACTATCTTTCATTCCCTTCTGGCAATTCTCTGAATGATGAGATTGACACTTCATCTGCTGCGGTTACATATGCTACCTTTGACGACGCTATTCAGATAATCAGAAAATTTGGTTGTGGTGCGTTATTGGCTAAAGCAGATGTACAATCAGCTTTCAGACTGTTGCCTATAGCTCCCAAATCGCATAATTCTTTAGGTTTTGCTTTGATGGTTTTTTCTTTTATGACAAATGCCTCCCTATGGGGTGTTCGCTGTCTTGTTATTATTTTGAAATTTTTGCTTCATTTCTCCAATGGGTAATGATTTTTGAGTCAGGACATTCTGGAATAATTCATTATCTCAATGATTTTTTGTTTATTGGTCCCCCGAGTTCTTCTATATGTTCCCTCATTTTAGAATTATTCTTCCGTATGGCTACATATTTTGGTATTCCATTAGCTAGAGGTAAAACTGTCCTCCCGTCTCCTATCATTGAGTTTCTGGGCATAGAGATCAATACTTTGCTATTTCAATATAAACTACCAGTTGAGAAAATTAGTAGATTAGATTCACAAATCTCTTTTTTAATTCGTAGGAGAAAGGTGTTATTGAAAGAGTTTCAATCCTTTTTAGGCCTCTTAGCTTTTGCTACACGAATTATGCCGATGGGCAGAATCTTTTCCAGACGATTGTCGATGGCCACGTTGGAATTTAAATCTCCTTTTTCTCATATTAGATTGACTTGTGAGATGAAGGACGATTTATTGGTATGGTCTAAATTTCTAATAGATTTCAATGGTAGATCTCTTTTTCAGAGCGATTTTGTGTTTGCAGCTGATTTCGAGCTTTTACTGACGCAGCTGGATCACATGGCTTTGCAGCTATTTTTCGTTCGCATTGGTGCTGTGTCGCGTGGCCCCCTTTCTGGATCTCAAATCGCTATATTAAAAATGTAGTTTTGTTGGAAATTTTTCCGGTGGTCGTCGGATTAGAGATTTGGGGGCAGCAGTTTGCGAATAAACGCATTATTATTCACACAGATAATAAGGGCGTTATGTTTGCATTAAACTGCCTTTCATCTAAATCTTTGCCCGTCATAAGATTATTAAGATACTTGGTGCTCCTATGCTTGAAATGAAATATTAGGATAAAAGCTAAACATATACCAGGTGAATCCAATGTCATCGCAGATGCTTTATCTTGGTTACAGATGGTTCGCTTCAGGCAGCTATTGCCCAAGGCAGATATAATGGGTTGTCACTGTCCGAGTCATCTGTGGGATCTAGTCTGAATCCGGTTTTTCGAGCCATTCAAAATTCAATCGCTCCAAAAACATGGACTGATTATTCGGTCGCATGGAAAAAATGGAAAACATTTAATGATGGTTCTGATTTCCTGGGGTCACGGCCTACGGGGAGTTCCATTTTAGCTTTTCTCTGCTCTCTATTACAGGATAATTTTTCTATTAACCATATTAGTAAAACGATGGCCGGGGTTTCCTTTTTCTTTAAGTTGCAGGGCCTCCCTGCCTGCAATAGTTTCTTTTCTGTTAGATAGGCTTTAAAAGGTTTAAGAAAGGGAGGATCAGTACAGGATACACGTAGACCAATTACTATCGAAGTGCTGTCTAGGCTGTGTTTGGCCACACCTTGGGTTTGCACATCTGAATACGAGGCTTTACTTTTTCATGCAGCATTTGTTTTGATGTTTTTTGCTGCGTTACGTATTTCAGAGATGTTGCCCAGCAACAAACACAGTTTCGATGGTTTGTTAGTTTCGGAGGTCCTTTTTGCAGTAGATAAAGTCCAGATCTTTATAAGGAAATCCAAAACTGACTTGGTGGGCAAAGGTTGCTGGCTCAATCTATTGGCTTGTGGCGACTCCGTTATCTGTCCTGTTTTAATCCTAAATAAATATTTCTCTGGCAGACCAAAATTTGGAAGTCATTTCTTAGTTCATTTAGACTCCTCTCCATTGACAAAGTTTCAGTTTTCTTCAGTTCTAAAACTCTGTTTTAGTCATTTAGGTCTTTCGTCATTCAAATTTTCATCTCATTCTTTTCGGATTGGAGCCGCCACTGAAGCTGCTAGATTGGGTCTGAGTGATTCTGTAATTATGCGTTTAGGTAGATGAGGCAGATTTAATATTTACATTCGCCCTAATCTATCTCTCTGATTTTAGGTACAAAATCTTTCATTTGGATAGTTGGTCACTCATATATACACTGGGCTCATAAGAGGGCTTCTCAACGTTGCTATGGTTCCAACCTGTCTTTACCTTCACATAATTTTCAGATTCTCTGGAAAGGCATCAGAGGGCTACAATGGACTGATCTTTTCTTTCACCTTTCTACTTTATTTCATTCCTGGCCTTCTCCAAATATTCTGCATCTTGGTGGTAATGACGTTGGAAGAATTAAAACTTTAGATTTGATGTTTCGGATTAAACATGATTTACAGATTTTGAAACTTTCATTTCCACACACATGTATAGTTTTTTTCAGAAATGGTTTCTCGTTTGCACTGGTTGGATTCAGCTGGTGGAAAACCCCTTGAAAAAGTTAAGCGTAGAATTAACCATTCTCTAGAAAAATTCTTGCCATTACTAGGAGGATTTTCTTTCCGTCATATTGACTTGGAAGGAGGTTTCCCAGGTCTCTATAGACAAGATGGTATTCATCTTTCAGATGTTGGATTAGATATATTTAATCTAGGCTTTCAGACTTGTATTGAGCAGGCCGCGGTGCTGGGGTAGCCTTGGTTTGTTTTCAACAAACCCGGCTGGTGGGGGACTTTGTTTTATGAATTTTTCATTAATGCTCGAGTTATATAACTGAGCGAATTTAGAGTTGGTTATTAATACAATAATATTTTGAATATAATTTATTGTTTACTGATGATTGATCTTATTAAATAAAATTATTTATTTATTATACCAATAAAGGTGTCACGGCCATTTAAATGCCATACTGGTGGTTGTGTCTTTTATTTCTTAAGTTATTTAATTATATAGAGCATGTGCAACATACAATCCCCATGAAAGCGGGCACAATTAAAGGGCCCGCAACATGGGATTGTGGTTGCCTCTTTAATGGCAAGAATTAGGATAGTGTCTGGATTATAATAAATAAAAAAAAAAACAATAAAGTTATTATATTATATTAAAAAAAAAAAAAAAAAAGAAAAAGTGTGCAGGCTTGTCACAGGGCAGCAGAGCGGGAAAAACGTGAGCTACAGGTGTGGAGAGGCTATATAAACCCCCTGTGTCACAAGCCTGCTCTCAGTTTACCTGAAGTGAATGGAATTGCTTCCCCTCCCTTCCCACCCTTGTCGCAGGCACCATTATGTGGTTATGTCACCCTTGAATCAAGGGCGGACTTTGTTTTATGAATTTTTCATTAATGCTCGAGTTATATAACTGAGCGAATTTAGAGTTGGTTATTAATAAAATAATATTTTGAATAGAATTTATTGTTTACTGATGATTGATCTTATTAAATAAAATTATTTATTTATTATACCAATAAAGGTGCCGCGGCCATTTAAATGCCATACTGGTGGTTGTGTCTTTTATTTCTTAAGTTATTTAATTATATAGAGCATGTGCAACATACAATCCCCATGTGCCATCTCTCAATAGACTTCATCACAGACCTTCCTCCATCTGAGGGATGAGCAGTAATCTGGGTAGTGGTGGACTGTTTTCAAAAATGGGAGATTAGGTACCCCTTTCTTCTCTTGCCTAGGCAGTAGCCTTGGTACCAGTCCTTGATAGATCTTCAAACTTTATATCATTGTTTCCAATCATAGCCCCTAGTTCTGCAAAGGCCTCTGTATGTTCCTGTATATAAACTTACAAACCTGTTCGGCCTACCACCAGCAATCCTACAGACCAACCAAGAGAATAAACCAACCACTTAAGCAGTGTGTTCATGCCCTTGTGTCTGACCACCAGGATAACTCGGTACTCTTACATTGGGCAGAATTTGCTCACAATAATAATCATCATAATGCCAGCATCAAAGAGTCCCCATTCTTCATTGTTTATAGCAAGCATTCACATGTTCTCTTTTCTGTGCCTTGTGCTTTAGAGATTCCTGCATTCTGTGTGATGCAGAAGGGACTTTAACAAAATGTGGTCCCAGGTTCAAAACCAGCTTTAGCAATCTGCTACATAAAGTTGCCGATTAGCACCAGCAAAGAGCATGGTTTCTCTAACCTGGGAATAAGGTCTGACTCACCACCAAGAACATTTGTTTTAGATTTTCCTCAATGAAGTTTGCTCTGCAAAATATTGTGTAATTACTGCTAAGATTAACCCAGTCTGCTACACACCCCATTTAGTTACACATCTCAAGATGCCAAATCAAACCCAATTGCATGTAGCCGGGAGCGTACTACAGCTATCTGACTTTTCAGACTTCCCTTCTGCCGTCCCAGACTGTTTCTGTAGCCCCTTAGTGCTGGGCTCGGATTACTGACATCACACTACTGAGCCTAGAGCAAAGCATTGTGGGAACTGTAGTCTTCTGAACAGACATCGCTGAACTGCAGAACTGACCATGAAGTACACCTCCCAGCTAGCCATCTGCTCCAGGGGAGAATTGTGGGAGAGACTATAAAGTGATCTACCAGGCAGGCCCACACTCTCTTGCTTTTCCAGGTCCCATCATGTGAGCACCATCTCGCCCCTGTGTGTGAAAAGACTGCGGCCTACCATGTGGTACACAGCCTTACAGCTCCAGCCCCAGCAGGTCAGACATTGCATCGCTGAAAGCATCTGAGTCGGACGGCTCACTGATCCAGCAGGCCGATCGTCATCTCTGCCTGCATGCAGTAAGAAGAATCGTATGACCGTCTATATGGAGGTTACTGAACATTCTTAGGATTGGTGAGAGGGCACTTGTCCAAAAATCCAGTTACCAGCTATTAATATCACACTCTGAACACTGTGCACAGACAGCCTTTATCTGGATTGCCTAAAGGATTGCTATAAGTCAGAACAAGCTATTTTGCCTTCATTTCCATCACTGTGTCACACTAAGGAATTCTTGTGAGTGACGTCATGTGACTCTGGCCAGTCACAGAGCCAGAGTTTGCGGCCCCCGGAAGCAAGAGGGTGAAGATGGATGCTTCCACCGGCGGCCTTTGCTTGCAGGTAAGTGCCACATAATGGGCTAGTATGTGATACATACTAGCCCATTATGCTTTTACTTTGCAGGGGAATAAAGAGGAAGTAAAACCCATCAGGGTTTACTTCCTCTTTAAAGGGGTACGTTACTGGCATGTATATTACTTTATCTCTCATTAGGATTAAAGGTATTATAGGCCAGTCTGGGGTTTCCCTATAGCAGTGATGGCAAACCTTGGCACCCCAGATGTTTTGGAACTACATTACTCATGATGCTCAACTACACTGCAGAGTGCATGGGAATCATGGGAAATGTAGTTCCAAAACATCTGGGGTGCGAAGGTTCGCCATCACTGCCCTATAGCAACCAATAGTTTTCTTAAGGAATTAATTTGCTACTGTTATTGTGTACATTGGTATCATTTACTTGTCATTGCTAACTGTCATTTGACTGTTTTAAGAACTATTTAAACCTAGTGACAAATCCTCCTTTTAAGTCTCTTTTTTTGATTAAGTAAATCTGAGAGAGCTTAGACTATCTGCATTGTGTCTGTGTGTTATTTAAAAATATACATAATATGTCTGAACCTAGAGTGTCAGGAGGGCTGGAAAGTTCACAGGGTCAAGGCTGCACAGAAGAACATGCAATTACAAGCAACCCCCTGGGGGGCAGTGCTACATTTGGCAGCTCATCCAGGGTTGTTCTCTGCTGCAGGCTCTAGTCAGCCCAGTCGCAAGCTATTGTGGGACAAGGAGATGGACCCAGCTGCTGCAGTCACCTGGGGGAGCAGTCACCTGGGGGACAAGGAGCTCGTATGGAGCGAAGCACTGTTCTGGAGATCTCGGGAAGTGAGTGTACCGAGAAGGGGATCCAACAGTGGGTGAGAGCCTTAGTTCCAGAGCAAAGGGCTTACATTCTGGATGTGAAGGTAGAGTTTACTCTGGACTATGTTTGGGTGTTGATGGAGTGGCAGAAAGACATACCTGCCTGTTTCTGGGAAGAAGAGGTGTCCTTAGTGGAAGGGGTAATCACTTAGGTGGTCCCACTGCAAGTGGGGGAAGAGGCCATGGAGGGACAGCCATCACTGCCAGTCAGTGCGGGGAACACAGGACCAGTTAGTACAGACTCCTGTGGGGCTAGTGCTCCCCCCTGCCTCGTTATATATGGACATGAGCCAAGTAGTTTAGAGTCTGGTGAATAATGGCTCTGGCAATGCCAAGCAGGGATATAGGAGGCTTTGGTTCTTCTCAGGGCAATTTCAAACTCTGGCTGGAGAAGAAGAGTTTGAGATCTGGATGAATCAAGCAATTCAGGCGATAGAAGAATGGAGTTTTCAGAAACTGTGAAGCAGCAGCGGCTAAGCGAGGGTTTCAGAGGCCCCACGGCTGAAGTGATTCATAATCTGCAGATGGGAAAAAAAGATTGTGTTGCTATGGATTACATAGAAGCTCTGTATGCTGTATTTAGTAAAGTGGAGAAGACCTTCGGTCTCTCTTTTACAAGTTCAATCACACTCGCCAACAAAGAGGGCAGAGGCTACCAGAGTATATTTCTCGAGTAGACAGGATGCTACACCAGTTTTTTTCTCGAAGAAGGGCATTGACCAAAAGAATGCTGACCAAGCTCGCTTAGACCGGGTCTTACAAGGGGCCCGTCCAAACCATCCCATTGTTCTAAAGTTATTGTTGAAGGGGGCACGAACAGTTCCCACTTACTCTCAACTGATGAGAGAAGTACAGGAGGAAGAAGCCTTATTGGAGGAAAAGAGCCAGGGGATGAGAGAGTTGGTTGCCAGTGGAGGAAAGAGAGAGAAAATGCCTGCCTGTGTTGCCCAAGCCAAACCTAGCTTTTCAGATGAGGACAGCGAGGCAGAGACAGAGCGGGAAGTACCTCTCAGTCCTGACAGTAGAAAAAAGGGTTGAAGTCGCCCCATTCCAAGAAAAGGAGATGCGTTGGATGTGGGGAAACTGGGCACTTCAAGGCTAAGTTTTACAAAGCAAGAATCAGTCCGGAGTTGCTCGAAGAAGTGTCAAAAGTGTTACAGAAGATAATTTTCTCGAGAAAGGAGGGAAACTTTTGGGGACCTCCAGTGAAGGAGCCAGTTGAGCGCCCCAGCAAAAAGTTTGCAAAGAGTCAAAGCAGAGGCGTTCTTCTTTGCCAGCATCCAAAAATGAGCCACTTGGGAAGGGGAGAAGGACACAAGAGGTCAATGCACCCTCTCTCAGTCAAATCGGCGCTGGGACTTTGCAACCGCGAAGCAAGTTAGGGCTCAGACTATAGAGTCCAAAAAACTTGGTAGGGCCTTCTCCAATAGTTTCACTTCAAGTAAAAGGGATCTACACCAAAGCACTACTTGATACTTGAGCTCAAGTGACGCTACTGTATAGCAATTTCTATGACAAGCACTTGAAGCATATCCCATTCTGTAAGCTGGAAGAGCTAGAAATCTGGGGTATTGGTACACAAAAGTTCCCTTACAATGGATATATCCCTATCAAGATAACAGTCGATCATTCATTGGCCGGAGGCCAGAAACATTGGACACATTGGCGGTTGTCTGCTCTCGGCCCCCTGGGGCAGGACAAAATTCCTTGTTGATAGGAACAAGCACGAACCTTGAGAAGACTGCTCACTCTGTTGGCTGTTAAGGGTTCCATTGTGGAAAAGATTCACCCCTAGCTGAGGCAGGCTTTCCATGTATAGTGCAGGAACAAAGAGCACTCGCCGACAGAGTGGGAAGATTGTGGTGGTTGGGCACTTGAGAGAGACCATTGCAACCAGGATAGAGAGCATTTCTGAAGCCACCGTCAAGCTGTCTTGGGATCAGCCGGGTCCCTTTGTGGTGTTGGAACCCATTGGACCCATTCAGTTGATACAAAAATGCAAGAAAATGGGTTCAAATTGCTATCCCGCTAGTATAGAGTTCCCTCCAGCCTTGCTAGAATTTATCCGGCTCTTTCAGATGCTTCCTGGAGGGAGTGTGAACATCGGGGTACATTCCTACACAGTTGGTGGGAGTGCCCCAAATTACAACCCTTCTGGCAAGACGTCATATCTCAAATAAAAGCCATTTTAGATATTGATCTACCTGACTCCCCAATGGAGCTTTTGCTTCATGTCCCCACCGTCCCTCTTAGCCATTATTGCAAGTCGGTGTTACCACACCTACCACAACCGGCGGGTACTTGAACTTCAAGAGAGTTCCACTGTTAGAGAAGACCTGATCTGACCCAATGAATCTTCTTTTGTGACGTAAGATAGAACCACTGTTATGATGGAGTACCTCCTTGTTCATCTTCCTTATTCCCCATTCCTTCTCCCCCCCCACTTGCCGCCCCTACTTTGTTTATGCCTGCTCACTTGACTATCGTTATCCTGTATTAGAGTACCCACACTCTAGATTAAAGGGGTTGTAAACCCTCATGGTTTTTCATCTTAATGCATTCTATGCATTAAGGTGAAAAACCTTCTTTAGTGCTGCAGCCCCCCAGCCCCCCCCCCCCCCCATTTTACTTACCTAAACGCTGTCTTTCTCCAGCCAGGAACGAGCACACCAGATCTAGCTGGTGTCTCGTGTCCTAATTCTGTGTGGATACACGCAAAAGCAGGACTCGGGAGAGCGCCCACACGGGTGTCCACCAAGGAGAGCGTTTTTCCACGTAGACACCCGATGCGGGGAGGAGCTACCAGCGCCGCCGGGGGACCCCAGAAGATGAGGATTGGGGCCACTCTGTGCAAAACGAACTGCACAGTGGAGGTAAGTATGACATGTTTGTTATTTTAAAAAAACGAGGGTTTGTAACCCCTGCAAGGGGCACAGGGGGCATCTTTGGACAGCAGCATTGTCAGTCTGGGGGGAGGGTAGTGTTATGCCGCGTACACACGTTCGGACTTTGTCCGCCGGACCTAGTCCGTCGGGACTTCCCCACACACGCCCGGTCTTCCGAGCGTGTGACTTGCCCACACACGCCCGGACTTCTCCTGTGGACAATCCGCTGGACAAAGTCCGCGGGACTTTTGAAAATGAACGGACTTGCCCACACACGGAGCAGTCCGTTCATTTAGAACGTAACTGCAGGTAGACCGAGCTAGCGAAGGCAGTGAATGCCGCCGCGCTAGCCCCGTCACCTGGCATGGATTTAAAGGGACTCCCCACGCCGAAAAAACGGCGTGGAGGTCCCCCCCAAATCCATCTCAGACCCTTATCCGAGCACGCAGCCCGGCAGGCCAGGAAAGGGGTGGGGACGAGCGAGCGCCCCCCCCTCCTGAACCATACCAGGCCGCTTGCCCTCAACATGGGGGGTGCCCTGGGGAAAGGGGGGCCGTGCGGCCCCCCCACCCCAAAGCACCTTGTCCCCATGTTGATGAGGACAAGGGCTTCTTCCCGACAACCCTGGCCGTTGGTTGTCAGGGTCTGCGGGCGGGGCTTATCGGAATCTGGGAGCCCCCTTTTATAAGGGGGCCTTCAGATCCCGGCCCCCCACCCTATGTGAATGAGTATGGGGTACGATGTACCCCTACCCATTCACCTAAGGTGTAAAATGTAAAGTAAAAAAACACACAATTTTGAAAAAATATTTTATTGCACTGCTCCGGGGGTCTTCTCGCCGGACTCCTCCGCCATTTACCTAGCTCTTTTACCGAGCGGAGGAGGCCGGCTACCTTCTTCTTCTTCTTCTTCTTCTTCTTCTGACCCGTCGCTCTCTCTTGCCGGAATGCCAGAGCCGCGCTGGGACTTATATAGGGACAAGGGGACAGGGTCACATGCTCATGTCACATGGTGACCCCGCCCCCTGTGATGTCACAGTCCCGGAGGATGCTGGGACTGTGACATCACAGGGGGGTGGGGTCACCATGTGACATGAGCATGTGACCCTGTCCCCTTGTCCCTAAATAAGTCCCAGCACAGCGCGGCTCTGGCATTCCGGCAAGAGAGAGCGACGGGTCAACATCGGAAGAAGAAGAAGAAGAAGGCGGCGCGGAAAACGACGACCGCTACAAGAACAGAAGAGACCCCGGAAGACCCCCGAAGGCGGATTGAGACCCCCAGACGACGGCGTCGACGACGAAGAAGGTAGCCGGCCTCCTCCGCTTGGTAAAAGAGCTAGGTAAATGGCGGAGGAGTCTGGCGAGAAGACCCCCGGAGCAGTGCAATAAAATATTTTTTCAAAATTGTGTGGTTTTTTACTTTACATTTTACACCTTAGGTGAATGGGTAGGGGTACATCGTACCCCATACTCATTCACATAGGGTGGGGGGCCGGGATTTGAGGGCCCCCTTATAAAAGGGGGCTCCCAGATTCCGATAAGCCCCCGCCCGCAGACCCCGACAACCAACGGCCAGGGTTGTCGGGAAGAGGCCCTTGTCCTCATCAACATGGGGACAAGGTGCTTTGGGGTGGGGGGGGCGCACGGCCCCCCTTTCCCCAGGGCACCCCCCATGTTGAGGGCACGCGGCCTGGTATGGCTCAGAAGGGGGGGCGCTCGCTCGTCCCCACCCCTTTCCTGGCCTGCCGGGCTGCGTGCTCGGATAAGGGTCTGAGATGGATTTGGAGGGGACCCCCACGCCGTTTTTTCGGCGTGGGGAGTCCCTTTAAATCCATGCCAGGTGACGGGGCTAGGGCGGCGGCATTCACTGCCTTCGCTAGCTCCGTCTACCTGAAGTCACGTGCTAAATGAACGGACTTTCCGATGAGCGGCAAGTCCGTTCATTTCAAAAGTGCGGCGGACTAGCCTACTAACGGCGGGAATGTCCGCCTTACTGCCAAATCCAGCGGACAATTTTAAAACAAAACTTAAAACCTAGTCCGCCGGACTTTTGGCGCCAAAAAGTCAGCCGGCGCCCACACACGAGGGGATTGTCCGGTGGACTTGAGTCCAGCGGATAATCCCGCGGGATAGTCCCTTCGTGTGTACGCGGCATTAGATGTACTAACATACATTTAAATACACTATTCAATTCAACAAATTGAAGCTAAACACCAGATAACACTTTGTCAGCAGTTACAGTAAACTGTTTTTTTCCTTTTAGGAGAAAGGTTTTACATAAATAAAATTGATCAGTGTAAAGCACCGCTGTTATTGTTGAATGGTTGTCTCATTACTCCAACTGGTACATCTGAAAGAGAGCTTGTTCATTTAAAAAAATAATAGATTTACTGGTCGGATCCCCAGATGAAAACAGAAGAAAGAAAGCCTAAAAAGAAAACTAAAATACTTGTGAACCAAGAGGTGCAAATGTAATGTGCAACCTTTATTATTCCTCAATAAAGTGCAAAAAATTACGAACCATGTGTAAACTTTTACACCTATGTCCTTTTGGATCTACAGGACACCTCCTATTTGTAAAAAAAATATATATGTCTTTCACAAAGGGGGAGGTGCCCTGTAGATCCAGCAAGACATAAGGGTAAAAGTTTACATGTGTTTCATAATTTTTTTCACTTTATTGAGCAATAATTAGGATTGCACCTTTTGGTTTGGTTTATGAAGTGTGTATTGTAGCGCTACACCTATGACACAATTTTTTTCTTGGCAATTATACCACTGGATAAGGTGGTGTGTCTGTAGCTATATTGAGAATCAGTGAGCACCCACATATTTTCTCTATAGAGCGGTAAATTATTAATTAGTAAAAAAGAAAACTAGCACTGCCATTATATATAAGAATTTTTAAGCTGCAATATAATAAATATTTGCTTTTGGGTTCAATGCTGCTTTAAATTGCATTGGAAATTCTTCCCTGATATATATCATATTCAAAGAAACAAATGTACCGGTAAATCAAAATCAGAATTTAATGTTGTTTGCTGTTTAAGGTTGTAATGTGTTCAGATGCTCAATCCAAAAAAAACAAAACTTTTGTTTCTTTAGTATCATCTCCCTGTTTCCCCCAATGCTGCTTTTATGTACATGGTCAATTACCATGAATTTTAATTGTGCAATCAAATGTGCATGTTCCACAAACTTTTGAGCATCAGGTAATTGCACAAGCTTATTCCTAATGAAGTATTTGTGTCTAGAAAAACACACTTTTATTTTTTGTGTAGTTTCCCCAATGTAATAGTATCCACTATCCACATGGACTGTTAAGTAAGTATTCCACTTAACCTGTCTGACGGGTATAATAACCCTTTGATCATATGTAAACTTTGAAAACAATAAAGACACAGAAAATAACCGGTATGGATCCTAATGCCCTGTACACGATCGGAAATTCCGCCAGTAAAAGATTGAGAGCAGTGATGTGAGCCTTTGGTCGGAAATTCCGACCGTGTGTATGCTCCATCGGACTTTTGCTGGCGGAATTCCCGCCAGCAAAAGATTGAGAGCAGGTTCTCTATTTTTTTCTATTCCGAACGTCTGTACCAATTCCGATCGTCTGTACCAATTCCGACGCGCAAAATTCCTACGCATGTTCGGAAACAATTCAACGCATGCTCGGAAGCATTGAACTTAATTTTCTCGGCTCGTCGTAGTGTTGTATGTCACCGCGTTCTTGACAGTCGAAAGTTCAGAGAGCTTGTGTGACCGTGTGTATGGAAGCCAAGCTTGAGCAGAATTCTGTCGGAAAAAACATCCAAGATTATTTGGGCGTAGATTCCATATGGGTTCCACATAAGAATGTGTCTCTGATTTTAACCCCCGGAGAGAAATCAGACCATATGATATAGCCCTTCCCATTCCCTTCCCTTCCTATGGAAGTTGGGGAAGGATACATAAATTCTGGCACATTAGTTAAAGTGGTTGTTAAGCCACTCTAACCTGTATACACCATCAGCACTGCCACCTTTTGTAGTATCCCCCTCTGTGTTTTTTATAAAAATAAATGCGCAAATACCCAATTTCACTGCCGAGATTGCGATCACATGACTGGCGAGCTTTCTCCTTTCCTGCTCTGAGAGATGCAGTGGGCTGGGCTGAGATTCCTCTGCTGATGTCAGTCTGGAGGGGAGGAGGAGAGGAGGAGAGAGCTGGCTGGTTTTGTGATCACAATCTCGGTTCTTAAATTAGGTATTTACAGCATTTATATTTATAAATCATTCACAGAGGGGGACACTGCAATAGGAGGCAGTGCTGATGTTGTATACAGGTTAGTGTTATGAGAGCAGCAGGAGGGAGGAGGGGCGACTCACACACAGACAGAGAGGGGAGGGGGAGGAGGACACAGGAGCAAAGAGGAGAGCAGATAGCAGGCTGCTGATGACAGAGGCACATAAACTGACCACAGTGTCTGGTCTTAGCCATGATACACTGTGGTCAGTTTACAGAGGGGTGGGGAGTAACTGGCAGGATCAGACAGTTTTTTTAGGTGTTACAGGGGGCCAAATGACACAGGACAAGCACTGTGTCATATAACATGCTTTAAAGGAGCAGGATCCATTTTTTGGGGGGGGGGTTAACAAACTCTTTAATAAGTAAAATTGATCAGTGCTTTATACATCATATTAAAACATCAGTTTCCCCCACCATCTTGTCTCTGCACACAGGCACCTTTCCAGCCCTGTCCCCAGCCTTGCTGTCACACTCTGGCACACTTGAAGGGATAAGTCTCCTTAAAAAACAGGGCACTGGACAACTGGAACACTCTGGACAGCAGAACAGAAGGATACACTGGAACTCACTGAAGCCAAAATGTACCTCTGGCAGCAGCACCCTTTAGCATGTGGTCCTCCCACAGCAACGTGTGCCCTGGGCCCTTCAGTATACAGCCTAGGCACAGCATTGCACATAGTACAGGCAGTAGCGTGCTCCAACTTGTGGCACTGGGCTCAGCACACTACCCAGACTACTATCTAGTCAAACTTTGTCCCTAAGCTTCTGGTTGCTCAAGGTGACACCTTGAGATGGGGAGCCACATCCTTTGCCCTATTTAGCACTGCAGGTCCCAGCTCATACTTTGTTCGGTTCTATGGGTCTCAGCTCACCCCAAACACCCAGCTCTCCTTACAGATCCCAGAGCTTACAGGACTCTGCGCACCTCCAGACATTTGCTTTCCATGTGGGGCCCAGACACTGCCCTTTTTGTTGGACAGTGAGCAGGGCTTAGCTACTGTGATGGACCGCCTGGCACCCAGTCTGATACAGCTTCCTTCACTCTGGAACCAGGAACTAAATATTATAGCTGAATATTTCACCCAAGAACTATATGACACTAGCTTAGATGCATACTGGAAATTACTTTATTGTAAATTTACACAGAATATATACCACACAAGATCAGGTAAGAGCTTGATCACATTATCCTAAACAACACAAACTGTAAACAGTAATTGTCAATACATGAACAGCTAACATAAACATAAACAGTAAGCTAATTAAACAGTAAGCTAGTTAACAACTAGTCACCTAGACAAGCCTAGGTGTCAGTGCCCACCCAGACAGTACGGCACCAGTAACCAAGAAGACCCAGGGCTGTCAAAATCTCATTAACCAGCTTTCTTTTCACATACATCTTCTCACTGAGTTTCAAGTTGGCAGAGACCACCATAGCTTCCTTGACTGTTAAATGTGGTAATGTCATCTTGTATTATATAACAGGACATTTGATGCTTTCCCTCAAATGCCAGAGCCCATAGTCAATAGGCAAGAGGCTACCTGCAGTCCTCTCCAAAAGCCCTGTCCCAGTTAGGACTGTCACGGCTACATACACTCATATACATACTGTATATTTGCTGCAGTGTTGAGCTCTGGACCAACTTCCTGATAGCAGCAATGTTGGCTTATGACTGCGCAATGCCTGACCTCTTGTAGTCTCCACTACACAAAAATAAGGACCTTGATGGCAGGATCACCTGGTATTTCTTAAAGAGGAACTGAAATCTGGAATCTGTGCCCATAATTTAGGCAGAAGGCAAAGGGCTAGTTACCAGTATTGCCTATATTCTCCATGCAGCTGATCTTTCCCCATTACTGACAATGGCTTGATTGATACTGCTTCTCTATGTGGATATGGCCATCTAGGTAGAGCTAGTGCTTTGCTTCCTCATGTTAGAGTCTTAAGAATAGGCTCTGTAATTAGATTTGCAAGGCTAAACCATGGTTATTCTTAATTTTTCTCTCACAATTCAGTTACATAAGTAGGCTGATGCCAATACTCCCTGTGTGCCTTATGTTTTATATCGAAAGTATTAAAAATCCAACTCTAGCCAAAACTTTTGTTTCAGTTTTTAATGGGGGGGGGGGGGGGGAGGCTTAAAGCCTTCGTTAGATTTTTATTTAGCCATCTGTGTCCCGATTGGGAAGATTTTACCTTGCTTCCTATCATGACAGAAATTATTGAGAGACTTTTCTCCAACAGTGAAGAAAAGTTTTTATTGCTACCTGTGTCTTCCTGTCATGGTGACAACCATCACACGGACAAGATGAGAGGGAGAATATCCTTGGTGTGGTCAGACAGGAGCAGACACTTGAAAGAATGTCTAACTGATCCCCTCTCTATCCAAAACAAAATGAAAAAAGGCTGAAATCAAGCTTTAAAGTGAATGTGTTGCATTACTGAGCTGAAAAAATGTGAAAAGCAGGACCTTCAAAAAAAAAAAAGTATTTACATTCACCTGCCTTGTCTTCTATTCCACTGATCCTCTGATACTTTGATCGAGACATACAACCACCTAAAGAATCTTAACATTTGACATTCTGGGAGTGTTAAATGTCTGCATCCCTCACCACCTGATGTGGTTACTATGAGAGATACCCCAGAGAAAAACAGGGGACCAGGCATCAAACATACCCAGAGGCATGTAAGGCATGATGAGGCCAATGTTGTGCAAGACAGTGAATATCAGAGAAACAGGTGGCAGTACAGTTGAGTATGAATGTTTTTTTGCAGGTTTGTACTTTTTGTTATGTTCTCAATGTAGGTAGGCTGAGACAAATTCAGAGTCCCCTCTAGTAGTTAATCTACACATCTCTACATGAAAGTAGGTCTGTACTTCCTAAATGTTGCAATTTGAGAATGTTACCCCTTCCCTCCACCAAAAGACTTTGGCTTAGCCTGGCCATACGCGGTTTGAATCTCGGCCGGTTCAGCAGGAACCGGACAAAATTCTAACTTTTAATGGCCAGGCTGAATGTACCAAGTTGATCAATCAACTTGGGTGCAATCAGCCTGCCAGAGTTTCCTGCTATAGCTGCTAGTGATAATCATCACTGTCTTCTCCCAGGGAGAAGACAGTGATTATCGCTAACGGCTATAGCAGCAAAATCCGGCAGGCGGGTTGTACCCAATTTGATTCCCAAGGGATACCCCCGTCAGCACTGTCTGTGTTGATGGGGGAATCGTGCAAACAAAATTTGCACCATGTATGGCCTGCCTGCACATGGCCGAAGAATACCTGTGGCAAGTGGCGGCTGCCAGCAAGAATCTTCTTATCAGTGGTGTGAACTTTGGGGACAATAGCTCCACGGGATTAAGTGCATAAACCGTCAGTTGTAAAATAAAAGACATTTATTTGAAAGAAAAATCAAAATAAGGCTTTCTTCAGCGCACAGGTAAAGTACAAAAACAAAGTCCGCTTATCTTCAGCATAACAAAAAAAACAGCTTATCTTCAGCACAAAAACAAAGTTAAGGAAAACACATACAGTTTTTGCAGCAGGTTCTTTTAGCAGCCTCCAGACATCCACACAGCTCAGCTAACAGGTGTAAATCACCTACTCCTCCTCACACCCACAACTCTTCCCTACTTCCTGTCTTTTGAGCTGTCTTCCTGGAGGCCCTTAACCCCCTGTGCGCTGAATCATTGTGGTCAGGGAGGGAGACTCTTTTCCCACCCGAATATCTCTTCAGAGCCTCCCAAATTCCGGGTCCCAAATAACTATTATTAACCTAGAGAGGACTGCGAGTCAGTCCTCTCCTGCTCGGCTACTCCCGGAACCCCTCACCCATTTTGGGTGACCCCCTGAGCAATGCTGCGACTCCTTTAAAGGGACCACAGCCCAAATACTGGTGCTATATAGCACCCGTCCAGGACCCAACCTTGGCGTCCTGTACATATCCCCCCCCTCTGCCTCAACGCGGAGGTGTTGGAGGCACCACTCGACATCATACAATGGACCCGGGAGAGGGCATCGGCGTTCTGATGCTGTCTCCCTGGTCTGTGCTCTACCACAAAATTGAACTCCTGGAGAGAAAGGAACCACCTTGTCACCCTGGCATTGGTGTTTTTGTTTTGTCTCATCCAGGTCAGTGGGGCATGGTCGGACACTAGGCGGAACCTTCTACCTAGGAGGAAATACCGTAAAGAGTCTAAAGCCCACTTGATGGCAAGACACTCCCGCTCCACCACCGCATAGTTTTTCTCCGCTGCCGTCAGCTTCCTACTTAGAAAAACTATGGGGTGCTCTTCCCCATTGATCACTTGAGACAGGACTGCTCCTAGCCCTTCACTTGAAGCATCTGTCTGTACTACAAAATCCTTAGAAAAATCTGGAGCCACAAGCACCGGATCCCGGCACAATGCCGTCTTAAGCTTCTGGAAAGCTTTTTCGGCATCGTCATTCCACTGTACCATCACTGACTTTCTGCCTTTGGTCAAGTCCGTCAATGGTGCAGCAATGGTGGCAAAGTTGGGGACAAACCTCCGGTAGTAGCCAACTATGCCCAAAAACGCTCTGACCTGCTTCTTGGATAGGGGGCGGGGCCAGTTCTGTATGGCTTCTACCTTACTCATTTGGGGCTTCACCAGTCCTCTACCCACAATGTACCCTAGGTACTTGGCTTCCTCTACTCCAATCGCGCACTTCTCCGGATTGATGGTGAATCCTGCTCTTCTCAAGGAGTCTACGACTGCCTGAACTCGGGGAAGATGGGACTCCCAATCAGTGCTAAAAATGACTATGTCATCTAGGTAAACCGAAGTATACCGTTGATGTGGACGCAAAGTTTTGTCCATGGCCCTTTGGAATGTAGCGGGGGCAGAGTGTAGACCAAATGGCATTCTTTTGTACTGGAAGTGGCCTTCCGGGGTAGAGAAAGCTGTTTTCTCCCTGGCTTTCTTGGTCAGGGGAATCTGCCAATACCCTTTTGTGAGGTCTAGCGTGGTTATATACCTGGCTGGACCTAACCTCTCAATTAGCTCATCTACCCGTGGCATTGGATAAGCATCAAACTTGGAGATTTCATTAAGTTTTCTGAAGTCGTTGCAGAAGCGGAGGGTGCCGTTGGGTTTGGGTACCAACACGATTGGACTCGACCACTCGCTCTGCGACTCTTCAATGACTCCAAGCTCGAGCATTCTCTTGACCTCTTCAGACACTGCCACTCTATGAGCTTCTGGGATACGGTAAGGCCTTAACCGGATTTTTATACAGGGTTCCGTCACAATGTCATGCTCGATGACGTTGGTGAGACCCGGCAACCCTGAAAACATGTCCCTATTTCTTTGCAGAAACTCTTTTGCTTGCTGGGTTTGGGGCCTAGTTAGGGTAGCAGCCACCTGCACCAGGTCGATTCCTGCATGGTCCCCTGACTGTACCGCTACCACAGCGGATACCTGTTCTCTGTCTCTCCAGGGTTTCAACAGATTTACGTGATAGATCTGGTATGGTTTTCTTTTCCCTGGCTGGTGTACCTTGTAGTTCACCTCACCCACTTTTTCTATTACCTCAAACGGGCCTTGCCACCTGGCCAAGAACTTGCTCTCCACTGTGGGTATTAGGACAGCCACCGGTCTCCTACTTGAAACTGTCTAATTTTAGCCGATCTGTTATACACCCTTCTTTGGGCATCCTGAGCCTTCTGCATGTGCTCCCTCACCAGCGGCATCACCTTAGCCACCCTCTCTCGCATTTGAGAGATATGCTCTACCACGGTCTTGTGTGGTGAGGACTCACTTTCCCATGTTTCTTTGACTAGGTCAAGCAACCCCGGGGCCTTCGTCCATACACTAATTCAAACGGTGAGAAGCCCGTGGACGCTTGTGGAACCTCCCGGATGGCAAACAAGAGGGCAGGGAGTAACATATCCCAATCCTTCCCGTCTTTCTGGACCACTCTTTTTAACATGGACTTTAGAGTTTTATTAAACCTCTCAACTAGGCCATCGGTCTGCGGGTGATAGACGGACGTCCGCAACTGCTTGATCTGAAATAGTCTGCACAAGTCCGCCATCACCTTTGACATAAAAGGGGTGCCCTGGTCCGTAAGTATCTCCCTGGGGAATCCAGTTCGTGAAAACATTTGGAATAACTCCTTGGCAATGGCCTTAGAGGAAGCTTTCCTCAAAGGAACTGCTTCTGGATACCTGGTTGCGTAGTCTAGGATGACTAATATATATTGGTGCCCCCTTGCCGACTTTACCAGGGGTCCCACGAGATCCATGGCGATCCGCTCAAATGGAACCTCAATAATCGGCAAGGGTACCAGAGGGCTTCTATAGTGTGGCCCTGGGGCAGTTAACTGGCAAATGGGACAAGATGCACAATATCTTTTAACCTCGGCCTTCACCCCTGGCCAGTAAAACCGGTCGGTTATCCTGGCCTCCGTTTTCTCTGCCCCAAGTGTCCTCCCAGTGCGTCATTGTGGGCTAGGTCAAGTAGCATCCGCCTATATGGTTGGGGAACCAGTAACTGCTCTACAGTTTCCTCTCGGCTTTCAGCCACTCGATAAACCAAATCCCCCTTTAATGCAAAATGAGGAAACCTTTGATCTGCCCCTGGTATTTGTGGGACCCCATCAACAACAGAAACCTGCTCTCGAGCATTGACCAAGGTAGGATCCTGCAACTGGGCGGTGCCAAACGCACCCCTGGGTACGTCCAGGTCTGGATGCACTGGCCTTGAGGATGTTTCCCCTTCACCCTCCTCAACTGGGAACTGCAACGGGGAGAGCTCCTCATCATCCTCCCCAGCATAACCTGTAATGGGAAGGCTTCCCCCCCCTCAGAAGTCAACTCGGTATTGAGGCCTGCAACAGAAACATTGTCATTCAAATTAACATTCTCTGCAATATCCTTATTAGTGACAGGTATCTCTGTTTTAGAGGGGTGTGTGTTGTGGGGGTTTCAGGCCTAGACCCCTCAGACTCCATCTCTTCCAGGCCCAGTGTCCCCAGTTCTCCTGGCAGCCCCATCTGTGCCTGGTTCCACAGTTCGAGAAATAGCGGACAGTCCCGCCCCACTATAATATCATGTATTAAACTATTTACTACCCCAACCTCTTGTGTCACTGAGGTACGTCCATAAGAAACCGTCACAGGAACCAGGGGGTACTCCCTGGTATCCCCATGGATACACACTACGCGCAGAGTTTTATTTACGGGGCCAAGTCTCCCAATCACCCTGGCATGTACCAGTGTTACCATGCTCCCGGAGTCTAGTAGGGCCCTGGCAGGAAGGTGGTTCACCCACACTTCACACTCGAACCGTCCTTCAGCCAGATCAAGATGAGTGGTACACGCTCTTTGCACATAGAAGGAGCTTCTCCGACCAGTCCCGCAATCCATCGGCTCCTCCTGAAGTGGGCATTGTGCCCGGGTATGCCCCAGGACCGACATCGCCAACACTGTAGGCCTCCCATCCTAGGGACAGGAACCAACCTTCGAGGTTCTGCAGAAGATGGTGCAGGGTTGCGGGTTCCAACGTCTAGCAGGGCTTCTCTCCTAGGTGCCGTGGCCGGTCTTGTTGCCCTTGGTGTGGGTTCCCGACGTTTGGCAGGCCCAAGCAGGTCCTCCACCACGGTGTACCTTTCAACCAACTCAACCAGCTGGTCAGCGGTTGCAGGGTCTCCATGGCTTACCCAGCGCTGTAGGTCATCTGGCAGGGACCGCAGGTACCAGTCCATCACCACCCGTTCCACCATTTGTGGGCCTGACAGTTTTTCTGGCTGCAGCCATTTTTTAACCAGCTGTATCAGTTCATGCATTTGGGACCTGGGTGGTCGGTCAGGTTTGTACCGCCAGCGATGCACCCTCTGAGCCCGGACAGCCATGGTCACTCCTAGGCGGGCCAGGATCTCTGCCTTCAGATGCTCATAGTTGCTGATATGTTCAGTTGGGAGGTCAAAGTAGGCCTTTTGCGGGTCACCGGTGAGAAAAGGAGAGATAATGCCGGCCCATTGGTCACGGGGCCACCCCTCTCTCTCTGCTATCCTCTCAAAGGTGGTGAGAAAGGCCTCTACGTCATCGCTGGGTGTCAGTTTTTGTAAGAAATGGCTGGCTCTCACAGACACTTGGTTGCCAACGGCAACGACCGATTGTTCTCGTCCCTGAGCCAGCCGCTGCACTGCCTCCTGTAAGGCAGTCACCTGTGCTTGAGTGGACTCCTGCTGAGCAGTAAACTGGGCGGCTAGCAACCGTGTGTTTTCCTGCTGTGCAGCTATAGCCTGTGCCAGGGCCTGCTGCTGCTGAGCCATCGCTTCCTCATGGCGACGGTTTGCATCTGCTGAAGCTTGCTGCTGGGTCACGGTGGCTTGCGCCAAAGCCCTGATGACCTCCTCCATGCCTTTACCTGCTGCTTGCAGCGTCTGAGCTGACTTCACCCACGACATGCCATTTGTACACTGTCTCTTTAAATGTCAGTTTAGTTTTAAACGGTTTTTGCGGCTGCAAATGCACTTTTGCCAGCATCCAAGACACCAGTTGTGAACTTTGGGGACAATAGCTCCACGGGATTAAGTGCATAAACCGTCAGTTGTAAAATAAAAGACATTTATTTGAAAGAAAAATCAAAATAAGGCTTTCTTCAGCGCACAGGTAAAGTACAAAAACAAAGTCCGCTTATCTTCAGCATAACAAAAAAAACAGCTTATCTTCAGCACAAAAACAAAGTTAAGGAAAACACATACAGTTTTTGCAGCAGGTTCTTTTAGCAGCCTCCAGACATCCACACAGCTCAGCTAACAGGTGTAAATCACCTACTCCTCCTCACACCCACAACTCTTCCCTACTTCCTGTCTTTTGAGCTGTCTTCCTGGAGGCCCTTAACCCCCTGTGCGCTGAATCATTGTGGTCAGGGAGGGAGACTCTTTTCCCACCCGAATATCTCTTCAGAGCCTCCCAAATTCCGGGTCCCAAATAACTATTATTAACCTAGAGAGGACTGCGAGTCAGTCCTCTCCTGCTCGGCTACTCCCGGAACCCCTCACCCATTTTGGGTGACCCCCTGAGCAATGCTGCGACTCCTTTAAAGGGACCACAGCCCAAATACTGGTGCTATATAGCACCCGTCCAGGACCCAACCTTGGCGTCCTGTACAGTGGATTCTTGATGGCAGTTGTAAACACTGCTTGCACACATAGGAGTTTATTTACTTAGGGCCCATTCAAACGGGCCGCCTGTCAGTTTTTCAGGCAGACCTGATCGGACCCTCCAGTCTCCCCTATGGATGTCATGTGGCGCTATCCGATCCGATCCTGCCCGCAAAATCCAGATGGATGGTGGTCCTATTTTCCATCCGTCTGGTGGATATGATAGGATGAAAGTGAACAGGCCCTCCGTTTCCATCAGATTTCCCCATAGAGGAGAGCGGGACTGTGTCTGTCAGACAGGTCCGGTTACCCCCCGTTGAGGAAGCGGAATCCATTCCATGGAGGCACCCGTGTAAAAGGGGCCAATCGTTCACACTGAACCCGGCTTTGATATTGTGCAAGTTCACCTGAACTCACACAGATTTCAAAGCTACATTTCAGTCTGACTTCAGGGGCGACTAGATAGACATCTGTGCGGGTTCATGCACAGATGTCTATTGAAATCGCCTCCGAAGTTAATCAAAGTAGTGCAGGAACTACATTTGGAAATCGGTGAGGCGCAGCAAAAACGCCTTCGCACGGATTGGAACGCTTCTACTGCCGGCAATAGGCTCAGATTTGACCTGTCAAATCGTGCCGATGTGAACGTGGGCTTAAACTGGAAAGTGCAAAATCTAGTGCAGCTGTACATGGTAGCCAATCAGCTTCTAACTTCAGCCTGTTAGGCTTTGACCAAAAAAAAAAAAAAAAAAAATGGAAGCTGATTGGTTTTTATGCAGAGCTGTACCATTTTTTGCACTTTCCAGTTTTAGTAAATCAACCCCACTGTGTTTGAAACAGCTGCAGCTCATCTGAGTGGTTATATGCAAGTAGAGGCCCCTTTCACACTTTCCGATCAGGTCCACCTGTCTCCATCCAACAGCCCCATAGAGCAGTGTTTCTGAACTCCAGTCCTCGAGGCGCCCCAACAGGTCATGTTTTCAGGATTTCCCTCAGATGAAACGGCTGTGGTAATTACTAAGGCAGATAAACTGATCAAATCACCTGTGCAAAATAATGGGAAGCCTGAAAACATGACCTGTTGGGGCGCCTTGAGGACTGCAGTTGAGAAACACTGCCATAGAGAACAGCAGCTGTGTCAATGTCTGCTCTTTATCGGTTGAGCAGACACGGATCTGTCATCCGTGGGGATCAGCAGGGAGATCCCCTGCTGAATGGGTGGATCCGCTTGCAGACTCCACCAGTGTGAAAGGGGCCTAAATTTGCATGTGACATTATTTCTGCTAATGTGAGTGTTTGATGTTCATGCAGTAAATTCAAATGTTATCCAGAGCATCCAACAAATTTTGGGACCTGGAGATTGGGAGATCTGATCATTTTGTTTTCATTGCTTTAATGATTTACCATTTAATACATTTTTTCCTTTTATTTACATTTTTTAAATGGGGGCTCTGTTATCTGCAAGCCATAGATTACAATTATACTGTTCTGTTTTTGCTGGGGTAAGCAGGGTAAACATGCACACTCTAGTGACAGGAAGTGTCACATCATCACAGCACTTCCCCATTAAACACAATGATGAAGCATTCCCGTGTTACACTGTTTTGCTACAGTGTTCCTACTGTATGAACAGGATAGCTAACCCTTGGCTTAGTGCTGGACCATGGCTGATGCTGACAGTTCACGGTTAGGGTTGCCACCTCATCCCTTTAAAACCAAACACATATTAATTCCACAGTTTCTGTGGCTGATTAAGGTGATAATTACACTCAATTGGTGCCTTATCTGAATTAAATTTGCCTCAGAACCTGTGTAATTCATGTGTTCGGGTTTAACCATTTGCCGACCGGCTCACGCCGATATATGCAAAGTGTCAGGTTCCTGCGAATCGCCATGTGGTTACGTCTTCCTCTTTAAGAGCTGCCAGAGGCACACGCCCGCAGCACGGCGGGTGACCCGATGCACCTGGCCGGCAGACGCGATCGCCGCTGGCCACCCGCGATTGTGGGAAAGAGAGCTAGGATTTGTAATTTGCCCATGTATATGTGTTATGTTAGCTAAGCGCGACTGTTTTGTATAAATCTGTGGCTGTATAAGGTGGTAATTACACTCAATTAATGCCTTATTTGAATTAAATTAGCCTCAGAACCTGTGTTATTAATATGTGTTCAGGTTTAAAGGGATGAGGTGGCAACCCTATTCACAGTTGCAGAACTAAAGCCCACTGGAAACGCTAGGACTGAATTGAGGTCTAAAAAAAAAATGTGCCACACGTTAAAGCGGTTCTGCACACATTTCATTTAGTAAATCTCTTTGCCTTCCAAATCAGGCAAAGAGTACTAAATGGAATGTGTTTTTTTTTTTTTTTTTTCCACTTACCTTGTAATCGCTGACTTCCTGTCCTCTGTCTCTGCGGCGGTGGGCGGGGTCTCTGCGTCGATCGTCGTCACACCGCACTGTCTCCTGGGATCTGGTGTCATTGATCCCAGGAGTCAGTGCGGACATCTTCGAAATCTCGCGAGATTTCGGCCACATCTTCCGAAATCTCACGAGATTTCGGAGAACGTGAGCTGCACTTTGCCGTTACTGCGCACGCTCGAGCTCGGCGCAGTAACGGCGGTGCATGCTGGGCCATCTAAAGTGCCTGTGGGGTTTCACATGCCCACAGGCAAGATGGCCCCCAGCAGGAAAGGGTTTATATAAATTATTTTAAAGGAGGAAAACCGGGAGCAATCAATTATAAAGATGGAACACGTGAGTCCCCCAATTTACCTCCTAATCCTTGCATTGTATTCCCAAAAAAAAAAAAAAAACACAGTGCAGAACCGCTTTAAGCACCAGCAGGCTCACAGGGTGGACGTTAGGCACAACCAATTCAATGCAATGAAATATACGGTATAAAATAGAAAGCATTTAAACTTGGGGGTGACGCATTTATGTTCTACAAACAGAATGTTTGTAAATAACTCAAAATATATTTCCCTTTAAACCATAAATGATCAATTTTGGAAAACATGTGTGGAAGAAGTGAGAGAAAATATTTTAATATTAATATTATCAGTGTGTGTACACCCACAGAAGATTTTGAAGGCAACCTCAAGGAAGAGGTTATGAGAAAAAGGAAGAGACTTATAAATTTGAATGTGAATACATTGAACAGGAAGCAATAAACTGACCACACATAGGTACACAAACCTAACATAATCATAATAGACAAAGGGCAATTGAATTTGCCATGAAAATGGGACAGAGAAGAAATAGCACTTTTAAAAAGAGAAAACATATTCAAGGTACAGAGTTTTCCACAGACTATTAAACCAAATAGATTATATTGGTGATAGATGTAGAAATGTAATAATAGAAGTCAGTTATAGAGGGGCAAACTGTGATAAGTCAGGGTTAGGTTAGATGAAAGAGGGTAAAAATTAAAAGAAATGGGAATAGTACATACAACAGAACTATTAGTGATAGTGGAACCAAATTATGAAATATTAGGGGACCATTCACACCAGAATTGATTGTATTTTACGTTGGCATGCATTGTGTTAAGGTGTTACATTCAGTTAAAGGGACTGCACGATTCACAACAGGGAGGGAGGGTTTTTAGTTTTCCTGGAGTTCAGCTTTAACCACTTCAGCCCCAGAAGGATTTACCCCCTTCCTGACCAGATCGCTTTTTTGCGATTCGGCACTGCGTCACTTTAACTGACAATTGCGCAGTCGTGCGACGTGGCTCCCAAACGAAATTGACGTCCTTTTTTTCCCCAGAAATAGAGCTTTTTTTTGTGGTATTTGATCACCTCTGCGGTTTTTATTTTTTGCGTTATAAACAAAAAAAGAGCGACAATTTAGAAAAAAAAACACATTATTTTTTACTTTTTGCTATAATAAATATCCCCCAAAAATATATAAAAAAACATTATTTTCCTCAGTTTAGGCCGATACGTATTCTTCTACATATTTTTGATTAAAAAAAAAAATGCAATAAGCGTTTATTGATTAGTTTGCGCAAAAGTTATAGCGTCTACAAAATAGGGGATAGTTTTATGCCATTTTTATTAATATTTTTTTTTTTTTTTTACTAGTAATGACAGCGATCAGCGATTTTTATAGTGACTGTGACATTATGGCGAACACATCAGACAATTTTGACACATTTTTGGGACCACTGGCATTAATACAACGATCAATGCTATAAAATTTCATTGATTACTGTAAAAATGTCACTGGCAGTGAAGGGGTTAATCGCTAGGGGGCGGGGAGGGGTTAAGTGTATCCTAGGGGCGTGTTTCTAACTGTCTGGGGGCATGGCTGTGTGTGACACCACACTGATCGCTGCGCCCGATGACAGGGAGCAGACGATCAGTGTGCTGTCATTAGGCAGAACGGGGAGATGCTGTTTACATTGGCATCTCCCTGTTCTTGAGCTCCGTGACATGATCGCGGGTATCCCCACGGCGATCGAGTCCGCGGGACCCGCGGGCACAGTCACGGAGCTTGCGGCAGGCACGCGCACGGGCACCGCTGGAAATTCAAAGTAACGTACGGGTACGTTACTTTGCCCAGCCGTGCCATTCTGCCGAAGTATATGTGCCGACAGCGGTCGGCAAGTGGTTAAGGAGATTGATGATGGTGAATGGGATGTATTTTGTGGGTTGTCTTGCTGCGTTTTTGTTTTTTATGTATATGTGTCATATATGTGCATGTTTTTATGCTTAAAGGGGAGGTCAGCAGTTACAAATACTGCAGCTGCTGACTTTTAATATATGGACACCTACCCGTCCAGGGAGCCCGCAATGTCAGTACCCCAGCCGATCTTCGGATCAGCTGTCAGGATTAGCTACCACCATTCCTGGTAAGGAAACCACGGCAGTGAAGCCTTACGACTTCACGCCCGGTACCCTACTGCGCATGCGCAAAGCTCGCTCTGCTTTCTAATTGGTCCGGGGGCAGAGGAAGGAGGGGGCTGACCATCCGAGAGACTGGGCTGCGGCCCTGTCTCTTGGAAGTGGGGAACGGTACCTGTCAAAAAACAGGTACCCGTTCCCCCCCTCCACCCTGAAAGTTGCCAAATGTGGCACCGAAGGGGGGGGAGAAGGAGACAGATAAGCGGAAGTTCCACTTTTGAGTGCTTTAACATTGGCAGGGAATGCAACTTTATTTTATGATTTTTATTGTAGAAATATAAATACATTTCTTGATTCTACAGCCAGAATATTGGGGAAGAGTGTTTTGTTTGTCCCTATTGTAACAGGGCTGCCCTATGTCATAGTGTAATAAGGATTTGCTGTCACCCAGGGTTCTTATCCATGCAGGTTGAGGGGTTCCAGGAAGTTTGTTCTTAGTGGAGAAAACTGGTTTTGCAGTTTTTGTCATGCTTGGAAAATCCTGGTATGAGTTCTGGAGTTCTGTGTAGAGTATTGGGTAGGATGAAGCTTCCAACCCTGTGTCTACATTTTGATGGCGACCAGCAATTGCTGATTGTATACATATGCACAGGCTTTATGGCCATACCTCCCAAATACTGACCCTTGTAATCTGCTCTACAAACTGCTAACCTCTGAACACTGCCCTACATACTACTGACCCCTGTACTCTGCTATACCACTTCCATTGGCCAGAACTCAACCCAGCTAGTCAGGTCAGAAAGCAAGGCCTGAAACTGGTCGAGCAAGTCAGCCTGCAGTACCAGTTGTTCTACTTTCATGAAGGGCTCCTGCTAGGGTTGCCACCTGTACGGGATTCACCCGGACAGTCCGGGTTCTGAATCATCTGTCCGGTTTTCAGACTCTCTGAAACCCGGACAGACCATTCAGATAGGGGGAGCTCCTCTAGCATATTTGTCACTTTGGAGACAGCAGCAGTGTCACTGCTTCTGCATAAATACACTGTGCTGGTCTGTTTGTTATAATCTAAAGCTCATTGCTGACCCCCCTCCCCCAGGCTCCTGTAGGGTCTCTTATCAGTGACTTAATCCCCCCCCCCCCCCCCCCTCTGATCACTAGTGCAGTGTCCCGGGAGGCGGAGCTGAGGAGGAGAGGATGTCAGGAGGAGGAGATGATGTCGGGCTGGCTCTACTCACACAGGGAAGAGGTGAGCTGAGAGTTTTTGTCTGAGTGGGGTGGAAAGCTGACAGGACTTGTTTTGCAGTAGTTGCTGTGAAGGGTTAAGGTGACAGGAGGATCGTTCTGAAGTGTGTCAGATAGCTGTGTCTTTACAAACATCCCCCATCCTCAGTCCAGATAATGTGCAGTCATTTATGACCATTCATTAACCCTGTGTGTGGAGAGTGTAAACTTCTGATTGTACAGAGCTTGGACAACACAGGGATCTATGAATGGTCATACATTACATTCACATCATCTGTACATACAGAGTGCTGGGAGCCGGCAGTTTTCATTGTTGTAAATATTAGTGGATGAGTACAATGGCTTTTGTTTTTATATATATATCACTATTTCTCAGCCCCCAACTCCCCCGAGGGGCATCCCCCCCCCCAGACCACTTCATATATCCAGCTGGCATCATCCCCTCCGCTCTCCTCACCTACTGCCCACACCATCCCATCCGCACTCCTCACCTACTGCCCCCACCATCCCCTCCGCACTCCTCTCCTACTGCCCCCACCATCCCCTCCGCACTCATCTCCTACTGCCCACACCATCCCCTCCGCACTCCTCACCTACTGCCCCCACCATCCCATCCGCACTCCTCACCTACTGCCCCCACCATCCCCTCCGCACTCCTCTCCTACTGCCCCCCACCATCCCCTCCGCACTCATCTCCTACTGCCCACACCATCCCCTCCGCACTCCTCTCCTACTGCCCCCACCATCCCATCCGCACTCCTCACCTACTGCCCCCACCATCCCCTCCGCACTCCTCTCCTACTGCCCCCACCATCCCCTCCGCACTCATCTCCTACTGCCCACACCATCCCCTCCGCACTCCTCTCCTACTGCGCACACCATCCCCTCCGCACTCCTCTCCTATACATACTGCCCACACCATCCCCTCCGCACTCCTCTCCTACTGCCCCCACCATCCCATCCGCACTCCTCACCTACTGCCCCCACCATCCCCTCCGCACTCCTCTCCTACTGCCCCCACCATCCCCTCCGCACTCATCTCCTACTGCCCACACCATCCCCTCCGCACTCCTCTCCTACTGCGCACACCATCCCCTCCGCACTCCTCTCCTACTGCACACACCATCCCCTCTGCACTCCTCTCCTACTGCCCACACCATCCCCTCCGCACTCCTCTCCTATACATACTGCCCACACCATCCCCTCCGCACTCCTCTCCTACTGCACACACCATCCCCTCTGCACTCCTCTCCTACTGCCCCCACCATCCCATCCGCACTCCTCACCTACTGCCCCCACCATCCCCTCCGCACTCCTCTCCTACTGCCCCCACCATCCCCTCCTACTGCCCCCACCATCCCCTCCGCACTCATCTCCTACTGCCCCCACCATCCCCTCCGCACTCCTCTCCTACTGCCCCCCCATCCCCTCCTACTGCCCCCACCATCCCCTCCGCACTCCTCTCCTACTGCCCACACCATCCCCTCCGCACTCCTCTCCTACTGCATACACCATCCCCTCCGCACTCCTCTCCTACTGCACACACCATCCCCTCCGCACTCCTCTCCTACTGCCCCCACCATCCCCTCCGCACTCCTCTCCTATACATACTGCCCACACCATCCCCTCCGCACTCCTCTCTTATACATACTGCCCACACCATCCCCTCCGCACTCCTCTCCTACGGCCCCCACCATCCCCTCTGCACTCCTCTCCTACTGCCCACACCATCCCCTCCGCACTCCTCTCCTACTGCCCACACCATCCCCTCCGCACTCCTCTCCTACAGCACACACCATCCCCTCTGCACTCCTCTCCTACTGCCCACACATCCCCTCCGCACTCCTCTCCTATACATACTGCACACACCATCCCCTCCGCACTCCTCTCCTACTGCACACACCGTCCCCTCTGCACTCCTCTCCTACTGCACACACCATCCCCTCTGCACTCCTTTCCTACTGCACACACCATCCCCTCTGCACTCCTCTCCTACTGCCCACACCATCCCCTCCGCACTCCTCTCCTATACATACTGCCCACACCATCCCCTCCGCACTCCTCTCCTATACATACTGCCCACACCATCCCCTCCGCACTCCTCTCCTATACATACTGCCCACACCATCCCCTCCGCACTCCTCTCCTACTGCCCCCACCATCCCCTCTGCACTCCTCTCCTACTGCCCCCACCATCCCCTCCGCACTCCTCTCCTACTGCACACACCATCCCCTCTGCACTCCTCTCCTACTGCCCACACCATCCCCTCCGCACTCCTCTCTTATACATACTGCCCACACCATCCCCTCCGCACTCCTCTCCTACGGCCCCACCATCCCCTCCGCACTCCTCTCCTACTGCCCACACCATCCCCTCCGCACTCCTCTCCTACTGCCCACACCATCCCCTCCGCACTCCTCTCCTATACATACTGCACACACCACCCCCTCCGCACTCCTCTCCTACTGCACACACCGTCCCCTCTGCACTCCTCTCCTACTGCACACACCATCCCCTCTGCACTCCTCTCCTACTGCACACACCATCCCCTCTGCACTCCTCTCCTACTGTACACACCATCCCCTCTGCACTCCTCTCCTACTGTACACACCATCCCCTCTGCACTCCTCTCCTACTGCCCACACCATCCCCTCCGCACTCCTCTCCTATACATACTGCCCACACCATCCCCTCCGCACTCCTCTCCTATACATACTGCCCACACCATCCCCTCCGCACTCCTCTCCTACTGCCGACACCATCCCCTCCGCACTCATCTCCTACTGCCCACACCATCCCCTCCGCACTCCTCTCCTACTGCACACACCGTCCCCTCCGCACTCCTCTCCTATACATACTGCCCACACCATCCCCTCCGCACTCCTCTCCTATACATACTGCCCACACCATCCCCTCCGCACTCCTCTCCTACTGCCCACACCATCCCCTCCGCACTCCTCTCCTATACATACTGCCCACACCATCCCCTCCGCACTCCTCTCCTATACATACTGCCCACACCATCCCCTCCGCACTCCTCTCCTACTGCACACACCATCCCCTCCGCACTCATCTCCTACTGCCCACACCATCCCCTCCGCACTCCTCTCCTACTGCACACACCATCCCCTCCACACTCCTCTCTTGTACATACTGCCCCCATCATACCCGTGGTATAGTGTGGTACTCCTTCTGCCACTCTGCATGTTGCCGAGCTTGGTGCCTCTATGCATTGGCCTGCCACAATAATGTTGGCTCCCATGAGACAGCCATCTTTAAACCTGGGGAACCCATGATCTTCAATTGCCTGGAGGCCCCATGAGTTTTCAGGCCACCCCTGGCCCAGACTGCTCACTGCAATTGTAAGCCAAGAGTGTCAACTTTGTTACCTCTGAGGTAAAGGGGGACTCTTGTGATTAACTCCATATGATTAGAAATGTTATTTAATCATAAAATATATGTATAGTGTATACTACATAAATACATAAAAATTGCCTTGCATTGTACAGAGGTAATGAATTTAATGTACTAAAAAAAAAAAAAAAAAAAATTGCCGTGCGCTGCTAATGTGTTCGGGTTTGGCTTGAAGAAAAGGTGGCAACCCTAGCTCCTGCATCAGATGCGGGGTGAATAATAATTCTTTAGACATGAGAACAGTTGTGAATGAAAGTGAATGTCAAGTTTTTGACTACAGGTAAGATTTAAGAGTGACATTTGTTTTATTATACAGTATGTAGTGCTTACCCCAAAAGGAGCTGCTTGATGTGTTGGGTCCTCTGTTCCTGTGCCCATGACTCTGCAAACAGCACCACACATACTAACACATCTGGCTAGGTGGAGATGGCTCCAGGCACCAGGAATGACACAGCAATCAGTTTTATTAAACTACTAACTACATTGCATCTGAGCACCACAAACCAAAAATGCTATTTAAGAGGGGAGTTACAAGCACCAATCTCCCTGTGTGGCTTTTAATAAAGTATCTGACAGCCGCTTCTCCTCCTCTCTCTCCCACGGCTGTCAAATGCATTACTGAAAGCCACACAGGGAGATCGGTGCTTGTACCTCCCCCTCCCACTGCACAGATCGTCCCCTGTGTCCCCCTCCAGCACCCCCATGTGCTCCTCGCTCTCTCCGGGTCCCACTCCAGCTCCCCCGTATGGTCCTCGCTCTCTCTGGCTCCCTCGTATGGTCCTCAGTCTCTCAGGGTCCCCCCCTGCCCCTGATCTGTCAGGATGGAGAGCGGAGGAAGGAGCTGGTAAATATGTAATTTACCGGCTCCTTCCTTTTCTCAATGCACAGAGTCAGTGGTCACTGACTCTGTGCATTCATAACTGAGCATTGTAAACTGTGCATCGAAGCATCATACAATGCTTCAGTTTATGAATGTCTCCTCTTCATTCATCTTCAGTTTAGCTGAGGCTGCAGAGAAAGGGACTGGGGAATCTGTGTCCTCAGTCCTTTTCTCTGGCTCAAAGGGGAGATGTCAGGGGTCTGTTTAGACCCCTGATATCTCACCAAAGCCCCCCAACAGGGCTGATGTAAAAAATAATATTTAAAGGTTAGAAAAAAATTTAATAAAAATACTGACACATTGTACAGGTATCTGCACCCCCTCCCCCCTGAAAGGTGCCAATTGTGGCACTGGAGGGGGGGAGGGTTCCAATGAGCGGAAGTTCCACTTTAGGGTGGAGCTCCGCTTTAAAGAAGAATTAACCAAAAAAAAAAAAGGTTAATTAAATCCACAAGTGTTTTTTTTTTTTTTTACCACTACTATTCCTTTATATTGGCTTTTAAAATTTACAAATGCAGCATTTAGAAATTGGATGAAAGGTTTAGCACTGGGAAACACTTTTTGAAAGATAAAAAGTGCATTTTATATACAACTATATGGATCAGACCAAAATGAGGGACAAATGAGGAGGAAAGAGGGACAGGGGGACATTGCTCCAAATCAGGGACAGTCCCTCAAAATCAGGAACAGTTAGGAGCAATGCTGAGAATCCAGTGTGGATTCCTGCACAGCACCTGAATCACACAGTGGGATCTGCGAACCGCTGCGGTTGTCAATGTAAAGTTAACGACACCCCCAGATTGGTCAGCAGATCGTAGTGCGAACTGTGAAATGGTGCAGAAAGCGGATTGCATAAGTGTGAACACCCATGCGATCTGATTCCAGTGCGGACCAAATAAAAAGAAAAGGGTACTGGACCATTTTGGTGCAAATGTGATGCGATTTCAGCCATACAGTTTGTATGGCTGAAATCGCATTGCACAGACATCGCATGTGATCTAAACAGCAATGCGGTGCGAATCACATGCGATGTCTGGCATCGCACTAGTGTGGACTGAGCCTCAAAGTCACGTACATCCTTAGTAAGGATGGGCTCAGGCATGTTCGCACACTCCACGTGCAGAGCCCGCCAGGAAGTCGGCAATGCGCTGCGCTAATCACAGGCAGAGACATTTTCCTGATGTGCGGCTGCAGAGATCGGGCAATGTCTCACTGCCTGTGATTAGCACAGCGCCGTGCCGCCTTCCTGGCGAACACGCCGCAGCCGCAGCTCATCCTTATTTAATACATTGAGTTCCTGCCACGTGATTGGCTAATTAGCAATTTGTGTTACCAAGCAATTGAACAAGTGTACCTAATAGTAAAAAGTGGCCGGTGAGCGTATATACAGTATATATGGATTTTTTTAATTTATGCATTTTTTCACTAGATTTGTGGAAACGTTTATGGACAATTAAAAAAGGAATATTACATTTTCTAAATAAAATGTTGATTTTCTTCTATATTTGTATTGTGTCACATAGTAGTGTTTTTTGTATTTTGAGTTTGTATTTCTTATTGGAGTTACTCATGCATTACATGTGGAAGGTTGCCCCCCTCACACACACATTAGGGGGATTGTGTGGAAAGGGCGGGAAGAGGATTCCAGTGAAGTGTGCAGTATGGTGACAGAGGAGGAGGAGTGAGAAGGAGGAACGAGGAAGGAGGAACACGGGGGATTAAGCAGCAGTACTGTCAGCTTCCTGGAGGACAGAGCTGGCTTGTGAAGTGCTGCTCTCTCTTCTATCCCGGGAACAAGATGGTTCTGGAGATCTTAGCTCGAGTCATAAAGGTGCAGCTTCCCGCCTATCTGAAAAGACTGCCGGTGCCGGACAGTATCGCCGGCTTTATCAGGCTCACAGGTAAGCGGGGCCGGCCGGCTGGCTGTGGTGACCAGTGAGGCCTGACTCTCTCTTTCTCTCACACACTGAGTAAGTTTTGTATGAGTGTTGTCATAGGCTGATATCAATGTAAGTTATGCTAACTGGAGGTCTTTACTGAAATACAGAGCATGCGTGCTTTCTGCCAACATTTAAAGAGGAACTTGGGGTCATCCATTCTCTGGTCTGTGGGGGGAGAGAACATGTATAAATGGAACCTGTCCTCTCAGCATTTACATTCCATTCCATATGCACTGACTTCCAGATGCATAGAGGAGCTGAACTCACTCTTGCATTGTTGGTGCTGTGTGTGTCCCCTGATGTGGCAGGACACAGACTTTTACTCCGGTGTTCTATCAGAATAGCGAACACATCAGATTAGGTAACGAAAGTGATGCATGCGTTTTACCGCTAACAGATTTGCTAATCCGACAGAACACCTGCAGTCAGAAGAAGGCGGAGCGGACATCTTACTACACCCCTTTAGCAATAAAGTGAGTGTATATAAATAAATATTATATGTTGATGTTACATTTTGAAAGAAGCTGGACGCCAGCAGTAGGAAGGTGGCGGAGGCCATGTCGGTACACCCCGCAGCGTTCATCGCTAACCCTTTTTATGCTTTTAAAATTAAACATCCAAACGGCATCACGGAATTTCAATATGCTCCTATTTATATACACTCACTTTATTGCTAAAATCACTATGAAATTCAAAACGTAGCTGGGTGTAGTAAGATGTCCGCCATCGCCTGACTGCAGGTGTTCTGTCGGATTAGCAAACCTGGTAGCGGTGGCGTGCATGCGCAGCTGACGGAACGTCACTTCCGTTACCCAATCTGATGGGTTCGTTAATCTAGAACACTGGTAGTGGCAGACTTTTGGGGCTTGTTCATGCCAGGTGCGGTACAGTCCCACTGCAAGACACAACAAAATGCCTTGATTCCTACCCAACTACGGTAGTTCACATCACCACACTGTGGTGGTTTTGCGTGGAGAAAAAAAAAAGTACTTCATGCACTAGTTTTGGTGTGTGTGTGTGTGTGTGTGTGTGTGTGTTTTTGTGTGTTTTTTTTTTTTTTTTTTTTTCTCAGCACAATGTGACACAATCCACTGCCTTGCACCGCCGCAAGCGGCACTGCTTCCGTCCAACCAGTGGCTGTGTTCTAACAAGCCCTTAAATCACTTGTAAAGCCTGCTTTGTCATTTTTTACTTACAGGTAAGCCGAAATTAAAGGGGTTGTATGGGTTCTTCTTCTTTTTTTTTTTTTTTTTTTTAAATAACAAACATGTTATACTTGCCTCCACTGTGCAGTTCGTTTTGCACAGAGTGGCCCAGATCCTCCTGTTCTGGGGTCCCTCTGTGGCTGTCTCGGCTCCTCCCGCTGGGACGCTCTATCCCGAGGGGGTTAGCTTGCAGGTGTTCTCCCTGTCATACACACTGCGTCCATAGACACAGCGTGTATAACTCGGTCCTGCCCCCCGGTGGGCCGCGTAATTGGATGTGATTGACAGCAGCGCGAGCCAGTGGCTGCGCTGCTATCAATTTCTCCTATCTATCCAATCAACTGCCAGACTCCGTGAAGAAGAGGACGCCGGGGACGCGCACAGCAGGTAAACGGGGGGGGGGGGGGGCTGGGAGAGGCGTCATTGCCAGGTGTTTTTTCACCTTAATGCATAGGATGCATTAGGGTGAAAAAACACGAACCTTTACAACCCCTTTAAGGCTTTACCTGTAGGCTAAATTAATATCTCCTAAACGTGCACGCTTAGGAGATATTTACCCTGAATGCAGCCAGTTACATCACTGGCACATGTGCTCTGAGGGTCCAGCATACCTTGCCAGACCTTCAGAGCTTTGTGCCGGAACCGAGGGATCCCACATGCAAGGGAGTGACGTCATTCGGCTATGCGATTGGTCGGAGCAGCGAGCACGCGAACCTGAAAGAAGAACATGTCAACCCTCTCAGCGGTGACAGTACAGCGCTGGATGGCTTCGTTCCAAGGTGAGTATTTCATTTTGTAGCTCATTTTGGGCATTTTTCTGCTTTACATTGGTGACCTTTTTGACCTGTGCAAAATCGTGGCAAAAACGCATGACTTTTCGCCATGAAAGCCATTCGCTCAGGTGTGAATGCAGCCTTGCACAGCTCAGAGCAAAGGTGGGAACCATGTACATATTAACCACTTCAGCCCCGGAGGATTTGGCTGCTCAATGACCAGGCCATTTTTTGCGATAGGGCACTGCATCGCTTTAACTGACAATTGCGTGGTCGTGCGACATTTCTTTTGGTGGTATTTGATCACCTCTGCTGTTTTTATTTTTTGCGCTAAAAAAATAAAAGAGCGACAATTTCTGTGATTTTTTGTTTGTTTTATTTTTTTAATTTTATTTTTTAATCAGGACTGCGATATTGCAGAGGACAAATTGGACACGTTTTGACAAATTTTTGGGACCATTGACAATTATACAATGCTAAAAAAATGCACTGATTACTATATAAATGTCACTGGCAGGGAAGGGGTTAACACTAGGGGGCGATCAAGGGGTTAACTGTGTTCCCTAGGTGTGTTCTAACTGAGAGAGAGAGAGAGAGAGAGAGAGAGAGATTCATACTTGGTATGAACACACGATCTCACTCTGCTCCCCTGAAAGAACCGGGATTTGTGTGTTAACACACACATGCACACACACCGGTTCTCGCTGTCATGAGCGATCGCAGGTGCCCGGCAGTTATCACGCCTGCCGGGCACTCGCATCGGCTCCGGGCACGCGTCCATAGTAGCCAAAAGGCGAAGCAACATAAGGTAACGTTTCGCCCAGCTGTGCCATATAGAAAAGAATTTGATTAAAGCACAACCATAAGGCTAGACATTTATACATATGTTTTCTTGGTTCAATTGTGAACCAAATCAAAACAAACACATACTAGGGGGGACATATACAAACATGTAACATATAAAACAATTGTCGTCCGGACGCCAGGGAGAACTTGCAGTTTATTATCCCAATAAAACCGTGAGGTTGTATCAAAATAGTTTTGACGGTAATGGGAGACAACCTCCCTTAATACCAAATATTTTTTGGGGTAAACACTGCATGTGCTCCATGGGTGGCTCGAGCCTACTAGGGGGGGGGGGAGGGGAAAAGGTAAATGGAAGGGAAAAGGGGAGGGTGATCGCGGAATATGAAACTGGTATTGGCACTTGTTTCCAGCCAGAGCAATCCTAAGTAAATTCAGTTGATGGATTAGGCAAAAGGTCATCCAATTAATATTGTATTGGTTTGCGTATGTTTGTACCCAAAGTTGTTTTGTATCGGATGGTTCCCTTAACAGGGATTGTCCATGCTGCTTGTCATCTCACAAAAGCAGAATAAGGGTATACAAAACAAGTAAAGTCAATCAGAATTGCATGGGGTTGCCAGCATACTTTACCGCTTCCGTTACTAGGTGTAGTTCATGGGCTATAGGATGCTTCAGGAACCCATCTCAGTGTTGTATAGAGAGCCAAACCTCGCTACTGGTAGAGAAGATCTCTGGTATCACTTCCGTAGTCTGCAGCGCTGCTAAATTTCAGCGCTGCTTAAATGTTGCTGTCTTACGCACGCCAGGACGCAACTGCCCACAGGTGTGCTCGAGCAGCAACATCGGGTTGAAGGGACGCTGAAATGAACAGAGCGCCAGGCTGATACCCTGAACCAGCTGACACTAACCAGCAAGCCGCATCCCAAAGATCTTGGGCGGATAGCCGTTTTCCGCACAGACGGAACCACCAAACACCGCTATCAAAAATTTAGCAGCGCTGCAGACTACGGAAGTGATACCAGAGATCTTCTCTACCAGTAGCGAGGTTTGGCTCTCTATACAACACTGAGATGGGTTCCTGAAGCATCCTATAGCCCATGAACTACACCTAGTAACGGAAGCGGTAAAGTATGCTGGCAACCCCATGCAATTCTGATTGACTTTACTTGTTTTGTATACCCTTATTCTGCTTTTGTGAGATGACAAGCAGCATGGACAATCCCTGTTAAGGGAACCATCCGATACAAAACAACTTTGGGTACAAACATACGCAAACCAATACAATATTAATTGGATGACCTTTTGCCTAATCCATCAACTGAATTTACTTAGGATTGCTCTGGCTGGAAACAAGTGCCAATACCAGTTTCATATTCCGCGATCACCCTCCCCTTTTCCCTTCCATTTACCTTTTCCCCTCCCCCCCCCCCCCCCCCCCCCCCCCTAATAGGCTCGAGCCACCCATGGAGCACATGCAGTGTTTACCCCAAAAAATATTTGGTATTAAGGGAGGTTGTCTCCCATTACCGTCAAAACTATTTTGATACAACCTCACGGTTTTATTGGGATAATACACTGCAAGTTCTCCCTGGCGTCCGGACGACAATTGTTTTATATGTTACATGTTTGTATATGTCCCCCCTGCGCGGCGGCTGGTCAACAAGCAGTTATTGACCTCAGTTACAAGGCGTTTCAGAGCTGCTATATTTGGTGAATTACATAGTCTGTTTAAAAAAAGAGACAGAAATCCATCTAGTTCAACCAATAAAAGGGGAAAAATATATACAATCCTATACCCACGGTTGATCCAGAGGAAGGCAAAAAAAAAAAAAACAGCAAAGCATGATCCAAATTGCTACAGTAGGGGGAAAAAATGCCCTCAAGTGAATGGCACAGCATGGGTTTGGAAATTGTCAAAAAAACAGAAGGAAACTATTTTTTAAATCTAAATTAAAGATACTTTCTATTCTCGCACAGGATTTTCCAACCAGGTTTCTGCCGCAATCTACCCATCAATCGCAGGCAGCTGACAGGTAGATCATATCCCCACTTCCAACAATCTTCCTCCTATCACTTCCCTGCATGCAGAGCATCTCAGGGAATCAACAAGCGTGTTTGCTGTTTCCTGTGGGTCCTTTCTCCCCTATAGAGGAAAGAGGGGGGGGTACAGGGAGGTGGAACCAGGATTATCACTGCCGCTTCCCTGTGTCACTCTGCATGAGAAGGAAACTGCTATTGTAATTTGCCCTGCCCCAATGTAATGCCATCCTAAACAACTGCAAAGAATAAAGTGTTTGGTAAATGATAAGCATCTTTCACTTGTAATCAAACCTAAACTTGTCTTCAGTTTCAGAATGGCTACGACTACTGCCTTTCCTGGGTGTCCTTGCCCTACTGGGCTACCTTGCAATCCGACCATTCCTGCCAAAAAAGAAGCAACAGAAAGACAGTTTGATTAATCTTAAGATCCAAAAGGAGAACCCAAAAGTTGTGAATGAAATTGATATAGAGGACCTGCATATTGCCAAAGTTGCCTACTGCCGATGCTGGCGCTCTAAAACGGTGAGTGTTATCTTTGCCGTGAAGAGAATGCATTGCACAACATAATCCCTGACACAGAGATGATCAACATCAGTCCTTCGAAGTAATTTATCCTGCTGGCAGTAACATGGTATATTGTTGTCATATATGAGTGGTTTAGGGCCTAAGTAAAAGGAGAACTAATTTTCAATCACTATAATGGCTTTAAAGCGGAGATCCCCCCACCCCCCCCCCTCCGGTGTCACATTTGGCACCTTTTCAGGGGGGAGCAGATACCTGTATAATCCAGGTATTTGCTCCCACTTCCGGGCATGAATCTACGCCATGTCCGGACCAGTGAGATCATGCAGTAGGGAACCAGGCTGTGAAGCCGCAAGGCTTCACTTCCTGATTCCCTTACCGAAGATACTGGCGTCTCCGCCCAGGAGCCGAGGGACAGATTGGCTTTGGGTGAGGACATCGTGGGCGCCCTGGGCAGGTAAGTGTCCATATATTAAAAGTCAGCAGCTGCAGTATTTGTAGCTGCAGACCTTTTTTTTTTTTTTTTTTTTCTGGTGGAGCTCTGCTTTAAGCAATGCTATGTTTTGGTTTGCACGCTGGTGTTAAGAACCAGTTTCTTTTTGGAGTAGCGACCTATATACAGTGCCTTGAAAAAGTGTTCATACCCCTTGACTTTCCAAATTTGGTCATGTTATGACCAAAAACAATTTAATGTATTTTATTGGGATTTTATGTGGTGGACCAACACAAAGTGGCACACAATTGTAAAGTGGAAGGAAAATGATAATACAAATTCAAATTTTTTTTTTTTCTACAAATATCCGAATAGTGTGACGTGCTTTTGTATTCACCCCCCTTTACTCTGATAGCCCTAACTCAAATCTAGTGGAACCAATTTCCTTCAGAAGTCACCTAATTAGTAAATAGAGTCAACCTGTGTGCAATTTAATCTCTGTATATATACAGCTGTTCTGTGAAGTCCTCAGAGGTTTGTTAGAGAACCTTAGTGAACAAACGGCATCATGAAGGCCAAGGAACACACCAGACAGGTCAGGGATAAAGTTTAGGTTATAAAAAAAAAAAATTCCCAAGCTTTGAACATCTCACGGAGCACTGTTCAAGCCATCATCCGAAAATGGAAAAGAGTATGGCACAACTGAAAACCTATCAAGACATGACCATCCACCTAAACTGACAGGCCAGGCAAGGAGAGCATTATTCAGAGAAGAGGCCCATGATAACTCTGGAGGAGCTGCAGAATCCACAGCTCAGGGACAGGAAAGCTGGTCAGAGTTGATGGGAAGATGGATGGAGCCAAATACAGGGCAGTCTTAAAAGAAAACCTCTTGGAGTCTGTAAAAGACTTGTCCTGCTGGAATGTGAACCTCCACCCTAGTCTCAATGACCCTAAACATACATAGAGCCAGTGTTAATTTTGGCAGAAAATTTCGATTTTAGTCTTAGGACTAAAATGGCATTTTAGTTTTAGTCCCATTTTAGTCTTCTGCAATTGTTTTTAGTTTTATTTGTATTTAGTTGACTAAATCACCAGTATATTTTAGTCGACTAAAACTCATTTTAGTCATCTAAAATCTAATAGGTGTAATTCAATTGTAATGCATTAGTTAACAATTCTACAATTTGCAAACTCATCATATACTGAAAAATCTAATATGTTATTTATTATTACATTGAGGTATGAACATGCACTACAGACCAGTGTTGATTTTTGACTAAAATGGCATTTTAGTTTTAGTCGACTAAAATTAATATTCATTTTGTCGACTAACACTGGCCAGAGCTACAATGGAATGGTTTAGATCAAAGCATATTCATGTTTTAGAATGGCCCAGTCAAAGTCCAGACCTAAATCCAATTGAGAATCTGTGGCAAGACTTGAAAATTGCTGTTCAGATGCTCTCCATCCAATCTGACAGAGCTTGGGTTATTTTGGCAAAGAAGAGCCGGTTACAATCTCCTGCTATGCGAATTTGATGGGAAATCCGCTTCCAATTCGCAATAGTGTGAACCCAGCCTCAATATAAGAATTATCCCTTGTACTGTGTTTAAAAAAAACTTTAGGCTTTAAAGTAGAACTGCGGGCAGCATACAAAACTTAAAACCTAGTATACAAAATGTATTATTGCTCTCTGATCTGTTTGCCCCTCTTAATTTTGAGAGAGGGAGAGATGCAGTGTTGTCACTTTGTACTTGCTAGAACTACAGTAGGTTGAATGGTATCTGTAAGGACAAAAGCATATGTTGCCGGCACACACATTTCTAATCAATAGTGCAAGTGTTTATTTAAATTGCATCAAAATAAGTGCAGCTGCAACTTTTTGAGGCCACGCAAGACCGTTTTGTGTGGTCTGAAAAAAGGTCCTGCGTGGCCTTGAAATGCTGAACACCTGTGTAGCGGCCATAACCCTTTTATGCATAAACCCCTAATAGAGGCCTTCAGGGCGTCCCACACAATGCCTGGCGCAGCTGTATTCCTGTTGTCTTCCAGAAAATGCTTAATTTGTGTCAGCATATCATCCTTGTCTGTGAACAGTTGAATCCAAAACGGATTCAGCTTCCAGTGTAATGGCAACCGTGGTTTATGTAAGTTCAGGCTGAGCTGCACAGGAGAGTGATCGGATAAAACCCTAGCCAAATATTGTACTTTCGGGTAGTAGTTTTGTACCAGGTCATTACCCAATGCAAAGTCTATGCGTGAAAGAGTGGAGTGGGTTGCTGAATGACAGGAGAATTGGGGCTTAGTGGGAAATTTACATCTCCATAGATCTACCAGTCCCATCTCCCCAATAATTCTTGCCAATGGTGTAAAGGCCCTAGGTCCCTGGGGGGAGAATCTCCTACGTATGTCTAGTGAGTTGTCCAAGGCGCTATTATAGTCGCCAAGGGCATATACCGGAATTTGCGGGTGTTTAGCTAGGAACCTTGCCATGTTTTGCAGGACCGTCATTGAGAAGGGTGGTGGAACATATACATTTGCTATAACACACATTTGGGATTCCCATAGCCCCATCAAAAAAATGTATCTCCCCTCAGGATCTATTTGTACATCTTTTTCAATAAATGCAGTATTCCTAGAAAACATTATACTAACACCTCTAGAATACCTAGTGTGTACCGAATGATATTGCAGAGGGTACTTAGACATATGCACAATATTAGTGGTATCTTTAGTAAGATGGGATTCTTGTATGCAAATAATAGTGGGGTCCTGTTGTGAGAAAAAAGTAAATAAGGCAGTCCTCTTCCCAGGGTCATGAAGTCCCCGAACATTCCAGGAGAGAATTATGTCCCTCTTATTGCTTGCCATATTGGTAGGGTTGAAAAGAGGCCAGCATATCCCCTAGAACACAGCTCCTTACGGGGATAATCCATTCTATCCAAATCCCCATGTTACCTGAGTACTTGGAGGTTACAGAGTAACGCCAGTCAGTGTGCATTTTCAGTGCGTTGTAGATCACCTGATCAAACTTGAGAGTCGTGCTATGCGGAGGCCTGCGGAGAGACGACCCGTAAAACTGGGCCTGAGAAGTAACAAAAATACACATAAACGTAGAAGTAAAAACAAAAATAATGTCAAAAACCAGCCTGCCTAGAGAAATTCCAGGCAAGGCCCATATAAACACTTGCGCTCCCTTCGGAGGCTTCCAAAGGTGCCCCGCAGGGCTAGTTCGGGGGTAGTAGTGAGGGCTGGGGCCCAATAACCTCGATTTCCTCTAGAAACGAGAAAAAAAATTAGAGTGCAAAATATGCCAAGATGAGGTGTGTGGTTGTAAAGTATAATAGGTGAGCCTCTTCACGTGCTCCTATACTGTGACGGTGAGCAGACGGATGTAGTGCAATCGCTATGCAGATGCCTTTCGTTTAGTTTGGAGAGTGGTCTCTTGCAGCTCTTCTTAGTTGACCCTCCTGTCGATCCAGCCAGTTAGTAGCCATGTTGGGGCTTTCAAAAAAATGAACCATGACATCTGCCACAACTCTTAACTTAGCTGGGTAGAGCATGGAATAGACCAGTGGGATTGCACGCATTCTCTTTTTGACTTCTATAAATTTAGCCCTTTGTTTTTGGACTGCAGCTGAGAAGTCTGGATACAGTGATATCTTGGATCCTTGGATTATCATATCTGCTTTTTGTCTTGCTAAACGTAGTATAATATCTCTGTCCTTGTAGTGTAACAATTTCAGAAGGAATGGTCTGTCGGGGCCCCCTGGTGGCGGTGGTCTAGATGGCACCCTATGTGCTCTCTCCACAGAAAAGAATGGAGTTAGGTTATTTTTGCCAAATGTGTCAGCTAGCCAGTTTTCAATAAATTCAGTGGGATGTTTGCCTTCTGACTTTTCAGGCATTCCTACTATGCGAATGTTTGACCTTCTCAGTCTATTCTCCATATCTTCGACTCTAGCTGCTGTTTCTACAGTTCTAGCCGCTGTGATATGTACTTCCTGAGCAAGGGGGGGTAAATCTTCTTCAATGGAGCTGACTCGGCGCTCTATTGCAGTGGCCCTCTCCCTGATTTTCTGCATGTCTTGTCTAATATGCATTAGGCCCTCTTTAATGCTTTTAACTTCTGTGGATAGTTCAGTAATAGAGGAGCCATAGGAGTGTACTGCAGCCAGTATATCCTGTAAAGTGGGCTCAGTACGCTCTGTGTCTGATGGGCCAGCAATATCAGGAGCAGGGAGAGGGGATGAAGGTGTACTCACTGTGTTCCTCATGGCTGCGGGTGCCATCTTGTCAGGACCATGCTGCACAGGCTGAGGGGAATGTCTCTGGAATCCATCGCCATCCTTTCCATCCGTACCCGGTAAGTGGCTCTTTTGAGCGGTTTTAGGGCTGCTTGGTGAGTGTGCATATTGGCCGAGCTTTGCAGCTGCCGATGCATAGGAGGTTTTGGTCTGTCTTTGCTGTAGTGGAGGTCCGCCATGATGGGCCGGTCCGTCGGCCTGGGCGGCCTCCGGTTTAGATTTGGACATGCCTGGGGTCCGGATTCGGCGAGCGGGTGTCACAGCAGGGGTACCCCCACTCCGGGAGCGAAGATTCCGGTCTATTTCTGCGGATGATTGAGCTCACAGCAGGATTCTTTGTGTCAGGATGTAGGAGCTGATGTGAGGCACGTCTGCTCACATGAATGTCCAAGCCACGCCCCCTCGGCCATAACCCTTGATGGGGCGGCCTTGACTTTTGGGCTTACCGGTTACCTCTGCTTGGCTTGTTCCCCCAGATCTAGGGGTTCCCAGAGTTAGTACCCAACGACTTTGGACGCTGACACCATAAAAGTCCTTTTATAAAGGTTTTTATTTGCAGGGGTAACATCCAACAACACAGTCTCATGTGGGAACAGAGGGGAAGGGTGAAGAAACTCAGGCACCTTGAACTGCGGACTATTAGGAAGTCTATAATGCAAACCCAGATAGTAGCCACTCGCAGCTGGGCGCTTCAAATCTCTAGCCAGAGATTATGGCAATCGGCACTTGAACTCGGAACTTGCAAAGTCTCTGACCTTGAAGAAAATTGCAACCAAAGTGAACAGGAACCTCCCCTCAGTACCTGGAACGTTCTCTGTTTCCTTAGCAGTACTGGGAAAGCCCAGATTCGTCAGTGTCCTTGACAACCCAGCAACCAGGCACTTCTTGGGATGCCAGCTTGTTGGCCCTCCTCCGAAGATTCCCCCCCCCCAGACGCCTACACGAGCTGCGGTGCCCCTCCAAGTTGAGAGCGCACGCGGACGCCTTGAATCCTCCCTCAGTTACTGCGCCTCGGACCAGCCGGTTCCGAGACTCGGGAACAGATGGATCCTTGCCCCAGACCAAGCGGGTCTGTGGGGCTAGTCAAACCGACCATGTTGCGGGGCGGTACACGCTCCCGTTACCGGGACCCCTCGCTGGGCTGATCCAGGGACAGCTCTGGCTGAACGAACCCCGAACACGTGACTCCAGCATCTTGAGTACCCTTCCCCAGACTCCTCAGCGGTGCCAAACGCACCCACTGATTGGCTCCGGGGAATGCCGGTACTCAAAACGTCCAACCAGGCCTGGTTCTGGGCCTGTTATGTGCAACTAACAGTACACATGACCAGGCAGAACCCTTACACAGCCCAGTCAAACTAATGCCAAAGTTAAACCTACACAATTAACTCTCATAACCCCTTTACTGTTTTGAGAGAAAAATAATGAAATTTACACATAGCGGACACCTTGCAAAAGTGTCACCGCTACACCTACATATTGCGTTGTGATTGAATTTTAAATAAACACTTGGATCATTGATTACAGATTGCAGCAGATGTTTTTGTCAGCATCTGACAGTGGCTATGTAGGAGTTAGTTTTCTAGTAGCCATTTAAAAGTAAAAGCTATTTATTTATGATTTGGGGAACATGGCTTCTAAGATTGTCATTGGTTAGTATGGAAATAGCTGGGGGGAAAAAAATGGCATTTTGATCAACTTCAAGAGGCTCCACAGTTTCCACTTCTCCACACTAAATCACAGGACTATAAATATTTCAAAGTGCTTTTGTGTTACCCATATATACAGCAAAGTTGGGCACAGCATGTTGCTTATTTTGCTGTAGTTCAGAGAGTGCGGTTGGTGGACTTTGGATTATAAGCCTTTGAATGGGCACCTCCACTCTTGGCCCTGATGAGGTTTTAATTCAGAAAAGGCATGGATAACAGATGGCAGGACAATGTCTGTTCCTATACTCTTACTATGTCATGGAACATACAGATGGAGAATACTTTGTATAGGACTAGTTGATAAATCTGACCACACATAATTGAAGTGTAATTGGGTATTCCACAGTAGTGAACCACTGCTGCCATGTGGAAATATCTCATTTTAAGCCATGACGTCTTCTATCAAGAAGCTGAAGCTTGAATGTCAAATCTTATTATTGCAATGTCATGACCACATTTATCTTGTCCTCTGGCCTTTTGTGGCTATTATTCTTTTACCAGCCAGTATTTGTTTTTATATAGACTGGTGTATAGAACATTCTTCTTAGTAATTCTTTATAATTTTATGAAGCAGGGAGAAATATTCTAGCTTTGACAAATTAAATTGGTAAGACCTACAGACTTGTATAAGCAAAGAGTAATATGCATTTTAAACCGTTTTCTTTATTTATTTATTTTTCCCAATTGCTCTATTTAATGAAAGGGCAGTTTTGTTGCGGGGGGGTTACTACACTTTTTCACAATAATCCTATTATCGAAGGTCAACAATATTAACTTATAACTTCACTAATGATTATTTTGAAAATTAGTTTGCCTAGTTGCCTGACCAGTCCTTTCTGCCATTGTCATAAACGTTATGTAAATTTGTGGTCAAGATTGTGGCATCTACACACCTTAGCATCCACCCTTTTGGATATTCTGAACTCTGAATTTTGTAATATTTCGTGGGCTTAATGTGCCTTGTTCACACTAGAATAGAACCCTCGGGTACAGAGCAATGTGGAGCTGTGCTGACGTCCCCTTTTCTCCCTCCTTTTATACACACTGCAGCTGAGGTGTGGTGCATAGAAATGTCACTCTGTGACATTACTTTTACCAAGTATTTGAAATTTGTAGGAAAAAAATGTACAGCTCAGGATCTCAATACAGCAGGTAATACATAAAAAGTAGTAAGAACAAAACAATACATCACAATATGGGCCAATATGGAGAGCAGTGCAAGATAAGATGGCTTTTAATACAATAACGGCCAAAAGGGTCACACGACCAAGCTTCAGATATACAGCTGCGCAAAGGAGTTTATGAACTTTCGGTCTGCATCTCAAACATTTTAATAAAGTTAACAAAGAAAAAGGTAAACCGTGCCCTGCATTGTAAAACATTTTTCCTGTGCATGTGGTGTTAATGAGCTCTAAGGTTTGTGAGACAGAGAAACATGGTGTGCACTATAGCAAATGAAGTGGATAATGCATCATCCCCCATTGCATCCTTGAGCTTTGTTGCTAGAAAACCCTCAGGATCAAGATCCTCTGAACCCTTTGGGTGTCCCTGAAAGAAGAAGTTATCCTCAAATCGCCCAATTTGGCCTTATGGACAAAGATTTTTGAACTGCACAGAAATTGGTGAAGAGGGGGTTACCAGTGTCTTCAATGCCGCGGATCCTCTGTTCTTTGTCTACTTTTTGAATATAAGGAGCGATGGATCCATTCTGATTCCTGGGCTGTCATGGAAGTTTGGTACTGCCATATTGCTAAAATGTTTGAAAGTTAAAATGACACTAAACTGTGGTTTAAAAAAATAAATAAAAGACAAATTCATTTCAAGTATGTATTCTTAAAGCTTAACTCCACTTTTGTTGAGGAGAAAAACATTCCCCTCTGGGTGATCTATGTACATTGCAAAAGTTGTACTGAAGAAATCCATGTGTGTTTCTCTGTGCCTCCTGTTCTGAGTACATCTAATGGGAGTGGTTTCATAATTGTCAGATGTGGAGCTGCTGGGCCTGCTTCCCTTTTAGAAAGGCTCCCATGGAAAGTATCTGTCCAAAAAAATGTAATTTTTGTTGCAAGGGGTGCCTGAAATCTGACCTGTATCTTAGGCAGACTTCTGGGAAAATTGGTGAGCCAATCACACAAGCAGGAAATGTTTTTTTCTGGGGGATGGTCAGTACACACACTGTGTACAGAAAACTCCAGGTAGCCATATTGCAATGTATTCTCAGAAAATTACATTGGCTGCAGATTGAAAAGGAAAGGTCATTTTTAATAACATTCAATTACAAAATGATTAGTGTATTTGTGCTGTATTTTTTCTTTGCTATTTTTTTGCTATTTTTTTGCTATTTTTTTTTTCCCCATGAAAGTGGAGTTACCCTTTAAAACAAATACCTTCTGCTTTCAGCCTCCTCCAAACTCCTTTCTTTTTTTTTTATACAGGTTTTGTTATCATTTTGGTTTAACTTTTTATGTCTAAGTAGAGATCTAGGTTTGTCGCAAGCATGATTCCAGTTAGGCCCCTTTCACATATGCCTTTTAGTTTGTTTCATCAGTTCAGTCACGTTTTTTCAAATTTTTGGTTTACATTAGAACTGCAAGACTCTGAATAAAATGAGAATCGCAATTTTTTTTTTTTTTTTTTGCTTAGAATAAAGATCATGATTCCTGTGGCTTAACATCCTTCACAGTATACAAAAAAATTGGGCTAACTTTACTGTTTTTTTATTTTTAACCACTAGCCAACCAGCCGCCACAGTTGTACTGTGGCAGGTTGCCTCGGCTGGGCAAATCGCCGTAGCTGTACCTCGCTCCTCTAAGACGGCACAGCAGGCGCCCACTGCATGTCCACGGAGCCGATGCACATGCCCGGTGGGCACGATGACCGCCAGGCACCCGTGATGGAGTGAGGACCGGGATCTGTGTGTGTATGTGTATAAACACACAAATCCCAGTTATCTCAGGGGTGAGGAGACAGATCGTGTGTTCATACTAAGTATACGCACCGATCTCTCTCCTCCCCTAGTCGGTCCCTTCCCCCTACAGAACACACCCAGGGAACAGTTAACACTTTGACCGCCCCCAAGTGTTTACCCCTTCCCTGCCAGTGACATTTGTACAGTAATTAATGGCTATTTTAAGCTCTGATCGCTGTATAAATGTCAATGGTCCCAAAATCGCGTCAAAAGTGTCCGATCTGTCTGCCGCAATGTTGCAGTCCTGATAAAAATCGCAAATCGCTGCCATTACTAATAAAATAAAATAAAATCTATCCCCTATAACTTTTGTGCAAACCAATCAATGCACGCTTATTGCGATTTATTTTTCATATCAGCCTAAACTGAGGAGAACATACCACCAAAAGAAAGTGCTATTTGTGGGGAAAAAAAGGACATACATTATGTTTAGGGTATAGTGTTGCACGACTGCGCAATTGTCAGTTAAAGCGATGCTGTGCCGTATCGCAAAAATGGCCTGATCAGGAAGGGGGCAAAACATTCTGGGGCTGAAGTGGTTAATTTTTACCCAAAAATTGCTTCAAAATTGCACTCGCTCGTGGAATGGTGCCAAACTTCGGTACTTAAAAATCCCCATAAGCGACGCTTTAAATTTATTTATTTTAATGGTTACATGTTTTGAGTTAGAGGAGGTCTAGGGCTAGAAGTATTACTCTCGCTCTAACGTTCGTGGCGATACCTCACATGTGTGGTTTGAACACCATTTTCATATTTGGGCGGGACTTATGTATGCGTTCGCTTCTGCGTGCGAGCACATGGGGGGCAGGGCCTCTTTAAATTTTTTATTTTTTGATCACTTTTTATTCCTATTACAAGGAATTTAAACATCCCTTGTAATGGGAATATGGCATGATCGGTCCTCTTTACAGTGAGATATGGGGTCAATAAGACCTCACCTCTAGGCTGGGAATCCTGAAATAATAATAAAAAAAAAATAACGATGCTGGCTTTCCAGCCGATGCAGTGCTGTTTGTTTAAATGCAGAGGCCGGGCGTGACGTCATAACATCGTGCCCGGCCTCTGAACAATCGTAGAGACTCCGTGGCCGACGGATCCTGTCTCCAACTCATCGGTAGAATCGGTAGAAGCACCGAAGGGTGGGGTGTTCCCTCTCACTGCCCGTAAGAACGATCAAGCAATGGAACAGCCACTCTGATTGTTCTTTATGGTGTAGGGAATCGCCGGCTGAAAATGCAGATATCTGAATGATGGCTGTAGCTGCAGGCATCATTCAGATCTACCCGCACAAAATCAAGGACGTCATATGACGGCTGGCGGGCGGGAAGTGGTTAAGACCGCTGCGTGACATAAAATATTGCAACGACCGTCATTTTATTCTCTAGGGTGTGTGCTAAAAAATATATATAATATTTGTGGGCTCTAAGTAATTGTCTAGCAAAATTACATGGTGGGGAAAGGCAGGAGAGCAGTATACACGGTGAGGGGGCAGTCTGTACAGACAGGCTCCCTCACTTGCCTTGTGGTGCTCGGGACAGTGCCATCTTGGATCTTCGCATGGATATTTTTATGCAAGCTTCTCCCCTGCAGCCTTAAATGCCACCTATTTGATTTTTACGTTGGCCCGTGAGTAAATAAGGATCTAGGGAATTCTGGATGCCAATTAGTAAGTTGGCAGGATGAGGTGGCAGGGATGTAGCTGAGGAAACGTGCTGCTCACGTCCTTGCAGCTGGGCACACTTGGTAAAAATAATACTCTGGTTCATCAAAGGCCTTTCCCTGGTAAGCAGTACATTACGATCGACCACCACACAAAACACTCCAAACTATAGAAAGCCTGTCAATACTGTGAGCAGCTTCTGAAACTGAGACCAGTTCTAGCTAATACAGCTTTACTGTTAAATTGAGTGTATTTTGTGTTTTTTCTAATGAACTTTTGTTCCCTTTTTTTTCAGTTTCCTGTTTGCGATGGCTCCCATAACAAGCACAATGAACTAACTGGAGACAATGTGGGTCCACTCATCTTGAAAAAGAAAGAAGTTTAATAGCATTTTAGGAAATGTTCTTGTCTGATTTTGTCCTGGAGCTGTAAAGAAATATTAGGTTCCTTCCTTTTTTTTTTTTCTACTTTACCTAAACAAGTGTACTTGTGATAATCGGTAATACAGTAGTTAAGAGTTTTGTAATTTTTAACTGCGATACCTTGGTTAAAAAGGCACCCAAACCCATCACCCGCTTTTTTAAGCTGCCTTATTTTTCAAGCACACCAGCAACTCAAGACCAGTAAACCACAAATGGAAACAAAAGCAGTTTTTTACTTTGATGCACAAGCTTGCACACACTGTAACAAATCTGGGTCTTCAGTGTAACTCTCCTCACTGAAATATCTGTTAGGTGGCTGTCTAAATACAATGCATGCAAATGCCTCAACATTATTTTTTTTAAATTATAGTCATCATCCCCAACCTTGGGACTTGTAATGTAATTACAAATCTGTCTGAGAAAGGGGCGGGTACTGCTCCTGCAGCTCCATATTTCTTCAAAGTGGTGGGCAGCCTCAATGTCTGAACCTAGAGATATGCAGGATGGCACAGCCCTGTACTTGGCAAAGTTGATATTTGCATGTTAGAACACTGCAGGTTTCAGGGATCTTGTGTGTATTTGAGCAGTATGTATTGGCACCTGTTGGTGACTGCGTTGCATTAATGCTGCCATTTTGAGGACATTTTTAGGAGAAAACCTTTTTTTTATTTTTTTTATTTATAAATCTTTTTATTTGTGTGTTAAACACATACATGTGATTGACAAATAACAGACAGACGGCATAAAGGCAGCCCACTCGCGGTTCATATATGATTAAGTCAAAATTTAAATCCACTTTAGTAAAGTGTGTGTCGCCTTTGAGTAGAGAATGTGTGGGTCCCTTGGTCAAATGTCATAAATGTTAGCGGTAGTATTATCATTTCTGCTCCCACATGAATCTAAACACCTGGTAGAAAACTAAGTCAAAAGAAAAACACATATATAAACAAAAGGGAAGATCAGTCTTCCCAGACCTCTATTTTGAAGGGAGACTTTGTCTGATGAGGGGCGTATTTGAAGAAGCGCTACCCCACATTCACCCACAGAGGTTTAAATTATGCTGTGGACGGCTCTGCTAACCATTTAGACCATACTTTCTGATATTTTTAGGACAGCCTCTGTTGATGTACGTGTCTTTATAGAGGGGTAGGTTCTTATTCACTAACCAGAAAATGCTTGCTTGTGGGTGGTGTCGGTTTCTTCCAGTGAAGTGTGATGGCTTTTCTGGCATAGAACAGTATCAAACTCACCATGGTGCGTCCCGCTACAGTGGGGATTAACTGCTCAACCAGTCCCAACAGGCATACTGACATGGAAGGCTGTAGCAGGATGTTGCTGACCAAACAGATGTATAACACTTCCTCCCAAAACCCTCCTATATAGCTGGGTAGGTCCAGAAGATGTGGGTAAAGTCTCCCGGGGCTCCCTCACACCTCCAGCACTCCAGGGAGAGGTGGGGGTTAATTTTGTGTAGCCTGTACGAGGTATAGTATGCCCTGTGGATTATTTTGAACCATTTTAACGGTCTCTGAGAGAAACTAAGGACCGTAATGGAAGGTCCCAGATGTCGTCGCCATCAAGTTCTGGGATGTCTTGGAGCCAACGGGCCCTGAGTTTTTCCATAGCTGGTAGGGAAACTCTCTAAAGAGATAAGTATATCTGGAAAGTTGTTATTTTTTTTTTTTTTAATACAGTCAAGTCTAGGGACATCGTCCAAAGAGGGCTGTATAAACTGGGGATTAGAGTGGGGGAATTGGCAGCTGAAGGCATGGGAGAGTTGTAAATATCTAAAGAAGTGTAACCCTGGAACAGTAAATTTAGATCAGAGGAGAGATGGTGAAATCAAGGAGTCGCATTCAACCAGTTAGGAAAGCGTTTTCACATTGAATTTGGTCCAGGGGTAAGGCTCTGGAATTGTGTAGAATTGGGCCAGATTGGGTTCAGCCACCACGCCGCTGTGACCAGTTGTGTGGCTAAAAAAATACATGTATAGGTCTGGGAACGCCAAACCCCCCCCCCCTCCCCCGGGAGGTTGGGCGCATCAAAGCGGTCCACCTATACCTTGGGGATTGAGGGCCCCAGATAAAGGAGGAGAACATTCTATTAAGTTGGGTGAAAAAAGATTTTGGAATCCATTGTGGTGAGTGTCTATCTAAAGAGGTAGGTAAATTATGGTAGAACTTTCATTTTAATCAGGTTGATTTGTCCTAATAGGGGTAGGGACTCTCATGCCTTCAGCTTCTGGCTAACCTCCTGGACCACTGGGAACAAATTTAGAGTTATGTAGTCAGTGGCTTTCCCAGAAGTTTCCACTCCAAGGTAACGAAGGTAGGAGAAAACCTTTTACTTCAAGCATTTGCCCTGGAATGGGCACATGCTCAAAATCTGTTTTTGTTCAAAGTAACGCGACTCAACTTTGCGAATCAGGCTCACATTGAAAGTAAACACAGTTTGGAAGAAGTCCACAGTATCCTTGCAACGGAAGAATTTTGCTGAAACTCTAATGCTGGACTTCAAGTCTTAGCAGCTTAGGGTATCTCTCATTGTCTTATGGGTTTAACATAAATGACAGACATGGCCCATACTTGTGTTTTTACCAGCTTTCTTAAGATACCCATTGTAACACTTTTAACGCTTAAAGGCTTTTTTCCCTAAAATACAGCTCTCCTGTGTACCAATATACCAGTAATGTACCTCTGTTGCACAAAAATACAAGTTTTTCTTTGGTTTTGAAGACCAGGCCTACCTCCATCCGTAGCTGTAGTTTGCAGATAATTTCAGAAACTTCCTGGTATAAACACAGGACAGACAAGCCAGTATGACCCAGGAAGGAGTTTGCCAGCTGTCCTCATTAGCACACCTTCACCCATCAACTAAGTTTTTCACAGCACCCTCGGCATTTCTTCATGTGTGAGTTTGCCTGACTTCCACAGCCTTCCCTCAGACGGGCTTGGGCTGAAAACTAAATTCCCTGGGGCCACATGCAGCCCTTGGGACACTCCTGATGTAGTGCAAGAGCCTGCCTGATTGGATACAGAGTGATTGGATAGATGGTGTGTCCTGCTATTATATAGTTTTGGTAAATCTAAAGGAGATTGTACAATCAGATTGTATAGTGTGTGCGGACACTTTTATACACCTAAAATTACCTAGTTGCGCTTTCAGTGTCATTAATTGTTTAGGGCACACCAAACAGAAGCAAGCACACATTTTGCCACATGAAAAAACAGGTGACCAATGCAGTAAAAAATTTACAAAAAATGTCCCATGAGCTACTTTGCCAGGTGTAGCCCAGCACATTGAAATCAACAGACTGCCCTATGTGTGTCACAAAAAATTATCTAAAAAAAACATGCGCTCCCACTACTCTAGATGTGAATGGGGCCTGAAAGTGAAATTGGTGCGTTTACACAAGAACAATGAGGCTCCATTCACATCTGTGTTTCAAAACGCATGGCAAACTGCACAGAAAATGTGCGCTTCACCATGTGTTTCAGAAATGTGCATAGTGTTTGTGTTGTCATTACACGTTAAAGGCTCCTCAAGTGCGGCAAACGCACCAAAAACTGCAGTAATGCTCCGCAAAAAAGTTCTAGAATTTCTCTGGGGCGATTGTTGTGCATAGGGCAGCCCATTCACTTGCATGACGAGTGAAAACGCCCAAAACAAACGCATGCAGGAATGTGAGTCTTCCTATGTGGAGATGTGAACGAGGCCTGACACTCCCTCCTATGATCTTATATAAAGATGGCCATACACTATGCAATCTGATTGTACAATCTCTGTACATTTTCCTTTTAGATTTACCAGAACTATAGAATAGAGGACACACCTGAACGATCCATTCAATTTGTATCCAGTCAGACATGCCCTTGTACTACAAGGGCTGATGGGAGATCTAAATGAGATTGTACAATCAGATTGTATAGAAAGTGGGTGTAAGGTGGGAGGTGTGGTCTAGAGTGATGAACATACCCTATCACACCCTGTTCTCTAATGCAACAAGGAAGTGAAGGCTTCTGGGAGATTACCTAACAGGAACTGAATGCTGATACAAGCTACAGGAAGTGATGTAATCTGAAAATCCATTCAAAGATACAAAAAGACTGACGAGATTCTAAATATCATGTGAATGAGATAAGTGAGAGATAAAGAACATTGGGAGGGCTGGGCCAGAAATGGCATTGAAAAACGCTTCTATTTATTATGAAAAGTAAAATTCTGCCCGAAAAGGTGAACTTCTCCTTTTAAGCTGGCCATACATGGATCGAAATAGAAGACAATCTGCCAACTGACTTTTGTCCAACCACCCTGTTGGATAAAAGCCACTCAGTCAGCACTGCAGGCAATAGGCTGCAGCCCTGATCTGTGTACTCTGGCAATGGAGGACTTTCCCCACTGCCAGAATACAATGACTCAGCGGGGAGGATTTCCCCATCCACCTTGAAAATGTGGATGGGGAATCTGTTCAGGGGTGTGTTTTTTTATTATTATTATTATTATATATATATATATATATATATTTTATTATTTAATATTTTTTTTGGCATTTTGATTTCTAAATGGGATTCTTACATTTTATATTAACCACTTAAGGACCGAGCCTCTTTCTGAGATTTGTTGTGTACAAGTTAAAAACAGTTTGTTTTTTTTTGCTAGAAAATTACTTAGAACCCCCAAACATACATTTTTTTTTCTAACACCCTAGAGAATAAAATGGCGGTCATTGCAATACTTTCTGTCACACCGTATTTGCGCAGCGGTCTTACAAGTGCACTTTAAAAAAAAAAAAAATACACAATTAAAAAATAAGACAACCGTAAAGTTAGCCCAATTTTTTTTTTATATTGTGAAAGAAAATGTTACACCGAGTAAATTGATACCCAACATGTCACGCTTCAAAATTCCGCTCGCTCGTGGATTGGCGATTAAACTTTTACCCTTCTAAAAATCTCCATAGGCGACGTTTAAAAAAATTCTACAGGTTGCATATTTTAAGTTACAGAGGAGGTCTAGGGCTAGAATTATTGCTCTCGCTCAACCGATCGCGGTGATACCTCACATAAGTGGTTGAAACACAGTTTTCTTATGCGGGCGCTACTCAAGTATGCGTTCGCTACTGCACACAAGCTCGTTGGGACAGGGTGCGTTTAAATAATGTTTTTTAATTCTATTTTACCAAATTGGGGGGGGGGGGGTACTGAAACAATTTAACAGTTCCTTTTTCAATATCTGACCCATTCTCTACCCCATAGTGTCAGCAAGCTGCATATGGTGTTTCATGTCTTGGGTGATGGTAGCTTTTACTTTTTCATAATATTTATAGTTTAACTGTATGACCCATAATTGAAGCAGCCACGCTATGATGTGAGCCTTTTGTTCAGGAGATGCAGAGTGCCTTACAGTTCCTAATTAATTGTTTAGCTAAATATTTGGTGAAATGGATAAGAGAATATACTGCCAAATGACACGATTTACAAATCTGCTCTTTTTGTTGCACTCTTAACATTTTTTTTTTTTTTCATTACCATTTTTTTTTTTGTCTTGTCTGATATATTTATTTGATATTGAGCCTTATGCTGGAAATTGGATGAGATGTGTGTTTTTTTTTTGTTTTTTTTTACTTAACTCACAACTTGTATTCCAGAACAATGTGTATTTTAATTGTTATTTTAAGTACATAAGTAGTTCTAATAAAATAATAAAAAAATTTCTTTTTTTTTTTTTTTTCTTTTTCGTCTTGCTTTCACTTTTAGATTATACGTGTAATTATTTACACTGTAACTAAGCCAACAACCTATTTTATGAAGCCACTGTAAAATGTTTCTTAAAAGATAAGTTCACCTTTTTGTAACATGTTATTCAGGGTGTAATATGTTGCATATGCACCGGCCTCTGCTCCCCCCCCCCCCCCCAATCCCCCGTTTTGGAGAAAAAAAAAAATCCTGGCTGTGTCATCCATTCAGTGTTTTGTGAATGCGAAAACGTCAAGATCTGACAGCCTTGTCTTCATTTGCTCAATGGAGAACTGCGCTGTTGAGTGCTGTGGTAGTTCATTCAGCTTTCTGTCACAGTGTAACTGCCTGGCCGTATTAGAGATAAGGGCAGACAGATACACAACCAGTCTTCAGGGCCATGGGTGGGTTGGTGGGTGCAATGCTTTACAGGTCCCTAACAAAAAAAAGAAATGCATTTTTTTTTTTTTTTTTTTTTACCTGGGGGCATGTTTTTTTTTTTTTTTTGTAAAGGTGAACTTATCCTTTAATGGTCATTAATAAACAGTTTGTTAATTCTGAGACAGTTGGGTTATATTGATGCCTACAGGAGGATTTGGCCAGTCAGTGCCACTGCCAGCATGCTTCAATTTAGTTGAAAAGCATGAAGGTGCGCAGTAACAGCTGGGCCTCTCGTAGCAGCAACCTGGGAGATTTCAAGTCAGGCTTTATGAGGTACGTAAATGGTCTACACCTATAACAAGGGCACTATTCAATGTTAGTCAGTGTTGCAGTTTGTTTTTATCTATAGATTACATGGCAAAACAAAACCCCAACAGGCCCACAAACAATAAAACTTGGGGCAGCCAGCAGCAAGAAACAGTCTTAACTACACTCAAAAATGGCATTAAAAGAGGCCTGAACATTCATCTGGGAAAACATAATAAATTTATGAACAAATGACCAAGTTGCAGCCTTGTAAATGTTAGAAATAGATGCCCGAAAGCCCAAGAGGTACACCCCAAATCTAGTAGAGTGCAACATGACAAGGTGGAATTTTGACCCTAAACTTGGACAATGAGCTATCTGAACCACCAAGAAATTGTGAAACAAGAAGCGGTTTTCTTTATATAGGGGCCATTAGGAATAGAACGGTCAGTTTTTCTAATGGAAGCAATGGTTGCGAGGTACATTTTTGTACAGCACTAACACGAAACCTTTCCAGCTATAGTACTATTGGAAAACCTTGGTTCAAAAGGGCTGCAAGAGTAGAACCGAGGTCTGCTTACCATTGCAGAGATATGGAAGGTTGGATCACATGAAGTATGGTGAGGCATAGTGAAAATGTAATTTGGAGCCTAGTGTCTCTTACCCAGTCACTCCGAGATGCTTTCTAACCATGGGGAAGATATAAAAAAGCTGGTGCGCACAGAATCTGGTGCAGCTGTGCATAGTAACCAATCATCTTCTAGATTGTATTGTCAAAGCTTAAGGGCTCTTTCACACATGCGGACCGTATGTCCGTATTTCATCCATCTGTTTTCGGATGAAATACGGACAGGCATACATGCATGCCTATGGGATAGCGGGTGTCAGCGGATGAGCATCCGCTGACACCGATATCGTCCGTCTCCGCTATGGTCCGATTCTGCAGACGGAGGAAAACCCTATTTTTCTATCCGTCTGCAGAGCAGATCGGGTGAACACGGACAGACGGTCCATGTTCATCCGATCCTCCATAGAGGAGAGCGGAGATCTGACAGGGCGGTCACTGCACAGTGTGCAGGGACCGCCCTGTAATCCGCCGGCTCAGCGGGAATCAACGGAGCGATCCCCGCTGAGCAAGCGGATGTTCACGGGGCGGATCATTACGGATCCGTCCCGTGTGAAAGAACCCTTAGGCTACTTTCACACTGAGGTGCTAAAAATAGCGCCTGTAAAGAGCCTCTTCAGTGTGAAGGCCCGAGTGCTTTCACACTGGAGCGGTGCGCTTGCAGTCCTGCAAGCAGCATCTTTGGAGCGGTGTATACACCGCTCCTAAAGCGCCCCTGCCCATTGAAATCAATGGGGCAGCGCCGCCAAACCGCAGCAGCGCTTTGCGGGTGGTTTTAACCCTTTTTCGGACACTAGCAAAAAAAAGCGGCCGAATAACGCTGCTAAGACGACGGTAAATCGACGCAAATTTTTTTTTTTACTGCCGAAGCCCGTGCCAGTGTGAAAATAGCCTAAGGTCTCTTTCACACGGACGGACCGTATGTCTGTTTTGCATCCTTCCATTTTCGGATGAAAAACGGACATACATGTATCCGTATGGGATAGCGGGTGTCAGCGGATGAACATCCGCTGACACCCAATCTCGTCCATGCCCGCTTGTGCGTGAGCACAGGGCGAACGGGGATGCTTTTTAAAACTATTTTGTATTAATTTTTTATTGTTTTTACACTTTTAATGCTGTCACAAGGAATGTAAACACCCCTTGTGACAGCAATAGGCAGGTACTCTTTATGGAGAGATTTGGGGTCTATAAGACTCCAGATCCCTCCTCTACCCTTAAAAGCATTTAATCACACAAAAAATGGTGCCAGGCAAACCAGAAGTATGCTCATCACTTCCTGTTTCCTATATCCTAGTGGCGGACTGAGCAGTTTTGCTTCTATATGATCAGCCAGCGTGAGCGCCAGCTGGCCGATCTGTTGGGACAGGACAGCCCACAGAAGGCGAGAGGGAATAGGGACGTCCCCTCCCGCTTGCTTGTAAATGCAATCCAGTGGCTAGCCTCTTGGATCCCTTTTACAAGAGAGCCAAGCGTCAGCTCTAAACCCTGCTGCCCGGTGCCCAGAACTGCATGTCCTGGACGTTGGACGATAGGAATTAAATGTCCCTGCTTCATGACAGAGGACTTGTTTAACCAGTCGCCGACCACCTACCACAATTAAACTACGGCAAGGTGGCTGGGTTGCACAAATTGCCGGTACAGTGCTTGCGCCACCGGCGATCGGATTCGTTCAACAACCTGTCAGTCTACAGGCCCAGGCCAATGATTTCTGGCCTGGACCTGCTGATCAGTTCTGGCGAATGAGAGACTGTCCTCTGCCCGTGTAATGTAAACACAGGCAGAGGAAATATGTCATCTCCCCACGTGGATCCCTTTTTGGTTCCAGCTCCAGTGGAGAAGACATCTGTGAGTACACCAACACTACGCTGACACCAGGCACACTTTTAAACCTTTGATCACCCTCCCCTCAGTTAACCCGTTCACTCCCTGTCAGTGTCACCAAGTGCAGTTTTCAGATTTTTCACTGTACTGGTGTCACTAAACAGCGTTAGGATAGTTAGTAGTAGGCCCGGGGGTAGGTTTAGTGTACCCCCCATCAACCCCTAATAAAGGTTTAACCCTCTGATCACCCCCCAGTTAACTCTTTCATCCCCTGTCACTAGTATAGTGTACAGATATTTTTTCTGATCACCGTATTAGTGTCACAGGTGACGCTAGTTAGTGTCACTGTCGAGTCTTTTTATGGCATCAGGGTACCTGCCATATATTGCATAATAAAGGTTTAACTGCTTGATCACCCCCTGTCACTAGTATGGTGTACACATCTTTTTTTTCTGATCACTGTATTAGTGTCATGGGTGACGCTAGATAGTGTCACTGTGAGTCTTTAATAGCGTCTGGGTATCTGTTGTATATTGCCTAATAAAGGTTTAACCCCCTGATCGCCCCCCCAGTTATGAGTTAGTGATAACGTGAATCCCAGGCAGGGTCAGATTAATACACACATACACACACACACACACACACACACACACACACTCCTTTACTAGTATAGTATCTGAACAGATCAATACCTTTGATCTGATCAGAACTATATTAGTGTCCCCAGTAGTATAGTGTTCCCAAAAATGCGGCGTTAGTAGGATCAGCCCAGACACCTGCATTTAGCCCCTCAGTCCAGCCCACCCAAGTGCAGTATCAGTAGATCACTGTAACTTACAAAACTGCAGTGTTAGAGTCAAGCCTGATCCCTGCTAACGCTAACCATTCATTTTTTTTTGTAGGTTTGAAGCAGTCTGACAACCAGGTGCCTTTTTTTTTTTTTTTTTTTTTCACTATATAAACCTGTAGAGAGCAGCGGCACCCTGACAGCTCTGACGATGGAGTAGCAGTCCCTTCTAAGGCGTACCCAACCCCGTTCTTCTGTTTTTGAGGTGCAACAACCGCAGGGTTCTCGTATGCAGAGCCAGTACTAGTGCCGCTCAACCTTCTGGTGAACTGGCAAGCATCAGTGGCCTAGTACACCCTGGTCGTAGACAAAACAGCACTGCAGTATCACTTGGTAACATGGTGAGTCCCATAAGTGCAGTTCAAGCTGGTGCGGTGGCTAGCACAAGTAGTGTCCCACAGCCACCAAGAGTTTGAACACAGGCCTGTGGAGCCCATGGTGCCCTTCTTGAATCCTAATTGGCAGCCCACCTCTTCTGCAGAGCCCGTACTTCCCCCGTTCACTGGCCAACTGCAAATTTCCCTTGATTTTCATGGAAGATCTGTACTGATCTGTTGTGGACCAAAGCAATTTATATGCTGGTCAATTTATGGGCGCAAACCCAAATTTGACCCTTGCCAGAGAATTTGCTTGGAAACCTATTTATGGTTCCTAAATTTAAAAGGTTTCTGGGCCTATCCCTCCTCATGGGGATAACTAACGAGTGAATTGCAGTCATATTGGTCCACTGACCCAATTGACCATATGCTCGTGTTGTCTGCTTGCATGGCCAGTGCTCGATACGAACAAACCTTGTGGTTCATGCACAATAACAATGAACTTTGTCGTCCTCGGGGTGACCCTGAATATGATCAGCTCCACAAAATTGGGCCCCTCGTAAACCACTTCAACCAACAGTTTGCAGCCTTGTTTATTCCAGATCGAGATGTCTGCATTGACGAGTCCCTGATTTAAATTTTCTGGCCACCTTGTGTTCAGTTTCTCCCCAGCAAGCGTACCAGATATGGGGTCAAGATGTATAAGCTCTGTGACACGGCCACAGGCTATACATATAGTTTCCTGGTTTACGAGGGAAGAGATAGTCACGTGGAACCCCCCCAACTGCCCAGACTACATAGGGAGCAGTGGCAAGATTGTTTGTGACTTGGTGTCACCCTTGTTCAGAAAGGGGGACCATTTATACGTGGACAACTTTTATACAAGCGTGCCACTTTTTAGACACCTATTTCAATTGCAAATTGGCGCATGGGGCACTGTGCGATCCAATCACTGGGGCTTTCCCCAACGGCTTGTAGATACCTGACTTAGACGGAGGGAGAGAGCCTGCTTGAGGTCAGACGAATTGCTTGCGGTGAGATAAAAAGACAAGCGGAATGTTTTCGTTCTGTCTTCTAATTACAGTTTTTCTCTATTGTTTTGGCTCATTTCTTGAAACAGAAATTACATTCTCAAAACTCTAAGATCATTTGGCTAAACAGTCTTACAGTTCAGCACAACACTATAACTCACGTGCAAAAGCTCATATCTCTCCCAAAACTGTTCACTCATGCTTCAAAACCATATTCCTTTCCCATATAAAGAGTCAGTGCACCCAAAATGGCAAAGATTCTTCTCAATTGCTTTGGCTCATTTCTTGAAACAGACCAGACATTCTCAACTCTCTTGGTGCTTTTGCCAAAATAACCTGGATGGTTCGGCACAACACCATGGTTCACCTTCAAAAGCTCATATCTTTCCCAAAACAGTTCATTCATTTGTCAAAAATAAATTTCTTTCTCATTAAAATAGTCAGTGCCCCCAAAATGCTTTGTCCCTTTGGCATTGTGTAAGCACTGCAAGTCAAAATGTTTAGATGTTTTGTCTCTATGGCAGAGGACCATTGAAATATCCCTCATGTCCACCTTTCAGTCTTAGCCCAGTGCTTCATTGACAATGGTTACTGTACAGTTTTGGTCTAGCTAACTGAATACAATTGTGTATAAAACTGAAAAAAAATAAAAGATTTTAGGGTAAGAGTAGCCTTCAAGGTTTGACATCACATATTGCACTCATACTGCCAAGGAAAAATTACTTCCATACATCAGAGTAAAAAGAAAATGTATACAGCATAATATACAGAAATATAAACACACAAACAAAAAACAAGGAAAATTAAATTTAGCCTACAAAGCTGGAGTTTCCCAACTACTGTAACATCTCTTCACTGGCCACCGTCCTCGCCCTCCTGCCCATCCACACGCTGCTGTCTGTCTGGCCACAGATTCTCGTCAACATTGCAGCGTATATCCTCCCTTGCGATGCAACAAGGGAAGAAACAACGTGCATGTCGCAACCATCCCCTACACTGATCTCCTGTAATATCCTTACAGGCAGCGTCCATTGCATGGAGCAGGGACCTCTGATCTTGAGCCCGATGCTCATACACTCTCCACCTCCAAGCGGAGAAAAACTCCTCAATAGGATTGAGGAAAGGAGAGTAAGGTGGTAGGAACACCATATCCATCCTTGGATGAGCAGTGAACCAGGCCATGATAAGCGGGCCATGATGGAAATTCACATTGTCCCATACAATTATATATTGTGGTAGGTGAGGCCCTATGAGACCTCTCTCATTTTCAGGGATCAAATCCAAATGAAGGCGGTCCAAGAAGATGAGGAGCTCCTGTGTATTGTATGGGCCAAGACTGGGGATGTGAGTGGCCACACCATTCTCAGAAATGGCAGCACACATAGTTATATTGCCCCCTCGCTGACCTGGGACATCCACTGTGGCCCGGTGGCCAATAAAATTACGGCTACGTCTTCGGCCAGGTTGAAGCCAGCCTCATCCACATACACGAGTATGTGAGAGGTCTCATTTCCTTCCAATGCCATTATTCTCTACAATAGAGTAAAACAAGAAAACATCAAATCAGTCATACAGAAGAGTCATACGCTACAGTTATAGACAGTTCTATGTTCTACGCAAGTTCAATATACTACTGGCCAGTATTCCAGTGGTTTCAAACCTGGGGTACATGTACCCTATGCATAAGTACTCTAGGGGGTATTTGACAGAAAGGGGAGGGGAAAAATTATCAACAAGTAGACTTACTGAAATGTTATGCCCCGTATGTTATTCCGATGGAAAAAGTTGTTGTTGGAAAATCCGATCGTGTGTAGGCTCTAGCAGGCTTTTTCTGTCCGAATTTTCGCCGGAAAAAATTTGAGAGTAGGATCTCAAATTTTCCGACAACAAAATCCGATCTGACTTTTTCCGACCGTGTTTAGGGAATTCCGACGGACAAAGTGCCACGCATGCTCAGATCAAATTACCAAACCAAAGCTATTGGCTACTAGCCTCTACGTAGTTTTGTTGTACGCAACGAACGTCACCACGTTCAGAATGATCGTATTTTCCGACAACTTTGTCCGACCGTGTGTATGCAACTCCAGTGTCGGACAAAATCCGTCGGAAAAAATCAGACGGATTTTGTGGTCGGAATTTCTGACCGTATGTATGGGGCATTACTCTTCTTCTTCCTCTTCCTCGAGCAGGCAGTTGCCCTTGTTCATTTACTTGGTTAGGTGCCTCCATGTTCAGAAATTGTACTGGTCCTGCATGGTCAAGCTCTATATATACATGTTTGGCAGCATTCACAATCATGGACAGCACCTGTCAGGTAACTAAACATACTGTTTGATCGGTCATCTGAGACCAACTCCAACTCCTCCTTTGTTAGTCAAGTTCTAGTTGCACCTGACTGTCAATTGCTGTAATAATTTGATCAAATGTTCTAAGAGATTCATATATGGTAGTCATGGTATTATGTTCCTGAATAATTTTGACAATTGAACAGACTATTGTGCATGTGATGACTTAAACAATGAAATGACGCTGACACGTTTTGGAGAGAACAACCATTAGACTGAGAATTGACAATCAGTTTAGATCAACAAGATCTATTCACTTGGAAATTGTGCTAAATGTAGGCTACTTGTATTTAATCATTTGAAAGATGTACTGAGACATTGAGACATGTACTGAGACATTTGCAATTTGATGAAATGAATGAGAAATTCAATTCAGTTGTGAACAATTGCCAAGTGGTTTGGAGATTTGTCCATGTTGTTTTGAGAATGTCATTTCTGTTTCAAGAAATGAGCCAAAACAATGGAGAAAAACTGTAATACAGACACGACGGTCCAAATGACTACGGCAACTGGTGTTGTTGAGAAGCCCCTCTGTGTCCATCAATACAACCTTAAAATGGGAGGGGTGGGCCTCAACGACCAGATGGCACTGTATTTAATTGCCCGTAAGGCCAGACACAGGTACAAAAAAGTGTGCACTTATTTCAATTGGCTCTGTTCGAACTGGATCCTTCCTAAAATTCCAGGAAGGGATCATCACCGCCTATCTGTTTCCAGAGGGTGCTGTGGCCCAACTTCCCAATGCAAATGCAGTGAGCTGGCTGCATTAGAGGCGTTTTACGGAAGTCCTCCCTGGTACCCCTACCAAAGAGGGAATCACTCGAAATGTCGTGTCTGTCGAAAACGTGGACATAGGTGTGACACCTGCTATTTTTTGTCCCTCCTGTCCTGACCAACCTGGTCTCTGCATCGGGGAATGTTTTAGTCGCTACCACACACTAGTGGAGTATTAGAGTAGGGTACAGCACGGCACAGTCCTAGGGCACATATTCACATAGGGTCTTGAAAGATGAGATGGCCATCGCATTTTGAGAGACCTGAACCTGGAACCTTTACAGTTACAAATCAAAGTGTAAAAAATAAAAAATAAAATAAAAAACCTCAAAAAAGTTGTTGTTTTCTTGTTCTCTCTCTATTGTTCTGCTCTTTTTTACAGTATTTTATGCTTAACTGTAATGTCTCATTGTTACTGTGTTTTATCGTGTTTGCTTTTGCAGGTATGTCATTCTACTGTTATACTTTAATGTGTTTTTATTGTTAACCATACTTTTCTTTGCAGTCGCGCCATTCAGCTGCAGCATTGATTTATTTATTTTGACAGCAACAGGATTTGCTCTCACGATACGTACATCAGTGACTCCAACACTGTAGGAGGGGATCTCACCACCACAGTTTAAAAAAAAAAAAAAAGAGCATATATGGCAAAGCATAGGGGCAGGGGTGGACATAGGGGCGGATTGCCCCTATGTTTCAGCATATACTTTTATTTACTTTTCTCAGAATGGATTTCTTCATCCACATTGATTGATTTGAATGGAGGAATCTGTTAGTAGTAATAAAAAGAATGGTGCATGTATGCCCATCATTAGAAGTGGGTGGATGCAGGGCAGTATTCTAATGGTGGGCATACCCCCGATTGACCACTGGTATGTTGCTTGACTCTGAGTGGTTATACCAAAATGATGCCTGCAGGTTTAAGTGTCTTGGTATCGTTCTTTTCAGCCGGCAGTCAGCTTTCATGTAAAAGCAATCCTAGTGGCTAATTAGCCACTAGACTGCTTTTACAAGCAGTGGGATGAAATGTTCCTCCCCACCCCACTGCCTCCTATGGCTTTCTCAGGCTCTCCTGTGCCAACGGGGAACCAGAGAATGCAGCCGGTGGTTCCACCAGCTGACCATAGTGCTGATCAGAGACCAGAACGGTTCTAATCATCTCTATGGCCTAAGAAACCGGAAGCTACGAGCATTTTGTGACTTCGGTTTCGCCAGATATAAACAGTGCCATTGGAAAAACATCTTATCATACCAATCTTGTAGCGGTCTCTACCTATTGCTATCATAGGGGATATTTACATTCCCTGTGATAACAGTAAAAATTATGAAAATGAAAAAAACTGTGTGTAAATATAAAATAAAAAAGCAAAATAAATGATAAAAAAAAATATTAACCTGTAGCTGACCGCCCACTGTCAAATGACGGCGGAGCGGTGCAGCTCTTGTGGCGGGTCGCCGTCATATGACAGCGCTCGCTTTTTGGGCACTAGGGGGCGCACGCGCGCAGCGGGAGGCGCGCGCGTGCCTGCCGCGTCGCTGGGGACCCGATGCATGTGCCCGGCGGCCGCGATGTCCGCCAGGCACCCGCGATTGCCCAGTAACTGAGCAGGACGTGGATCTGTGTGTGTAAACACACAGATCCACGTCCTGTCAGAGGAGAGGAGACCGATGGTGTGTCCCTTGTACATAGGGACACCGATCGGTCCCCTCCCCCACAGTTAGAATCACTTACATAGGGAACATATTAACCCCTGCAGTGCCCCCTAGTGTTAACCCCTTCCCTGACAGTCACATTTATACAGTAATCAATGCATTTTTTATAGCACGGATCGCTGTATAAATGTGAATGGTCCCAAAAATGTGTCAAAAGTGTCTGATATGTCCGCCGCAATGTCGCAGTCACGATAAAAAATCGCAAATCGCCGCCATTACTAGTAAAAAAAAATAATAATAAAAATGCTATAAATCTATCTCCTATTTTGTAGACGCTATAACTTTTGCGCAAACCAATCAATAAACGCTTATTGCGATTTTTTTTACCAAAAATATGTAGAAGAATGTATCGGTCTAAACTGAGGAAAAAATTTGTTTAAAAAAATTGATATTTATTATAATAAAAAGTAAAAAATATTGCATTTTTTCAAACTTGTCCCTCTTAATTTGTTTATAGCGCAAGAAATAAAAACCGCAGAAGTGATTAAATACCACCAAAATTAAGCTCTATTTGTGGGGGGAAAAAATGATAAAAATTTTATTTGGGTACATCCTTGCATGACCGCGCAATTGTCATTCAAAATGCGACAGCGCTGAAAGCTGAAAAATGGCTTGGTCAGGAAGGGGGTGTTCGTACCTCGTAGGCAAGTGGTTAAAGTACCTCTGTCCCCATGTGCTCGAGCGCAAAGGTGAACGCAAACATCTGTCTCGTGTCGTATGTAAACAGCAATTGCACCATGCATGTGAGGTATCACCCTAAATGTCAGATCGAGGGCAGTGATTCTAGCTGTAGACCTCCTTTGTAAATCTAAAGTGGTAACCTGTAGAGCAGTGGTTCTTAACTCCTGTCCTCAGGACCCACTAACAGGCCAGTTTTTCAGGATAACTGAAATACATTACAGGTGATATCATTTGCTGCTCAGTGATTGCAATATTCTAGTCTGCATCTCCACAAGGTAATACTTAAAATCTGGCCTATTAGTGGGTCCTGGGGACAGGAGTTGAGAACCACTTCTGTAGAGGCTTTTAAAAATGTATGTAGTTTGTCACTGCTGCATGTGCAATTTTAAAGCATATCGTGTTTGGTATCATTGTACTTGGCATAAAATTATCTTTTTATATTTTACCAAACATTTGGGCAATATAGTGCGTTTTTTTTTTTTTTTTTTTTGTGCATTACAATTCAAAAAAGTGTATTTTTTCCCAAACAAATTGTGTTTGAAAAATCACGCACTACTTTGTGAAAAAAAAGTTGCAACACCCACCATTTTATTCTGTAGGGCCTCTGCTTTAAAAAAATATATGTTTGGAGGTTCAAAGTAATTTTCTAGTAAAAACTTTGGTTCAAGTAGTTAGAAGAGTGGGTGATGTGTGGTTCCAACCCCCCCATGACCCCTTTTTGGAAAGTAGACACCCCAAGCTATTTGTTGAGAGGCATGTTGAGTCCATGAAATATTTTATATTTTGCCACAAGTTTCGGGAATATTACATTATATATATATATATATATATATATATATAATGTATATATTTTTTTATTTTAAACAACGTTGTCACTAAATGATATATTGCTCACACATGGCATGTGTATATGTGAAATTACACCCCAAAATACATTCTGCTGCTTCTCCTGAGTATGGGGATACCACATGTGTGAGACTTTTTGGGAGCCTAGCTGCTGTAAAGATCCGGGTGGGGTGGGGATTATACTCAAGTGGTGTATGCGATTTCACCAACACCGTTCAGGCCAGACTGTATTTTTAAGTGCATGGTAGCCCAATTTTATTCAAAAAAAAAATGAAAAGTTCACACAAACAGTAATCTTTCCTCACAGGGGGTTCCACCGTCATTGTATAACACAAACTTCAACCTCCTGGCTTACTCACTGTTACTTAATCAAACTCCCTCCTGGAGCTCATTTGGTCAGCTTCATGCTACTCGGTCGGAGGCCACATCTGCCTCCTGCAGCCTTAGGCAGGCCATATATGGTTAAATTTCAAACTAATTTTCTTTTCAAAATCAGAAATTTTGTGCGTTTTTTGATCCGATGGTGTCACCATTGATTTTCAAAATTCGACCAACCAAGCCTTCAATTTCACCTCATGTTGCTACAGAATTTTTTTTCGTGGCCAGGAATCTTCTTTTTCTTTGCAGTCATTTTTTTTCTTGCACTCATGTGCATTCCTTTTTCTATTACATTTCTCGCATGATTTTCCCATCATTGATTGGAAAATCGTTTGTTTTTCAAAAAATTTCCAACATGCCCGATTACTCAAATTTGATTACGGCACGGAAATTGACTGTTGCTGCAGCCCACTAATGGTATAAGATAAGATTTTTGAAAGAAAATTCTTTCGAAATTCGACTCATGTATGGACAGCCTTAAGCCTCATACACACGATCGGACTTTGTACAAACTTTCCCGTGGATTTTTGTACAAAGGGCGTTGGCCCCAAGTTTTTATTGCATACACACGGCAGGACTTTTTAGGCAACAAACGCGAACGTAGTGACGTTTCAACGTACTGACGACACTTCAAAAGAGGATGTTCAAATACTTCAGCGCCACCTTTGGTCAACTTCTGTATTGTTGTCTGATCTTTTGCATTGGTTCTGAGCATGCGCGTTTGTACTTTGTACAAAAGTCCGATGGTTTTGTGTACACACGGTCGGACTTTGCTCCATTGGACTTTTGTTGGCAGGAAGTTTGTCCTTTCACACAGCCAACAAAAGTCCGATGAAAACTGAAAAAGTTGGTCCGATGGAGCGTACACATGGTCGGATGTTGGTCCAAAACAGCTAATTTGCATGTTTGTTGTCAAAAAGTCCGATTGTGTGTACGGGCCTTTAGACTCCTAGAGACTCCCTGTCTCTCTCTCGTGAAGCCGCCTCCACCTGAAACCCTCCTGACTCCTAGACCAGTCCACCTGCCTGTAGGGTAGAGCTGTCTCCAAGTGTGAGCACTGAGTTCTCTTCCTGAGAGGAATATAAACCCAGCCCACAGGTGTGTAATTAGCCTTGCCTGCCAAATACACATCATTACATGAGGTTGCCTCTACACACTGCGTACGGGACCCCGAAAACCAATCTACTTTCCAAAATGGGTTTCACTTGGGGGGGTTTGTGCTATCTTGGAATTTCATGGCCTCTGAAACTGTGATGGGTAGTGAGGAGTGAAATCAAAAATTTACGCACTTAGAAATCCTGAAGGCGGTGCTTGGTTTCTGGGGTCCAGTACGTGGCTAGGCTCCCAAAAAGTCTGACATGTGGTATCCCCATACTCAGGAGAAGCAGAATGTATTTTGGGGTGTAATTCCACATATACCGATGGCATGTTTGAGCAATATATCATTTCAGTGAAAAATTTGTGTAAAAAAAATGTTTTGGTCATTTTTCAATCACTTGTGACAAAAAAATAAAATGATTCAATGGACTCAACATGCCTCTCGGCAAATTCCTTGGGGTGCTAACTTTCAAAAAATAGGTAATTTGGGGGGGGGTTTGTACTGCCCTGCCATTTTAGCACTTCAAGAAATTAGATAGGCAGTCATAAACTAAAAGCTGCGTAAATTCCAGAAAATTAGTTAATAAAAGTTAGTTAATAAAAGTTAATAGACGCTATAACTTTTGCGCAAAGCAATAAATATATGCATATTAAATTTTGTTCTACCCAAGATGTGGCTGGATACATTTTGGCCTAAATGTATGACTAAAGTTGAGTTTATTGGATTTTTATTTTTTTAGCAAAGCGCGTATAGACCTGTAAAAATTAGAATATATCTTTTTATTTTTTTATTTTTTCAACGTTTTTGGGCTTTTTCGTTTATATCGCAAAAAATAAAAATCCCAGAGGTGATCACATACCACCAAAAGAAAGCTCTATTTGTGGGGAAAAAAAAGAATGAAAATTTCAATTGGGTACAGCATTGCATGACCGCGCAATTACCAGCTAAAGCATGGCTGGGCCAAATTGTAAAAAGTGCTCTGGTCATAAAGGGGGTAAATCCTTCAGGGGCTGAAGTGGTTAAAGGTATGCAGCATTTAGCAGACCAGGGTTTGCAGTTGTATTAGGCCTCAATTTTAGGCTACTTTCACACTGAGGCGCTGGGCGCGCTGACGGTAAATCGGCACTATATTTAGTGGCTTGCAGGACATTTTTTAGCATCCTGCAAGCGCACCGCTCCAGTGTGAAAGCCCTCTGGCTTTCACACTGGAGAGACAGCAGCGGCTGTTTGAGGGCGCTTTGCAGGCGCTATATTTAGCACTTTAGCGCCTGCAAGGGGCCTTAGGCTTGACATTTTTGAGAAATAAAAGGAACTATTTTTGGTGTTTGAAGTAGTAGAAGATTTGCCAGTTGAAAGCTTAGGCTTCTGCTGGGGTACATGACTATCATCAATAATGTCCTTTTATGAAATTATCCAGCCAAGCAGCAAAACTTTTTTCTTCAGTAAAGGGCATGCATAAAAAGTGTTTTACATTGCTGTTCTGCAGATCAACATTTAGATAACAGCAATTTCTGTATGTTGAGCGACAAGTAACTCTTGCAGGAGATGAGATGGATAAGGTCATGAACAAAAAGAATTGTAGGGTTTAAATCAAAAGATGTAAAATAATCAATAATCAATCCTTTAACATGCCCCTAAAGTCTGACAGACTGACATCATGGCTATAGCAGGTTACATGGCTGGACCTGCTAGTGAAACTTTTTTTTACTTTTACCTACAGGTAAGCCTATAAAAAGGCTTACCTGTAGGTAAAAAAAATATCTCCTAAACCTGTATGGTTTAGGAGATATTCCCCTTGAAATGAGCCGCTGACTGCAGCGGCGCATGCGAACAGGGATTCTCGGCTGAAATCCCAGCAGACGTCAGACCCTGCCGGTGTCCTGTCGGATACTGTCCCCCATCGGATAGTGTCCGCAGTACACAGCAGAAGCAGATTCCCTAAAATAGCCGAAGATGAACGGCGCCTGCGCCGTGAGTCCAGGTTCAAGCCCCACCATCCAAGTGGACAGACATAGAGTTAGAATCCAAAAGAGCCGAGCGCAGCGAGGCCGTGCCCGAATCGTGGAGAGCGAAGCATGGCGAGGGGCCCTCTAACTATTTGCAGCCCTATGTCCACTTGGATGGTGGGCATCTGGACTCACGGCACAGGCGCCGTTCTTCTGAGATTTTCTGAATCTCCTTGTGCTCCGTACTGCGCCAGCGCTGCTCCTGCGCAATTCGGGGCGGACAAAATTTGATAGGCGGACATTTTCCGACAGAACACCGGGAGGAAATCTCCCGCACGCATGCGCGGGAGTGACGATATCGCGGCTCTGACCACTCACAGCGCCCGTGCCACTTTACCCGGAGGACACGCAGAGGGAACATGTCAGCTCCCTCGGTGTGGAACGGGCGAGATGTCGGGGCCTCGTTCTAAGGTAAGTATATCATAATGAGCTAGTATGCGGTGCATACTAGCTCATTAGGCCTTTTCCCTTTCAGGTCTGAAAAAAAAAATTCAGTGGGTATACAACCGCTTTAAAGATTTGGAAAGGACTTACCGTCAGGATCCTGGCAGTCACACTACAGTGAGTGTTTTGTTAAGGCAGGATGTCACTCAATCCACAGTTTGACAGTTCACTATTAAGCAGATATTAGTCTGCAGAGTAAATAAGTTTGAGTGTCCCAGTTGCTATGTAAAAAAAGTGTACTGGAATGTTTTAATAGTCTCTTGGGCCCTTTCAGGCATTCCGACTGGTAATAACACTAGGAGTCGCTATAGGCTGTTACATTTTCAATGTGACTTAAACTCCCTTAGAAAGTTAATATTCTTTAGTCAGGAAGCTATTTCAGCTGACTGAGGCTCCTCAGGAACAAAGTCGCCCATTACGGATTTATGACACTGCGTTGGTACACCACAGCAGAAGGCGCAGAGGTCAATACAGTTGTTATCAGAGAGCGATTCCGTAGAAGGCATAAAACGACACTTACAGATGCTGCATCTAGAGTCGGCAATAATATTTGCAAGTTGGTCCATAAAATTTAGCATAGATGCAAAGAACTCGTCCTTGTTGAAGCCAAATGAGGGCTGCACCTGACTGAGCTGAGGACAACAGCCCAGACTAATGGTGTCAGGTCCTGTAGTGGGGACACTGCAGGCAACAATGGAACTGTTAGTGAATTGTGAGCTGGAGACAACATATCCAATACTGTGTGACTGCTTCTCTTGTGGTTGGGATCTGACATGTTATACTGTGTTAACAGGAATAACTAAATAGAAACACGAGGTAAAAACCTTGGTTTGCTCACAACCAGCTGCTTTAAGAGGAACTTTAGCCTTTTCCTTCTCCCTACTTTTCCCCTGCTTACCTGATACTGTGTTCTGTACAGTAAGGAACACTCTCCTAGCCAGCGGATACAGCTTTGAGATGCTGGGATCCTTCTCTTTGCAACCACTGCACAATACCGACACCACCATGTTGCCTGCGACAGCTGTCAGCTCTTCCAGGTGCAGGCACCGCTGCCCCCCTAATCCTTATTGAATAGGACTGCAAGTCATGCATCCCAGAAGGCATGGGGCTCACTGTGTCATTCGTCTACATGAATTCTGGAAGTTGGGGGGCGGGCCGAGCCGAGCTTTTTAAGCCAAAAAAAAAGTAAGTTGATAAAGGCACTATGGAGGGGGTGGAATGGAGATGAAGAGAGTTCACTGGGAGGGTGAAGGTCCGCTATAAGCAGAAGAAGTTAATAGCCAAAGCTACTGTAGGTGACAGCAAGAACTAACTGGGGTATAAACCAGGGCCAAAACTAGGGGGGCACATGCCCTGGGTAACGCATCTAGGGGGGGGGGGGAGTGTGCCGGCAGGGGTTCCGCCCCACCCACACTGGGAAGCGTTGTTCCAAGTGTGTCACTGCCATCTGATCAAGTGTAATGGACAGGCAGTGCCCGCTACATAGTTTGCCAAATACCGGAGATCCAAATAGGAGGGAGACTGCACAGGTGCACTAGCGCTGAATCACTTAACTCCTCCCACCCACGCTATAGAAAGGCATTCCAGAGAGATACTTCAGCATGGGAAAGCCTTCCTGGAACTGGAAGGCATTTATTAGGACAAGGAGAGGGGTTTGTGTGCAGAAAGCCCTGGACTAGGAAGTTGGGGTTGGTATGGCAGAGGATTGGGGGGGGGGTGCAGAGAAGACCCTGGACTGGGTGGGGCAGTGGAGGCCCTGCACTAAGGGGGGGGGGGTACAGTGGAGTCCCTGGGCTGAGGGGGGAGGGGTTCAGAGGAGGCCATGAACTGGGGGGTGCAGAGGAGATCCTGGACTGGGGGGGTGTAGAGGAGGCCCTGGACTGGGGGGGGGGTGCACAGGAGGCCCTGGGATGGGGGGTGGTGCACAGGAGGCCCTGGGATGGGGGGTGGTGTACAGGAAGCCCTGGGATGGGGGGGTGCAGAGGAAGCCCTGGACTCGTGGGTGCAGAAGAGGCCCTGGGTTAAAAAAGGGTCGGTGTGGCAAAGACCCTAGGTTAAGGAGAGGCCCTGTACTAGGAGGGGAGTACACAAGAGGCCCTGGACTGGGAGGAGTAGAGTAGGCCCTGGACTAGCAGGGGAGTGCAGAGGAAGCCCTGGACTAGGGGGCAGGGGTATGCAGAAGAGGCACTTGACTAGGAAATGGTGGTTGGAGCTACAGAGGCCTCTGGATGGTGGGGGGGGGGGGGGTTCAAGGGAGATAGTGGACTAGGTGAGGGGGTGCCTGTAGGTCCCTGATTAGGAGAGGGGTGGCTGGAGGCCCTGGACTATGAAAGGAGGTTCGTGGAGACCCTTTGGATTAAGAAAAGAGGGTGAATGAATGAACGAATGATTTATATAGCGCTGCAATCGCCTCAAGGCGCTTGGTCTGTCCTTGTTGACCTGCTTCAGGGTGCCTGAAGGACCTGCCTGCTTCAGGGAGAAAGAGGCTGGATCTAAAGTGGGCTGAGGAATAGCCCGCCTGGGCCCTGGAGGGTGAATTCACAACATGGGGACATTTATTTATTGTGGCAAGTAATGCCAAACAGGAGCAGAGACAGGTCGTGTGATAGATTCATTGCTTGTCTGGCTGTACTTCTCCTGTGGATCACAGCAGTGCTGATTGTTTTGCACTCCTGTGACCCATTTTCAGAAGAGAGCAGGCTGACATCATAGAGCAGCCAGTCCAGGCTGGGGAAAGATCGCAACTATATGGTCAGGATCTGTCCACATGCCTGGACCGGCACCAAGCTCAGCCTTTCAGTGAGCTGCTGAGAGACTAAGCCGGCCGCTCTCGCCCCATCCACAGCCCAGTGTTTCAGTGAGCACGGGGGACAGAGTAGAGAGCCAGAGACTGAGAGTTACTAGCTCTCTGCTCAGGGAGCACAGAGAACTGAGTGATCGGCTGTATTTGATTACTCAGTTCTCAGCCCTAGAGGCGGTGGAAGACAGATGCAGCATCCACCTAGGTAAGTATGATTAAAAAAAAAAAAATAAAAAAAATTCCTGTACTTCTCTTTTAATTACGTGACATCTCTATCTGGTCCACATCACAAATAGGCCTCATTCACATGGAACATATGCACCTATGCCCAGTGTGATGGCCGAGTACCTTGTGGGGATATTTGGTGTTCTGTGCATCCCTCTGCAGGCAGTCCAGTCAAAGTCTATTGGGACGCAGCAGCTGCATGGACATAATCAATGTAAAAATTCTTGGACCCCTTTCACACGGGGGCATTTTTCATGCGCTTTAGCGTTAAAAAAAGCGCATGTAAAACACCTGAAAGAAGCCTCAACTGCAATCCCAATGTGAAAGCCCGAGTGCTTTCACACTGAGGCCCTGCGCTGCAAGCAGCCCTGCAAAAGTCCTGCAAGCAGCTTCTTTTTAACGCTAAAGCGCCTGAAAAAACGCCCCAGTGTGAAAGGGGTCTTAATGCGCTTCTAAAGTAAGAATTACACAGTGCGACGCTAGTGACTAATAAATGAATTAAAGAAGAGCTGAAACCATTTGTAGTGAACTCAAAACACTAAGATACAGAGTGAACAGGACATGAATGGTTTGCTTATTCGAATCACCTTACAATATCAAATCATACCAAAAAACAATAATTTATAAAGATGTACAATAAAATTGTGCAATATAAGTGAAAAAATAAAAAAAATACATGGATATTCCTTCCAAAGTGGGCTGTTAAGATGACTATGCTTGGACAAAAGCTGTTAAAAAAACTTCCACAGTTCTAATAGCTGTAAAAAGAAATGGGGGGGGGGGGGGCTGCTCCACACCTTTAGGTGAAATGGCCGCTCGCCTCAGAAATTTGACCGCACAGGTCAAACAACGCTTATAAGTTGACATGGGCTGGTTCTTTTCCAGTACCTTTAACGCTCCTCTCCAGCGTGATCCGGGTCTCTGGGTCACTTAACCTTCTATGGGGGTTTTGATTTGCAACACTTGTCTCCTGTTTAATGCGATATTGCGAAGGCAATGTAGTCTTGGTCTGGCAGTCAGGAGTCTAGGGCAGTAATGGACACCACACCACAGGGCAACTCTTCCTCACAAAACATCCGGTTTACTGGACTTTATTATCACTTTAAGGATAGCTGTGTGTAGTAAAGGATATGCACTAGCACAGCTTTATTTTATTAAAATGATTGGACTGAGGTTTGTACTGTCTGCTACATACTCGCTCGTGGCACAGCCATTAAACCATATGGCCATTTAAGCCCCTCCTACTGTTGATGCAATCTGACCACACCCACAGTTTTGGCGCATCGCCTCTATATTGCCACATACCATATTTCTTGGGGTGCAAAAAAAAATTACCAGCCCCCAGGTGCCAGATGTGCTAGCTACGCCACTGGTATGAACTACATGGCTTTTGCAGAATAGGCACAATGGCAGGAAGGGAAAAAAATAGAACCAGGGGAGTGCATAGGTGTGCAACGCTCAGCTAATAGTGTGAAAATGTCTCTACACGTTCCCTCTTTCTGTGGTAAAGGATGGAATAGGGGAGTAAGGGCGGCATTCAACCTTATCAATAATGCAGTAGCTCCTGCTGCTCAGCTCAAATGGCATAATCATGAGAAATTCTCAAAGACTGGGTGACACCAGAAGATGTGTGTCACGTACCTAGTGGCGAGTCTGGATTGCAGTGGGAGACCTCTCTTACGTCCCAGACTTGCGGCCCCTGGAGATGAGGACAGGGGGCGCAGAAGTCAGAGGAGGCACGAGTGTCTGGAAGGAACAGCAGCTGTAGGCGGGCCTCCGGACTAGACCAGCGAAGGCAGGAACCAGCAGACAACAGGTGACAGGAACCAGCAGGCAGCAGGTGACAGGAACCAGCAGACAGCAGGTGACAGGAACCAGCAGACAGCAGGTGACAGGAACCAGCAGACAGCAGGTGACAGGAACCAGCAGACAGCAGGTGACAGGAACCAGCAGGCAACAGGAACTGGCAGGTATGCAGCGGACCACAGGAACCAGCAGGCAACAGGAACTGGCAGGTATGCAGCGGACTACAGGAACCAGCAGACAACAGGAACTGGCAGGTATGCAGCGGACCACAGGAACCAGCAGGCAACAGGAACTGGCAGGTATGCAGCGGACTACAGGAACCAGCAGACAACAGGAACTGGCAGGTATGCAGCGGACTACAGGAACCAGCAGACAACAGGAACTGGCAGGTATGCAGCGGACTACAGGAACCAGCAGACAACAGGAACTGGCAGGTATGCAGCGGACCACAGGAACCAGCAGACAACAGGAACTGGCAGGTATGCAGCGGACTACAGGAACCAGCAGACAACAGGAACTGGCAGGTATGCAGCGGACTACAGGAACCAGCAGACAACAGGAACTGGCAGGTATGCAGCGGACTACAGGAACCAGCAGACAACAGGAACTGGCAGGTATGCAGCGGACTACAGGAACCAGCAGACAACAGGAACTGGCAGGTATGCAGCGGACTACAGGAACCAGCAGACAACAGGAACTGGCAGGTATGCAGCGGACTACAGGACAGGTGCACAGGTAGGTCAGACAAGCCGGGTTTGGTAACAGAGGACACACTGCGGATAAGCCAGGGATAAACCAGAGAATAGTCGTGGGTAAGCCGGGATCGGGGCAGGCAGGAAGCAGAGCAGGTAGGTAGACAAGCCGGGTCACTGGTGCAGATACAGAGAAGTACAGGACTAACACACGGGACGCTGTAGATCAGGCAGCAAGGATTGCATGGAGATGGCTGGTTTAAATAGCCCGCCTGGCGCCAGTAACCGTGCGCGCGCCCGTCCGAGACCGCGCGCGCACCCGCTCGATTCCGCGCATGCGCAGTAGCCCGCGCACCCGTTCGAGCCCGCACACGCAATCGCAGCGGTGGAGAACCACTAGGCCCAGCAGAGCTTTCCTTACATTGCCCCCCCCCAAGGGGCAGCCTCCGGATGCCCAACTGGGAACACTTCTCTGGGTGAGCTTTCTTGAAGGCTTGGATCAAATGCTTGGCATGCAAGTTGGTTTCAGGTTCCCAAGAATTCTCCTCAGAACCGTACCCCTTCCACTTGATGAGGTATTGTATCTGGTTATTTCTCTTTCGACAGTCCACAATTGTCTCCACCTCGAATTCTTCTTCCCCATTGACCATTATCGGGGCCGGGGGATCCGTAGATCGCCCAGGGAAAGAATTGGGGACTGCTGGCTTCAGGAGTGAAACGTGGAAGACCGGGTGTACCCGAAGTGACTCTGGCAATTCCAGCTCGTATGCTACCTCTTTGATTTTCCGCTTCACAGCGAAGGGGCCCAAGAATTTGGGGCCTAACTTCCTGGAAGGACAAGTAAGTCGGAGATTCACTGTGGACAGCCATACTTTGTCTCCAGGCTCCAGGACCAATTGCCCCCGTCTGCCCCTGTCAAAGACCTCTTTATTAAGATTCTGTGCCCGAGTCATAGTTTCCTGCAACAATTTATTGTTGGTTGAAAAGAAGTCCACGGTCTCAAACACAGCAGGAACGGCACATTCTGGTACAGAATTTGGCAGGAATGATGGGTGGTAACCATAGTTGGCAAAGAACGGAGTCTGTTTGGTAGTGGAGTGGGTGGAGTTGTTGTAGGCGAATTCCGCCAATGGCAACAGAGAGAGCCAGTCCTGTTGAGAAAAGGATGAAAAGCAACGCAGATACTGCTCAAGAGTCTGGTTTGTTCTTTCTGTCTGCCCGTTTGTCTGTGGGTGGTAAGCAGAGGATAAAGATAGTTCGATGCCAAGGGAGTTGCAGAGGGCCCTCCAGAACCGAGACGTGAATTGGACGCCCCTGTCCGAGATGATATTTGCTGGAATCCCGTGAAGTCTGACAATGCCTGCAATGAAGGCCTGAGCCGTCTCTGGTGCCGAAGGGGTCCCCTTCATGGGGATAAAGTGGGCCATTTTGGACAGCCGGTCCACTACCACAAAGATGGCCGTATGGCCTTCGGAGGGGGGAAGTTCCACAATGAAGTCCATGGTTATTAGCTTCCACGGCCTTTCCGGAGCAGGTAGAGGTTTGAGTAGCCCCCAAGATTTGGTCCTGCAGCTCTTGTTGCGAGTGCACACTGTACATGATTCCACATACCTTTGGCAGTCCTTTGCCAGTTGGGGCCACCAGAAGGTGCGCTGGACCAGGTCCGTGGTCTTGGCTATGCCGAAATGTCCGGCCAGTACATGGTCATGACATAGCCCAAGTATAGTGACCCGGAGACTTACTGGAACGAAGATCTTACCACCGGACCAGAATAGGCCATCTTTGGCGGAGACTCCTGGACTAGCAGGCGGCGGGTCCTCCCTGGACGCCTGCTTGATCCGGCTTAACAGGTCTTCATGGAGAAGTAGGAAGTTCTCAGCGGTTAGGATGGTGTCGGGTGGATTGGGCCCCTTAGGGTCGATGAACATCCGCGATAAGGCATCAGGTTTGGTATTTTTGGAGCCCGGCCTGTAGGTAACATGAAAGGCGAACCGGGAGAAGAACAGTGCCCACCTGGCTTGTCGTGGCTTTAGTCTCTTGGCGGCCTTCAGATACTCCAGGTTCTTGTGGTCTGTATATATGAGAATTGGGTGGGCCGCCCCTTCCAACAGGTACCGCCATTCCTCCAATGCCGCCTTGATTGCCAACAGTTCTCGGTCGCCCACGTCGTAGTTCCGCTCAGGAGGCGTCAACTTACGGGAAAAGAACCCAACGGGGAACAGGAGGGCCTTGGGGCCTTGTCTCTGGGATAGTATCGCCCCGACTGCGATTTCCGATGCGTCCACCTCCAAGACAAATGGGAGAGCCGGGTCGGGGTGCTTTAGGATGGAGGCGGAAGTAAAGAGTTTCTTAAGGGCGACAAAGGCGGCCTGGGCCTCGGTTGTCCATTGGAACCGAATACCTTGTCGGGTTAATTGTGTGATGGGGGAGATGATGGCCGAGAAACCTTTAATAAATTTTCGGTAAAAGTTAGAGAAACCCACAAACCGCTGTACCCCTTTTTTATCCACCGGTGCAGGCCAGTCTAGAATAGCGGAGATTTTTTGGGGGTCCATCTTAATGCCTTCGATGGAGATGATGAGTCCCAGGAACTGTATGCTCTGTTGCTCAAACTCGCACTTCTCGGGTTTAGCGTACAGACCATGTTGCCGCAGTCGCCCCAACACGCATCTGACGTGTTGTTGGTGACTGTCCAGGGAAGAAGAAAAGATTAAGATGTCATCTAGGTAGATGATCACAAACAGGTCTAAGTAGTCTCGAAAAATGTCATTAATGAAATGTTGGAACGTGGCAGGGGCGTTACAGAGTCCGAAGGGCATCACAAGGTATTCAAAGTGCCCGAATCGTGTACGGAAGGCGGTCTTCCATTCATCGCCCTTTCGGATGCGTACCAGATTATATGCCCCGCGGAGGTCCAACTTGGTGAAGATGACCGCTGCCCCCAGCCTCTGGAACAACTCGGGGACTAACGGCAAGGGGTAACGATTTTTGATGGTCACCTTGTTCAATTCTCTGTAATCGACACATGGCCGAAGGGAATGATCCTTTTTCTCGACGAAGAAGATGCCGGCTCCGGCAGGTGACGTAGAGGAACGGATAAAGCCCTTTCGTAAGTTGTCATCAATGTAGTCTTTAAGGGCGGAGAGCTCCAGCTCGGATAGTGGGAAGATCCTCCCAAAGGGAACTTCAGCTCCAGGGAGAAGCTCAATGGGACAATCGTAGACCCGATGAGGAGGAAGGGTCTCTGCCCCTTTTTTGCTGAAGACATCCAAAAAAGAGTGATAGGCCTTGGGAACCAGCTGAAGGGTCTCGTTGTCCAAACACATTAAGGTAGAAGGCTGAGCGTCAGTCCGTGGAAGGCAGTGTTGGGAGCAGTAAGGAGAGGAGAAGGTAATCTCCTTGGTGGACCAGTCAATGCAGGGGTTATGGGCGCGGAGCCAAGGCATGCCCAAAATGACCGGGAACAGTGGGGAAGAAATAATGTCCAGACTCAGTAACTCCTGATGGAGATGGTTTATGCATGCCGGAAGAGGTTGCGTTTCTAGGGTGACAGGCCCGGATCTAATGGCTGAACCATCGGCCAGGTGTATCTGTAGTCCTTGGGCCTTGTTCCGTAAGGGGATGCTATGGGCAGTAGCAAAGTCTGAGTCCATGAAGCAACTGCAGGCTCCAGAGTCAATAATGGCGGGGACCATAATGTTCTTTCCGGGAAGCTGTAACAAAATAGAGAGAGCAAGGTGAGAAGAGGCGTCGGTAACGGCCATTATCTGGTCAACTGAAGGAGGGCGCCACTTACGGGTCTTGGCTGGACAGGTTCGCACATAGTGCCCTGGCTCCCCGCAGTATAGACACAAATTGTCCCGACGGCGTCTCAGCCGTTCTTCAGGAGTGAGAGCAGGGCGAAGCACACCCAACTGCATGGGCTCAGCTCCTTCGGTGGAGGCAGAGGGTCGACCCGGCGGTGGACCTCTAGGAAAGTAGGGTACCTTTGGCAGCATCCAAGAGGGACGAGGTGGAACAGAGGCCCTCTCAGACCGTCGTTCGCGTAGGCGCCTGTCGATCTGTATGGCCTGGTTGATGAGCTCCTCAAGAGTTGGAGGAACCCCAACCCTAGCAAGTTCATCCTTGAGGGGATCTGACAACCCCAACCGAAACTGGTAGCGGAGGGCCGCATCATTCCAGCTGGTATCAGCACTCCATCTCCTGAATTCAGCAACATAGTCCTCGGCGGGCCTACGCCCTTGGAGAAGAGCATGGAGGGCAGTCTCAGCCGTGGCACAGAGTTGCGGGTCCTCATACATTCGGGCCATTTCATCAAAGAAGGTATTTAGATGAGCAAGTTCCGCGGCCTCCTGTTTAAGCAGACGGTGGGCCCAGAGCTGGGGGTCGTTCTGGAGCAGGGAAATCACAAAGCCCACTTTGGTGGACTCCAAAGAAAATGTTCGGGGCTGTAGTGCAAAAAACAGTTCACATGCACTGCGAAAAGTCCTGAACTTGCTACGCTCACCGGAGAACCTCTCAGGTGTGGGTACTCGAGGTTCCGGGGGAAGCATCACGACAGTCGGTGGAGTAGGCTGGCTAGAGGTGAGGCCTGGGGATCCCTGAGTAAGGACATGTTTTTCAAGTCGGGTATAACCTTCCTGTAGGTTAGTGACCGCTTGTGCAAGGCCTGCTAGGTGTAGGCAGAGTTCTTCCATAGGAGAGGCTCCCTGCTCAGACTCGGTCATGGCTGCCTGATACTGTCACGTACCTAGTGGCGAGTCTGGATTGCAGTGGGAGACCTCTCTTACGTCCCAGACTTGCGGCCCCTGGAGATGAGGACAGGGGGCGCAGAAGTCAGAGGAGGCACGAGTGTCTGGAAGGAACAGCAGCTGTAGGCGGGCCTCCGGACTAGACCAGCGAAGGCAGGAACCAGCAGACAACAGGTGACAGGAACCAGCAGGCAGCAGGTGACAGGAACCAGCAGACAGCAGGTGACAGGAACCAGCAGACAGCAGGTGACAGGAACCAGCAGACAGCAGGTGACAGGAACCAGCAGACAGCAGGTGACAGGAACCAGCAGGCAACAGGAACTGGCAGGTATGCAGCGGACCACAGGAACCAGCAGGCAACAGGAACTGGCAGGTATGCAGCGGACTACAGGAACCAGCAGACAACAGGAACTGGCAGGTATGCAGCGGACCACAGGAACCAGCAGGCAACAGGAACTGGCAGGTATGCAGCGGACTACAGGAACCAGCAGACAACAGGAACTGGCAGGTATGCAGCGGACTACAGGAACCAGCAGACAACAGGAACTGGCAGGTATGCAGCGGACCACAGGAACCAGCAGACAACAGGAACTGGCAGGTATGCAGCGGACTACAGGAACCAGCAGACAACAGGAACTGGCAGGTATGCAGCGGACTACAGGAACCAGCAGACAACAGGAACTGGCAGGTATGCAGCGGACTACAGGAACCAGCAGACAACAGGAACTGGCAGGTATGCAGCGGACTACAGGAACCAGCAGACAACAGGAACTGGCAGGTATGCAGCGGACTACAGGAACCAGCAGACAACAGGAACTGGCAGGTATGCAGCGGACTACAGGACAGGTGCACAGGTAGGTCAGACAAGCCGGGTTTGGTAACAGAGGACACACTGCGGATAAGCCAGGGATAAACCAGAGAATAGTCGTGGGTAAGCCGGGATCGGGGCAGGCAGGAAGCAGAGCAGGTAGGTAGACAAGCCGGGTCACTGGTGCAGATACAGAGAAGTACAGGACTAACACACGGGACGCTGTAGATCAGGCAGCAAGGATTGCATGGAGATGGCTGGTTTAAATAGCCCGCCTGGCGCCAGTAACCGTGCGCGCGCCCGTCCGAGACCGCGCGCGCGCGCACCCGCTCGATTCCGCGCATGCGCAGTAGCCCGCGCACCCGTTCGAGCCCGCACACGCAATCGCAGCGGTGGAGAACCACTAGGCCCAGCAGAGCTTTCCTTACAATGTGTAAAGTACTTTGCCAGTGACTCTTTCCAGGCCATTGAGTGCTGTGTTAATATAAGCAGCAAAGCCCAGTGCCCGAAGGACACATCCTGGGCAGGCTCCCTAATCGTTGTCTAGTACAGGCATCTCTGAGGCTTTAGATGCCTAAACAGCCCAGCTCAGCAGCATGTAGATATCTTGACAAAAAAAAAAAATCCCCCATTTCCTCACCTGAGCCTGTTCGTTCCCACACCGGAGAAGCGCACACCCTCTCTGGCCAGGGTCTCAGCTCTTCATTGGATAGATTGATAGCAGAGCAGCCATTGGCTCCCCCTGCTGTCAATCAAATCCAACGATGCTGGGGGCGGGGCCAAGTTTCTGTCTATGGGCGCAAAAGCTGGACTCAGGAGAGGGCCCGCACAGGTACCCCCAAGGAGAGCGCTTCTCCTAGGTGGTTTCCCGATGCGGGGAGGAGCTACTAGCACCGCCAAGGGACCCCAGAAGAGGAGGATCGGGGCCACTCTGTGCAAAACTAACTGCACAGTGGAGGTAAGTATGACATGATTGTTATTTAAAAAAAACACAAGGGTTTAGTAAACCTTTAATGAATCAGATTGTGTACATATTTATAAATCATTTTGCAGCTCCTTGACCAATCATATTGTTTGCTTCTCTAAGCAAACATAAAGGCCATTTGCTCATTCGGCTAATCAAGTCAAATTCTTAAAATATAACTAGGGGCAAAACTTTTTTTTTTTTGTTTTGGACATATGAGGAGAGAAATTAGAACACCTGTCAGGTTTTCATTGTTGTCTGTGTCCCAGTTATGGGAATTCACCCTCTAGATTTGTCCTGTTTACCATTATCATGGAAAGTAAAAAAAAAAAAACAAATTCAAAATTTCCCCAAGAAAAGTAATAAAGGGGACATTTTCCAATGAGGACACTAGTGCTGGTGACCTGGAGGGTCTCCAAGGAATTCCCTTAATTTGCAGGGATGTTCTCTCACTTCCTGTTTCGGCTATGGGACAGAAAGTGAAGGTAAATCTCCCCAATGGGACACAGATGCGGAAAAAAAAAATAAAAAAAATATCTGATGGGTTATAACCCTCCCTTACACTATCCAAAATAAAAAAGTTTTTCCCATAGTTTTACTTTAATGGAAAGCTAAGTCCCCATAACATTAGCCATAGTTAAAATGTACAAATTTTACAGACGCTGGCCGTGTTCTCTTTTTGCTGCTTGCAGAGAGTAAATCATTGATTCCCATTGAACTGATGCACTGCTCCTACTGCACCCTGTAGCAGGCTGCAAATGAAGATTTGTAACTGTTTTGTTTCAATAAGGGTTGATAGAAATAGAAGTAGGCAGTTCTTTAGCTGGCCCAGAGCTGTTTCAGTCAGACCCTCTGGCCTTTCCTCTGCTCTGCTTCCTTCTTGCTACACCAGCCTACATTGGAATACTGACAATGATCCTGAATCATGCACTGTGAGTTGTGGTTAGAGGTGCTTAAGATTAGACATACGTGAAACCTTATGATTGATACCACAGTTGTTAACAGCCTGTGTCCAGTTGTTGCTCCCAGTCAAATGATGTATTTCATTGATGGAGTGCACCAGTTTGATCTGGTGTACTTACTTGATAGATCAGGCAAACTGGTATGCAATCTTGATTAAGCAGTCTTGCAGTGCCTTGAAAAAGTATTCCTACCCTTTTTAATTTTTTCACATTTTGTCATGTTACAACCAAAAACATAAATGTATTTTTTGGGGATTTTATGTGATAGACCAACACAAAGTGGCACATAATTGAAAAGTGAAAGAAAAGCTATACCGTATTTATCGACGTATAACACGCACCCCAAGTTTAGGAGGGCATTTTAAGGAAAAAAAGTTTTAGGAGGGAAGTTTAGGGGAAAAAAAACAACTTACATTTAAGCGTCATTTGCAGCTTGCCCAGCGTCATTGCAGCTTGCCCAGCGTCATTGTAGCTTGCCCAGCGTCATTGCAGCCTTGCCCAGCGTCATTGCAGCCTTGCCCAGCGTCATTTGCAGCCTTGCCCATCGTCATTGCAGCCTTGCCCATCGTCATTGCAGCCTTGCCCATCGTCATTGCAGCCTTGCCCAGCGTCATCGCAGCCTTGCCCAGTGCCATTGTAGCTTGCCAGTGTCATTTTCAGTCTTTTCCGGGTTTAAATTTCCCGCCGCCGAGACGCTCTGTCGCGTGCGCCGCCGAAAAAAACCGAAGCACGGCTGAAAAAGACCGAAGCGCCCCCGGAAAAAGCAGAGCCGACTCGGACGGCTAAGCTCGCGGTCCCGCCTCCCTGCTGTTTCCGGAGCGAGCGCAGGGAGGCGGGACTACGAGCAGAGCCTGCTCGGCTTTTTCCGGGGGCGCTTCGTTCTTTTTTCGGCCGCGCTTCGGGTTTTTTTTTCTTTTTTTTTTTTTTATTTTTTTTTTTTTTTTTCGGCAGCGCTCGCTATTTTTCAGCGGCGCTTGCCATTTTTGTCATTTTTTTTGGGGGTATCGGCGTATAACACGCACCCACGACTTTCCCCCGATTTTAATGGGGAAAAAGTGTGTGTTATACGCCGATAAATACGGTAAATGGTTTTCAATTTTTTTTTCAAATAAATATCTGAAAAGCGTGGCATGCATTTGTATTCAGCCCCCTTTACTCTGATACCCCTAACTAAAATCTAGTGGAACCAAATTGCCTTCAGAAGTCACCTAATTAGTAAATAGAGTCCACCTGTGTGTAATTTAACCGATTGCCAACCGGCTCACGCTGATATACGTCGGCAGAAGGCACGTACAGGCATATTAACGTACCTGTATGTTGCCCTTAAGAAGTGGTTTGCGGGCGGGCGCACGCACGCCCACCGCGAGCTCCATGAGTGTGATCGCAGGTCCTGCGGACTCGATGTCTGCGGGGATACCCGCGATCGTCTTACGGAGAGGAAGAACAGGGAGATGCTTATGTAAACAAGCATTTCTCCGTTCTGCCTAGTGACACTGACCACAGCTCCCTGTAATCGGGAGTGGTGATCAGTGTCGTGTCACACATAGCGCCCTTCCCACAGTTAGAATCACTCCCTAGGACACACTTAACCCCTACAGCGCCACCTAGTGGTTAACCCCTTCACTGCCAGTCACATTTACACAGTAATCAATGCATTTTTTTCGCACTGATCGCTGTATAAATGTGAATGGTCCCAAAATAGAGCCAAAAGTGTCCGATCTGTCCGCCATAATGTCACAGTCACGATAAAGTGTAAAAATAAAAATAAATCGTTGACCGCCACTATTGCTAGTAAAAAAAAAAAAAAAAAAAAATTAATAAAAAAAATGCCATAAAACTATCCCCTATTTTGTAGACGCTATAACTTTTCTGCAAACCAATCAAACGCTTATTGCGATTTTTTTTTTTACCAAAAATATGTAGAAGAATACGTATCGGCCTAAACTGAGGAAAAAAAACTTTTTTTATATATATTTTTAGGGGATATTTATTATAAAAAGTTAAAAATAATGTGTTTTTCAAAATTGTCGCAATTTTTTTGTTTATAGCGTAAAAAATAAAAACTGCAGAGGTGATAAAATATCACCAAAAGAAAGCTCTATTTGTGGGGGAAAAAGGATGTCAATTTTGTTTGGGAGCCACGTCGCACAATTGTCAGTTAAAGCGACGCAGTGCCGAATTGCAAAAAGTGCTCTGGTCTTTTGCCAGCCAAATGGTCCGGGGCTTAAAGTGGAGGGCCACCCAAAAAGAAAAAAAAAAAAAAAAACTTACCTGAAACTGCTGTTGCTAGGCAGTCTTCCTAATCTGCCTCTTCCTCCTCTTCAGTGAGTGTCCCAGAACACAACGGGGCCATTCACAAGGCTCCGCGCGACTCGTGCATGCGCAGTAGGAAACGGGCAGTGAAGCCGCAAGGCTTCACTTCCTGTTTCCCTTCGTTAAGATGGAGGCGCCGGAAGCCGATCTGATGGACGGATTGAACTTGGGCTGCCGACATCATGGGATCGCTGGACAGGTAAGTGTCCTTATTAAAAGTCAGCAGTGTTTGTAGCTGCTGACTTTAAAAAAATAAAAATAAAAAAAAAACGTCCGGAACACCACTTTACGTGGTTAATCTCAGTATAAATACAGTTGTTCTGTGAGGTTTGTTGGAGAACCTTAGTGAACAAAGAGCATCATGAAGGCCAAGGAACACACCAGACAGGTCAGGTAAAGTTGTGAAGAAGTTTAAAGCAGGGTTAGGGTATAAAAATAAATAAAGATAAAAATCAGTGCCCTGATTACATACCTAGCTGTCCCGTGAGGAGATGCCACTGGTCGGCTCTCCTCTCCTCACACACCGATTACCAGCATCTCGGTGTTTACATGTGACCAGCTGTGATTGGACACAGCCGATCACATGGTTAAAGAGCCGCGGTTCTTTACACAGATTGGGGTCGCATCGTGTCCTAGCAACACAGTGCGGCTACGATTGCCGCCCTGCACACCCCCAGTCGTTCTGGGAGGCCATAATATGACGTCCACCCAGAACGAGAGCTGCACCGCCCAGACATCATTTGAGGGTGGGTGGGCGGCAAGTGGTTGTAAACCTCAGACATGAAATCTGAACATAGTGCTCTGGATTGAGACGTACACACTGTACAGAGATATATTTTCTTCTTGGTCTCAATTCCTTCTACAACTGCTATTGATGCATATCTAATTTAGGTCTAACAGATTATTTATATGTAAGCCCTATTGAGCATTGTTCCTTGTTTGTCATTTAGGGACCCTGTTACGTTTGGGGATAACGTGGTTCCCGGCTGTTATCATCCCCCTCTCTTCCTTTAATGACTCCCCTTTTACCATCAGAGTATCTCACTTGCAATGCGTGAAGTTGCGCCACTGTTTTCCAAATATATTTACCCCGGTACATCAATATGTCCTGTCACTGTCCAACAGCATTGGGTCTGTATGGGCACCCAAGGGTTGGGGTTTTTTCTACCCAACCCTTTTTGCCTCCAACTATAGCCACTTATCCCTAATACTTCCCTCCATCAAGTAATCCATTTGCCTTCTCTCCATCTCTCTCTTTGATACACATGGTTCAACCCATTTTGGTTTTTATCATTGGTATTAGCACTGCAGGTCTGTATGATTTGCTTTGCTTTTTGCCTGCAGTACACATTTCATCCTCTGAGCGGCTTCCCTTGGCTGGATTCCCGAGTGATGCGCGCGCTGTGTGCTGCGCGCGCACTCACTACTGGGCTTTATGGAAAATGTAGGCTATATGGCGCATCCGCTATTGCGAATGCGCCGGAGGCCTTTTTGCCCGCCGCCTGATCATGAGCAATCATGATCAGGTGTGGGGGGCGTATATAGCCTGCATATCCACACCGCTGTGGTGATGAACTCAGGGGCGCCAGCATATCTGGATCATTGCTGCTAAAGGTCAGTTTATTATTATCTCTTCCATTACACTTCCTTACTGCCCATTTCCTTGCCTTTACCCTGTAAATGTCCTTTATACAGCAGCCTTCCTATATCTGTTTATGGACTGGCTTTCTTAAACCCGGATATCAACTTCAAACTTTCCACGACCTCCAGCCCTGGTTATCAGCATCTTTGCTTCCTTTTGGTAAGTCAGCAGCCATTATACCTGGAATCAGCCACCATTTATCTGGCTTTCTGAAACCTTCTCTAATGCGTCCCTTTTCTCTTCTTTTCTACAGCATACATATATCTCTCTATCCAGACTCTACATTTGTCTTTACTCCATACTCTGGCGCCCCCTATGTTTATGATTTATTTCTACTTGGTAAGTGCTTTTCTAACTTTTGGGCTATGATAGCCATTTATGGCATTCAAATAAATTTAAAGCCAGCTTAATATTTACAATGACACCACCTACCGTTTCTCACCAGGTTTTATATACGCCCCCTACAGCCCCTCGCGTTGGAACATTTGTACTTGACTACTTTTGTGGTTTAAATTTGGCTTTATTTGTGGCCCAACGGTACGTATCGCTCTATGAATTTGCTCTTCTAGGGGAGTCTGCTGGCGGTTTGGGGGATGACCAGCTTATAATGACATGCAATGTAAACACTGTTCAAATTGTGGCACTATATTTTTTTGCATACATTTTAATATTGTCTTCTCTATATTTAATAGACCTATCTAACTGGGTACAGACTGTCTCAGTGACCCTGAAGAAGCCAATGCTTGGTGAAACATGTTGGTCATCTACATCTGAAAACACAACTGTACCCCCGATCTATATAACAGTATAGATCTCCAATTTAATTTCAAGAACGTTAGGTTGTATATGGTGTCTCAGCCACTGTTGAAGCCTTTTTTTTCCCCTCTTTCAAATGGGCTTCACGCTGACTGATAAACATATTTTAACTGTGTGTTATCGTTTTTGTAGGTTCTCTATAAAATAAATGTATTTGTATATTTTTTACAAAAAATCACGAGTGTTCTCTTTCTTACAAAGTACCGTTACAATCCCCTTTTTCTTTTTCTTTTTTTTTAAACTCTTTATTTTCCATTTGTACAATACATTTCATATTTACATTTTCCCTTATTTTGTGACATCACGTCTATCACACAAGTAGTCTATGGCATATATTGCTTCTACTTTACTTCTACTGTCTTCCTTATAACTCATTCTACCTACCTCTTATTCTAGCTCATTCTATTTACCCACCCCCCCCCCCCCCAAAAAAGAAAAAGAAAAAAAAGTATATGTATCTCTCTCATCGTCCCTCCTGCCCCCCGCCCCCATCGGAGCACCACTCAGCTCCACTCCAACTCCCCATCTCTCTTGTATATAAAATAGGGTGCCCATATATCCCCATACTTCTCCTCCTGCTCCCTGATTGCCATTGTCAAATTTTCCATTTGTTGGATTTCTCCTACTCTGGCCCACCAGTGGGCTCTTGTGGGTGGTGCTTCCTTTTTCCACAAAGCCGGGATACAGGCTCTTGCCGCCGTGAGAAGGTGTTTTAGTAATGATTTTTTGTATTTCTCAACCGACATGGGGACATCATTTAATAGGAATGCAGCCGGATTTTCTCCAAGAGACACCCCTGTAATTTCCCTTACTGTTTCTTCTACCATTTTCCAGTACTCTCTAATTTTATCACATTCCCAAAAGATATGCAACATTGTGCCCTCTGATTTTCCACATCGCCAACATACATTTGATGTTTGCGGGAATATACCATGTAGCATGCTTGGGGTCTTGTACCATCTGGTGAGGATCTTATATCCCCCTTCCTGATATCTACATGCTATTGACGTTTTATGAACAGATCTCAAAATATTTTCTTTTTGCTTTTTGGAGAATGTAACCTTCAGTTCTTCTTCCCAGGCACGTATAAAACCTAGGTTTTCAGGGGCCTCTAATCTTGTAATCATTTCGTAGAAGTATGACAGGGGGTGTCTCAAGTTCTCTCCGTCCAAGCATATCTGCTCGAACTCCGACAGCCCCCTGATTTCCAAATATTTTCCACTTTTTGAGCGAATGTAGGCTCCCAGCTGCATTACTCTAAAATAGAAAGTGAATACTCCCCAGAGCTAGACTATCTCTCCTCTTGTCATTAATCTTCCCTCTTTTGAGAAGTGTATTAGCCTACTTTTCCCCTTTCGTCTTAAAACTGAGAATTTCTGGTCCAGGATACCTGGCTTAAAATCAAATGTGCCTAGTATAGGTAACATAGGGCTAGGTTCAGTTGATATCTTATTTTTTTTGAAAATTGTTTTGCTTATGTTTAGGGTTGTCCCTATCAAAGGATGTTTTTTTTACTGCCATTGAGATATCCTTTCCAGCCATCCATGCCAAGCCCTCCAAGGGGACTTCACTCGATATTTGTTCCATCATTACCCATGGCTTCTTTTTTTTTGGCACACCATTCCATTATTCCAACTAGATGTGAGGCCTCCTGATATTTACATGGGTCTGGAAACCCAATGCCTCCTTTTTCTTTAGGGAGGGCCAAAATAGATCTCCTTATTCTTGCGGGTTTTTCAGCCCATATAAACCTCAGGAATCCTGATCGGAGTTCTCTCATGAAGCTTTGAGGGATCTTTACTGGCATGGTTTGGAACAAATACAGAAGTCTGGGCATTACGTTCATTTTTATTATGTTTGTCCTACCAAACCAAGTAACGATCTCTTTATCCCATCTTTTCAAGTCTATCTTTATTTGTTTTAGCATTGGGGCATAATTTAATTCCAATATCCTACTTAATACCTTGGGTATTTTGGTCCCTAGATAACTAATATAAGAGAGTCTGTCCATCTGAATTTAAATTGGGATGTTATCTGGTGGGTCAAGGACTCATTCATCTCCATTCCCATAGCTTCTGACTTATTATAGTTCACTTTGAAGTTTGCTACATCCCCAAATTGCCGTAGTTCCCCCAGGAGGGTCAATCCCCTTCACCAATCTACTGTACAGAGATATGCTAAGTGTCATTTTTGTCTGCCGCTTCGTTCCTCTGCCATCAGCATGAATCACTTCTGACAAGTTTTCTTGACACCGAGAAAAAAGGTGACAGGTGAGGCATCTACAGCTGATTGACAGCCTTAGCTCTGTTCCTGTGTGCTGTGTGAAGGAAGGTGTGTCCCTTCCCTCCAATCAGCTCTCAGATCTCCCCACACTGTGTAATTTCAGCTCTTCGCCACTTTTTTTTCTGACAGCTCAGACTAGCTTTAAAAATTCTGGACAGATGTACAAGCAGTCCCAGAGCTACGAACACCCGAGTTACGAGCGACTCCTACTTACGAACGGACCTCAATGCCGGCCACTTGTGCTCCACGCTTGTCCTGGATACCTTTGAGCAGCTATCTTGCAGCGCCGGACACATCCCACACTGCAGTACTACATGTACTGCATGACCAGAAGAGCCCCAGATAACATAACTGCATGCCCAGAAGCGCCCTGAACATCCCACATCCCTGCACAGGCTGAAGTTACACTTAAAAATGCACTGTTCCAACTTGCACACAAATTCCACTTAAGAACAAACCTACTGTCCCTATTGTGTTCGTAACCCTGGGACCACCTGTATAGAAGAGAAGACTTCAGATAAACGGGTACAACATATGTAGGAGGATTTATTTCATGTCTGTGTATCATATGAGGCCAGTCACTTCAGTGAGTGTATGTAAGGTTTTACAACCACTTAAAACACCTTGTATCTTTACAAACGCCTTAATGATACACAGTGCCATGTCACACTGGACATATTATCCTTCATCCTGTAAAATCTGATAGAAATCCTAAAGCTGGCCATAGGCGGTTTGAATCTTGGCTGGTTCAGCAGGGACCAGCCGAGATTCGAACCATGTATGGGCAGGCTGATTGTACACAAGTTGATCAATCTATCGACTTGGGTACAACCAGCCTGTTGGATTTTTGTACATATGGTTACTATGGTTACATATAGGGCTGGAACTAACGATTATTTTCATAATCGATTAGTTGGCCGATTTTTTTTTTTTTTTTTAAGGTTATTAATCAAAACAATAAAGTGTGGTGTATAATTTAGTTAATATGTAAAGTTTAAAAAAAAAAGGCAATTTATTCTTAAATATCTCTATGCAGTGATAAATATAAACAACCACCTATATGGTTAGGGAGCAAAATATTGACTCCACTCTGAGAATAACAGACAGAAGAGATATATTGTATACACTATTAGAGGAGATATACTGTATATAGTAGAGGAGATACACTATTAGAGGAGATATACTGTATACAATATTAGAAGAGACATACTGTTTTTTGACCAATTTGTTATTGGGCAGATTAAAAAACACAAATTGCTGCAAAAAACGTATTACATGCTTTTCTGCAGCTTCTCCATTGAAGTATATTGAACAAAAAAAACTCAGTTTTGCATCAAAAAAAAGTCCCTGACCCTTTCCAAATACGCAGCAGCTGAAAAAAAAGCATAGATGTGAACGTGTCCCCATAGGAAACCATGTAAATGAATAGTACGTTTCAGCAAAAAGCACCAAAAAACACAGATGTGAACCAGGTCTAAGACGTTTAGTAAGATAATGGGGTTAAAAAAAAAAAAAAAACTAGAAACTAAAATGAGCCCTTTATAGTACAAAAAAAAAAGAAGCAGATAATCACTACTGTAAGGGTTTAATAGTTTTTTTACTGTAGAACTGTGAAAGTAATATTTTCAGTAGTGATTATTTGCTCTTTGTACTATAAAGGGCTAATTTTTTTTTTTTTTTTTTAACCCCATTATGTTACTGGCCGATTAATCGATTATGAAAATAGTAATCGATTAATTTCATAATCGATTAATCCAATAGTTGTTTCAGCCCTAGTTACATATGGTTACTATGGTTACAGCCTACTATTGTATTCTGCCAGAAGGGGGGCGTGGGGAGCATTCCTGGCTGGCAAAATACAATAGGCATTCCCCCATCAACCCTGACTGTGTTGATGGGGGAATGGGCAGAGATAGATGTCTGAGGCCGAGAGCAGAGGCATTGTTTCAAAAATCAGCCATGCCACGCTTATCGACCACTATATAAAATTGCCAATTTATGTCCTGCTTTTAAGAAGGACTACTTAAACAAAAACTAAAAAAAAAAAAAATGGCAGGGAAAATGACACTGGCATTTATGTTGAATGGGTCCAGCCACCTGTGCAAGCCGGATATATTTTGAAAAAGGAATTACTACTATAATTAAGTACTGTGCTTTCCTTATTTTAGATTTTCACATTCATTTAACAAGAGGGCATATTTTAGCAGGCTTTTATTACACATTTCTTTCTACCAGTGCTCTATGCTGTAGTGTATTGGGTTGACAATTTTCAGTAAGGTAGCAAATTTTTATATGAGCAAGTCTCATCGCAGCAATAAAAACTACACAGCACTAGTATTTATGTACAATAGTAAATGTTTATAAATAGTCTGTACATGAAAGATCTGTACAATCATACAAAATAAAATCTTGTCTGATAAATGGCAGAATAGATCATAAAAAATACCAATTTTCTAAAATGCCCTGTGGTCATCATGGAGCAGATTTAAAGTTTGCTAGATATTTCTATCCCGATTTCAGCCTCCGCTGTTTCTTCTAGGTTTGTACTTGTGATTTCTAATTTCTGCAACATTCTGGGTCCTGTCAGCCCAATAATTAATGCTCCAATGGGTGCTGTGATTAGAATTGCTAGAAAAGCTACAGTTAGCACATCCATGCCATAACCTTCGAATTCTTGGTTTCCAATGCTTCTTGCCATATCCAAAGCAACTGAACCAATAGCAGCCTGAAGAAAAGACATAAAAAAGTAAATTTAGAAAATAACTAGAGGCTGAAAACTCTTAACTTATGAAAGAGTCAAAAACGTGTGTAATTTAGCATTTTAATAGTACCATGAGAGAATTGCAGGTAAATAGTTTTAGCCCCCTGCTATATAGGAGCAAATCAGTTTCTGGAAGTGCTGCATGTGGCACATTCACAATTTCATGCAATATGTATTAGCAATGGGCCATTAAAGGAGAAGTCCTGCCTGAGCTCGTTTGGCTGGGCTTCTCCTATGGGTCACAGGTGTGCAATTTGTTTTGCACTCCTGTGACCCGTTTTCAGCAGAGAGCGGTCTGAAATCCGCTCTCTGATGATGTCACACAGATCAGTCCAGGAACCGTGTCCTCCCGATTCTGGAAGTCTGGATCCGCCAGTGCCTGGATTGATGCTCATCTCCAGTGAGCGTGGAGGAGCAGAGCAGGAGAGCTGCTGATTGACAGTCAGCAGCTCTCTGCTCGGGGAGCTGTGAGAACCGAGCCATTGGCGGTGCTCGATGGCTCGGTTCTCATTACAGAGACGGCGGGGGACAGATGCAGCATAGACCTAGTTAAGTATTATTATGGGGAAAAAAAAAATCCCATCCTTCTCTTAATCTTTAGTGGATTCTAGTTAAAGCGGTAGTAAACCGCATCATAAAAAAAAAAAAACACATCGGCAGTTTAGGTCATAATATGCTGGTATGCATCGCATACTACCACATTATGAAATACTTACCTGAAAATTAAGCCCTCCAGTGGCACACTGTCACTGCTCAAGGCACTTCCATCTTTACCGGGGTTTTCTTCCAGGTTTGCGGAGATATGAATGGCGCATGCACACTGGAGTCACGGTTTACGGTATTGGCTCTGAAGGAATGGCACAGGTATGCCGTTCCTTCAGAGCACTTGTGTCTGTGACATCACTGGCTGCATCTAAAGTAAATATCACTTAAACAGTGCAAGTTTAGGAGATATTTACTGTACCTATAGGTAGAAATCATACAAAGGAAGTTTACTGACTTTGAAGACGTATTCATTTCTATTGCATCACTATATTACTGCACTTTTAGGCTGCATTCACATCTTAGTGTCGCGTGAAAGCAAACATTTTCACTTTCAATACATTTTTATTAATTTTAACAAGTCATACAGATTGTAGGCTTTACATATGTATAGCACAAGGTAGATCAATAAACTGCAATAAACAAAGGTGAAAACCGTGTTACAATGAAACAATTCTGAAACTCAATTTGGGCCCAGGTGTAGTGGACCATCATATTAGTACGGTCACGCTCTCTTCCCCTTAGGATGGATTGTGATGCATAGGAGGAGGTCAACCAAGCGGTATTAAGTCTGGGGGTTCGAGCCTGCTCCGGGCACCCCTAACGGGATCTTGAATGCAAACATTTTCATACTACACACATAGGACAGCCCTCTTATTTGAATGGGCTGCCTTACGTGTGGCAAAGTAGCTTGTGTACATTTTTTGGTGCTGGTCTTCACGTATGAAAAGTCTGGGGTAGCATTAAATGAATAAATAGCACCACAAGTGCAACAGGCGTTTTTCATGTGTTGTATGAACGCTGTAGAAACAACTTTCCTTCATGGTCACATTATCAAGTGGATTTCCAGGCATAAAACGCTTTAACCCCTTTACAACACAAGTGGTGGCAAAAGGATGGGCTTTAAGGCCCACACGCCACACATGCATCATTGGGCGGCCAATGTTTGTGTGCTGAGAGTTTCCTTACACACAGTGAGATGAACCTACATTGTTCTTTCCACTGTGTTAGGTCAGAAACCGGAAGCATCAAGGATTTTGTCACTTCCGGTTTCAGTTTGTTTATTTACAAGCCATTAGCAGCTTGCACAGCAGCCGATCAAACTGATCTCGGTTTGATTGGCTGCTTTGAAAGCTAGAGGACAGATATGGGGTCTCATAGGTCATCTTTATGGAGAGATTTGGGGTCTGTCAAAGACCATGGTATGGTATGGTACCATGTTGTTCATCCCTTGTGATAGCAATACAATTTATCAAAAAAATTTAAATAAAAAGGGACAGTGTTAAAAATAATAATAATAATAATACATTTAAACTGCCCCTGACCCCCCCCCCCCCCCCTGTAAGTCCTGCACGCACATGTAAACGGCGATTGCGACACACATGTGAGGTATCACCACAAACGCCAGAGGGATTCCCGGCGTGAAGCTGTAAGGCTACATTGCTGGGTACCCTTACCCGCAATGGTGGCGGCAGCACCCGACAGCTGATGGAAACATCAGCTGCGGTGCCGACATCGCTGGACTCCAGGACAGGCAAGTGTCCTATTGTTAAAAGCCAGCAGCTGCAGTATGTGTAGCTGCTGGCTTTTATTTTTTATTTTTTTTGGGCGGAACACCGGTTTAAAAAAATTATATGTAATGTTAATGTTTGGGAGTTCTAAGTAATTTTCTAGCAAAAAAGTGCGGATTGTTACGTGTATGTGAGAAATATCAGGATTGGCCTGGGGGGTCAAGTGGTTAAGCTGGCCATACACTGATAGACACTGTACAGCGGGGATGAACAAATCTTCCATAGTGGCTATTGTATTTTGACAGCCAGCTCTGCTTTAGTCTTTCACAGTTGTACAGGCTTCTATCCTGTACTGAAATTGCCTTACTCTGATTTTACAGCACAGATTGTGTGCTTCTCAGTGTGCTAATATTAGAAACTGCAGCAAGTTAGATATAACCTGCCTCATTTCCGCCCCAGTCTTATTGTCCCAGGCCCACCCCTTTATTGGATTTCAATTCTTTCAATTGTGGAGGCTCAGCATCCAATGTAAACGTTAGCTAGAGTGGTCAGCATGCAAATCCAAATCTTCTTAGTAAAATCCACTGCTCCAGACTGACATCCGCTCTATCAATATAATTTTTATATTTTCATTTTTATTACACAAGAGCCAGCCCACTGTTTGTATCAAAGCTGAGGGCTCATGAGGAGTGCCAAGGAGTGTTGGGATATTTTTAGGAAGCCATGTACTGCATCCTGCTGACTGGTCCCTCACACCAGCCATAATCTGTGCATTTGTGAATCGTCTATTCAACGCAGACAAACATGACATTAAATGGGTCTAATATAAGGTATGTAATAGAAAGGTTTATGTAGCAATTTAAAAATTGCATGTTCATAAGGGAAGGGGGGAGAGGGTATGGAGGAATGTTAAGAACATTAAACTTAAAAAACATATATATTGTTAATCTATATAAAGTGGTACAGAAACCTTAGGCAGATTCATCCATGTTTTATAAATGACCATGTGTGTTAAAATCAAAAGTCACAATATTTTAAAGTTTTCAGGTTTCAGGGAACCAAAAGCAAAAATTATTCAATCCAGATCTGTGGGAAGAATTCCCCTTACATCGGTGGTCACTGGGAAGAATTCCACCCTTACAGAGAGGCGTTTTACCGTCGGATTTGCGGCGCATTTCGGCCGCTAGCGGGCGCTTTTACCTCCCGCTAGCGGCCAAGAAAGGGTTAAAGCGGTATTACAGCGCTGCCCCGTTGATTTTAATGGGGAGCAGCAGTGGAGGAGCGGTGAGTTCCCCGCTCCAAAGAAGCTGCTGGCAGGACTTTTTGTGACGCCCTGCCAGCGCACCGCTGCAGTGTGAAAGCCCTCGGGCTTTCACACTGCAGACAATGGTGCAGCAGTTTGAGGGCGGATTGCAGGCGCTATTTAACGCTATAGCGCCTGCAAAACGCCCTCGGTGTGAAAGGGCTCTAAAGATCACTGGTGTCATGTTGTGGACTTAATCTTATCATGTGATTAATGTTTATAAATAAGTTACTACCAGATATTACCATTTTAGAAATTGGCACCATGGAAGTGTGCATTTCTTTGTATATGCAATTCAATGTATGTAAACATGTATCTATGTATTATTAAATATTTTACTATCCACCACTCTAGTCATTTTGTTCCCATGAGCTTAATATAAAGTCCCACCCTCTGTTGCATCTTTGCTGCTTTTTCTGTTGCATTTTTGCTCCTTTTCCTCACAATGATAGGGATGGAGGCACATGACCATACCCCACCATGGCTTCATTTAAAGTCCCAAATCCCCCCCCCCCCTCTCCTTTTTTTTATGATGTTATGGACTGTGTTAAGTGACATTGGACCCAGAATTACGCAGGTACCATTGGGTGGGTGTTCAGTCAGCTACAGCTTTATGGAGCAATCCTAGTTGGAAATGCCAGTCCTGGTAAAACTGATTTAGTTGCCTCTTCGATCAGGTGTCAACTGGCTTAGGGTGACTCTGGCAGGCAGCACAACAAAGACAGCATCCTGGGAGTGGCTTTGTCTCTCCACGATCTGGTCCCAGAACTGCTTCCCCACACTGTAGTGTAGCTTCCAATGGCACCTCGTCCTCTCTCCATGGCCCCGATTACTCGCTGCAGACTTAGGAGATTCCCCAAATGACTGTGGATTTCTGCCAACTCAGGCTCTGTCTTTCTCTGGCTGACAATCTCGGCACAGTTCTCTCCTCACTGTCAGGTCAGAGACTTTTCTTTTCCTTTCCTGGGCTCCTAGGCTCTCTCTCTTTTTCATTCTGATGCTGGTACCTCAGACAGCTTTCCTCAGATGCTGGTACCTCAGACAGCTCTCCTCAGATGCTGGTACATCAGACAGCTCTCCTCAGATGCTGGTACCTCAGACAGCTCTCCTCAGATGCTGGTACCTCAGACAGCTCTCCTCAGATGCTGGTACCTCAGACAGCTCTCCTCAGATGCTGGTACATCAGACAGCTCTCCTCAGATGCTGGTACATCAGACAGCTCTCCTCAGATGCTGGTACATCAGACAGCTCTCCTCAGATGCTGGTACATCAGACAGCTCTCCTCAGATGCTGGTACATCAGACAGCTCTCCTCAGATGCTGGTACATCAGACAGCTCTCCTCAGATGCTGGTACATCAGACAGCTCTCCTCAGATGCTGGTACCTCAGACAGCTCTCCTCAGATGCTGGTACATCAGACAGCTCTCCTCAGATGCTGGTACATCAGACAGCTCTCCTCAGATGCTGGTACATCAGACAGCTCTCCTCAGATGCTGGTACATCAGACAGCTCTCCTCAGATGCTGGTACATCAGACAGCTCTCCTCAGATGCTGGTACATCAGACAGCTCTCCTCAGATGCTGGTACATCAGACAGCTCTCCTCAGATGCTGGTACATCAGACAGCTCTCCTCAGATGCTGGTACATCAGACAGCTCTCCTCAGATGCTGGTACCTCAGACAGCTCTCCTCAGATGCTGGTACATCAGACAGCTCTCCTCAGATGCTGGTACATCAGACAGCTCTCCTCAGATGCTGGTACATCAGACAGCTCTCCTCAGATGCTGGTACATCAGACAGCTCTCCTCAGATGCTGGTACATCAGACAGCTCTCCTCAGATGCTGGTACATCAGACAGCTCTCCTCAGATGCTGGTACATCAGACAGCTCTCCTCACTCTTATCTCAGTAGTTCCCTCTCCTCTCCTCCACTGTTGGGGCACACAGTTTCTGGTGTCAGTGTGCATCTCTCTCCTCGGTCTCCTGTCAGCCCTCTCTATCTTTACCTCAGTCCTTCTCCCAGCACTTCCTGACACTCCTCCTTTTTCCCAGTGAGCTCTTTTATTTCTTAGTTTTCTGGAAGGACAAGTCAGCATCTCTGTCTCCATCTTGTAGCCAAAAGGAGAAATTGCATTACAAAAATGCCTGCTACATATACTACTTAAATAATAACGCCGTCAATTTACACAGCACTTTACATATACATTGTACATTCACATCAGTCCCTACACACATTCATACATATACTAGGGCCAGTTTTTAGACAGGATCCGATTAACCTACGAGCATGTCTTTAGAGTGTGGGAGGAAACCTACACTGGCACAGGGAGAACATACAAAAACTCCAGGCAGATGATGGGTTCAGGATTCGAACCAGCGACCCTTTTTTTTTTGCTCCTACGTGAAAGTGCTAACCTGCAACAGCACAGTGCTGTAGTGAACTACAGGTCCCATGAGACATTGTAAAACTGACATTCAAAGACATGACAAGGCATGATGGGAATTGTAGTTCCTGAACTGGAGGGCCATAGTTTGGAGACCACTGCTTTAGAGTAGAGTATAGAGGAACATGTGACCTCTGACAGTGCTCAGGTTTAACAGCCAATTACTAGTGACCTAACCAAGGGAGTGACGTCACTAGGGATTTCAGTGCTTTCGAGCAAGGTGAGTAAGGAGGGAGTTTTTAGCCATAGCAAATACTTTGTCACCTTATCCTGAATGGGGCAAGGTGACAGACTTTTGTAAACATATTACAAAAGGTAAATCTTTTTTTTTTTTTTTTTTTTTTTAAACAGACTTGAAATGCCTGTAAAGTCAGAGAAAAAAAATTAATACATTTCTCTGAGTTCACTGACAGACACAGCGCTCCATTATTCAGAACCATAGGGTTATACTGTCCCCCAAAAAAAAAAGGGACTTGGCTACGCCTATGGGCAGTCCTAAGTGATACACCCCCCCCCCCTCTGCTATAGGCCTCCAGTTTAGTAGCAAGCAGTGTCAGAAGTATTAAAACTCCTGGGTGCTGTGTGTCAATGAACTCAGAGGAATGGATTTTACGGAAAGTCAAAAATCCAATTTTTTTTTTTTCTTTCGTTCATTGACAGACACAGTGCTCCATTATTCAGAACCATAGGGACGTCCCAAAGCAGTGCCAAACATGAGGGGGTGGAACAAAAAATCCCAAGGCTAACACAAGAGCCAACCAGGTAACAGGAGCTCAACACAGAACAAGCTGGAGCCCAACCTGAACAATACCCCTTCAAGGAGGGAATAGACCCTCTAAACAGCAGCCTGCAAAACCTTGCAGCCAAAAGAGGCATCCGCAGATGCCAACATATCCACTTCGTAGAACGTTGTGAAAGTGCACACCGACGACCAAGTGGCCGCCTTGCAAGCTTTCGCAACGGATGCCTGATGACAGAAGGCCAAAGAAGCACTAAGCGCTGAGAAGAATGCGCCATAACAGGGAAAGGAGGAACCCAATCCCTGACAGAATAGGCCAGAGTCATCGGTCTGATCCATCCAGAAATACTTGCAGAAGAAGCAGACAGACCCTTTCTTGGCCCGTCCGTGATCACAGCGAGTCTGACCTCCAAAAAGACGTCGAACACCTTGAGGGGAAAAACAGAAAATAAAATAAAATGGTACGCACCAGGCAGTGCGAGAGCAGGGGACACTGAAGACAACCACCCAAGCTGACACCTGGCCCTTGATGGTACACGAGGCCCATTCCTGCTTAACCCCCGTGAAGGGAGTTGGGAATCGGAGCCACGAAAAAGAACGAGGATGAATGCCCAGTGACTCACACCAGGATACATGGCTTTCCACATCCGGAGGTAGACTACCTAGCCAGCAGCAGCATCGGAACTGCAGCACCTGGCTCATCACAGCCAGGCTGTTAAAACTAGCGACTCTAAAGCAGGATGGAAGAACAACCCTTAGGACAGTAGATCCTCCCTGAGAGGCAGTCGCCAAGGAACGTCGGCGACCAGGCACACCCAGACTGACGAGACCCATCCGGAGCCAATAGACTGACCGGAATCCCCGTGGCCGCGATCCTGCGCAAAAGCCACAGCAAAAGCTGGAGAGGAAGAAAGGCGTAGAGCAAACGTTACCAGCCCCATGGGCCACCAGAGCGATTGAGGTGCCCACCAGAGGATCCCGTGACCTTGCCAGAAACCCTGGTACAGTTCTGTTGAGCCAGGACACAAACAGATCTACCTCAGGAGTGCCCCATCTGAGACATATCCGATGAAACACAGCCCGGAGAAGGGCCCACCCCGTGGTCCAACCCTAGCCGACTGAGGCATCCGCTGTCAGTATTCCACTCCTGGAATGCGTACGTCGGAGAGGGTCGGAACGAGACGTTCTGCCCACCGGAGGATACTAGCAACTGCCAGGGCTGCCAACACCCTATTTGGCCCGCCCTGGTGATTGACATAAGCCACCGACGTCGCATTGTTCGACTGGATCCATACCGGGAGCCCCCAAAGTCGATCTGCCCATGAGCCAGACGTAGTCTGATCGCTCAAAGTTCCAGGATATTGCTCGGTAGTCCGTATTCCACCAGCATCCAACTACCCTGAGCAGAGCTCAGTCCCAGGACACCTCCCCGCCCGGACAGACTGGCATTGGTGGTCACCCTGTTCAATACAAGGGGAGATTACCCCACTGAAGAACCGGAGAGCGAAGCCACCAGACCAAGGATCCTGGCTCAGCCGAATCCGATTGTCCAGAGACCTCGGGCACTTGTTCCAACATGCCAGGATCTCAATGAAGGGAGCTTGTATGGAACTTTGCAAATGAAAATCACCTCAAAAAAGGTAGATACCATCAAACACCCACATGCAGGTCCACAGGGAGACCCACCTGCCGGCCAACAGTAAATGAAAAAACGCAGCATGCGACTTCTGGAGTTTGTCCAGAGGAAGAAACAGTCTGGCCAGAGCTGAAGCCTGGGTCAGGCTAAGATAATCCAATGTTCTGGAAGGGGCCAAAGCAGACTTCAGATTAGTATAGAAGCCAACTGAAATCTGTCATGGTCAACACCACACGCTGATAATGCTAAGCGCCCACAGCAAAAAACGGAGGAAGTGCTGGGGTCGGGCACATAGTGGAATGCGTAAGTAAGCATTGGAGATGTCGATAGAAGACAGAAAGTCCCCATGATGAAGAGGTGCCACCAGAAAGCTCAGCCGAATCAGATTGTCCAGAGACCTCGGGCACTGTGCAAATGGAATTGCCTCAGAAAAAGGTAGATACCATCAGACCCAACACCCACATGCCGGTCCGCAGGGATGCTTACCTGCCGGACAACAGTAAATAAAAAAAACGCAGCATGCACCACCGTGCGGACTGACTTCATCCTGAACTTCTGTACCCACACAAGGAAGGTCAGGGCCCTGAGGTCCAGAATTGGATGTACCATGCGGGAACCGGGACAATCACACTGAAGCAACAAGGCTTGCAAGGCCCCATGAGGGAACAGCAAACGGTCCATTGGAAGCAAAAAAACTTTTTGGGGAACAAAGCCAGAAAACTATCTTGTAACCGGACAAAATCAAGACGTGTAATGATGTCATCCAGGGTAGCCCCCCACAATACATGTCTAAGCACCACTGCAGAAACAGAGCTCAACCAGGAGAACTGCGGCCAAGAGGCATAGCAGACAAACTGCAGCGCCTAGACCAACAGGTCCACCAATTCAACAAAGGCAGGGGGATTCTGCGCCCCCCTCCAGGTATGTCAGCTGGATCTTTAGAAGCCAGAGATTCCTCTATTGGAATCATGGTTGCCTTGAGCAGGCTAAAGACAGGGGGGTCCACTACTGGTGGAATAGTACACTTCTGAAGGGGGGACTCCTTAAAAGGGGTACCTCAGAGCAAGCGTTTTCGAAAGCACAAAAAGGCACTTTGGACACTCCCAGTCTTCATGGACAAATTTGGCAAAAATAGGAGGGAGAAGGGAACGCTTTTTCCGCAGCCACCGCTGTATCCCCCCATCTTGAAAAGGTTCCTGCACAGATGTAATAAGTGCGACTACCAGCAGCTTTTTTTTTTTTTTTCAATAATTTTTATTGTAATTTTGCAGAAAACAACAATAGGTAATGAACATTGTCATACATCTACATTCAGTACTGCGAAGTTCGCTATGCAGATATGTATGAATTAGTAGAATACAAACATTTGTAAACAAGTTCAACAGTGAGGCACATTATGGATGCTACGGATAGGGTTAAGAGTGCTGTCTGTCAACCCCAGACACCCCAACTGGGTGCTTACTGTGTCTGGGGGAGGGAGACAGCCCCTCCCGTCCCTGCCCCTCCCTGCGTTTTAGAGGGCAGGGTAGGTCGACAACCAGCACCAAAAGTACCACTATTGTATATTGTTGTGCATGTACTGTATTAAAAAAAAATAAAAATAAAAACACGATTTCACTTCTGAATTTTGAAAATCATTCATAGACTAAATGGTATCGTTATGCAGGGATTTTTTGCTTAGCTGCTTCAAAGTGGCTTAAGATATCCAATCATATATTTGGAATGCATTATATTCTAGAGATAACACAATTAAAAGATAAATCTGCTGGTAGATGCCAAAACAGCAACAGATAATAGTGCTGGGAAAATAGCTAAAGATTCACTGTCTGCCCTGGACATGTGCATCAGCTTTCCTCCACTCAAACATTCAATCCAGTTGCAGTTCTCTATGATTGACAGTTTTGGTTGGAAATTGAATGTACAACTACTTTGTGTGTCTGTGGACTTATCTTCAATGCTAGCTGTACCTTACAGGAGTAACTATAAAAAATAATTTGTGGACTATTTTGTGATCATACCTGAACAGTAGCTTTTGGCATCCATGCTAAAGAAATAAATATTTTCTCCTTCAGCTGAAATCCTGCCCAGGACACCATCAAGAATGTGAAGCATATCCGCACTATTAATGCAATTCCAAGTGTGGCAATACACAATGCTAAAAGAATGAATGGGAAAAACAGTTAGGCTTTTTTTTCAAGGGAAAGAAACCGTATGCATTATATATACAGTGCATCCAAAAAGTATTCACAGTGCTTCACTTTTTTCCATATTTTGGATTACATTGCAGCCTTATTCCAAAACGGATTAAATTCATTATTTTCGGCAAAATTCGACAAACAATACCCCATTATGACAATGTGAAAGAAGTTTGTTTAAAATATTTGCAAGTTTATTAAAAAAATAAAAAAAAAACAACATATGTACATAAGTAATCACAGCCTTTGCCATGATACTCAAAATTGAGCTCAGGTGCATCCTGTTTCCACTGATCATTCATGAGATGTTTCTACAACTTGATTGGAGTCCATCTGTGGTAAATTCAGTCGATTGGACATGATTTGGAAAGGCCCACACCTGTCTATACAAGGTCCCACAGTTAACAGTGCATGTCAGAGCACAAACCAAGCAATGAAGTCCAAGGAATTATCTGTAGACTTCCAAGACAGGATTGTATCAAGGCACAGATCTGTGGAAGCATACAGAAAAAATTCTGCAGCATTGAAAGTCCCAATGAGCACAGTGGCCTCCATTATCTGCAAATGGAAGAAGTTTGAAACCACCAGGACTCTTCCTAGAGCGGAACGCCCGGCCAAACTGAATGATTGGGGGAGAAGGGCCTTAGTCAGGGAGGTGACCATAACCCGATGGTCACTCTGACGGAGCTCCAGCGTTTCTTTGTGGAGAGAGGAGAACCTTCCAGAACAACCATCTATGCAGCACTCCACCAATCAGGCCTGTATGGTAGAGTGGCCAGACGGAAACCACCCCTCAGTAAAAGGCACACGACAACCCATCTGGAGTTTGCAGAAAGGCACCTGAAGGACTCTCAGACCATGAGATACAAAATTCTATGGTCTGATGAAACAAACTCTTTGGCCTGAATGGCAAGTGTCATGTCTGGAAAAAAACAGGCACTGCGCATTACCTGGCCAATACCATACTTACTGTGAAGCATGGTGGTGGCAGCATCATGCTGTGGGGATGTTTTTCAGTGGCAGGAACTGGGAGACTAGTCAGGATCGATGGAAAGATGAATACAGCAATGTACAGATACATCCTTGATGAAAACCTGCCCCAGAGCACTCTGGACCTCAGACTGGGGCGAAGGTTCATCTTCCAACAGGACAACGACCCTAAGCACACAGGGAAGATAACAAAGTGGCTACGGGACAACTCTGTGAATGTCCTTGAGCGGCCCAGACTTAAACCAGATTGAACATCTCTGGAGAGATCTTAAAATGGCTGTGCACCGATGCTCCCTATCCAACCTGATGGAGCTTGAGAGGTCCTGCAAAAAAGAATAGGAGAAACTGCCCAAAAATAGGTGTGCAAAGCTTGTAGCATCATACTCAAAAAGACTTGAGGCTGTAATTGGTGCCAAAGGTGCTTCAACAAAGTATTGAGCAAAGGCTGTGAATACTTATGCACAAGTTGTTTCTTTTTTTTTTTTAATAAATTTACAAAGATTTCAAACAAACCTCTTTTATGTTGTCATTATGGTGTACGGTTTGTAGAATTTTGAGGAAAATAATGAATTTAATCCATTTTGGAATAAGGCTGTAACATAAAATGTGGAAAAAGTGAAGCGCTGTGAATACTTTTCAGATACACTGTATAATATTTATAGATATAGATCCCATGTATACACACACACACACACACACACACACACACACGTGTAACCTGTCTCATGGACATTTGCTGGTTAAAGTGATCTTTACCACCTTGCCGTCCAGGAGCTGTCGTTATACGGTGGTAGGTTGGCTCCCCTGCGCGAATCGCCATAGCTGTACGGTGGCAGCTTTAAGGGCTATGGGGGGGGGGGGGTAGGTGTGTGCGTTCCCCGTTCTGTCAGGGAAGTAGAGAGAGATCTGCTGTTCCTAGTGTTCCGGAACAGCAATCTCTCTACTCCCAGGCAGTCCACTCCCCCCACACCTCCCTAGGGAACACTTAACCCCTTGATCGCCCCCTAGTGTTAACCCCTTCCCTGCCATTGACATTTATAGAGTAATCAGTGGCTATTTTTAGCCCTGATCACTGTATAAATGTCACTGGTCCCAAAAAAAGTGTCAAAAGTGTCCGATCTGTCTGCCGCAATTCTGCAAAAAAAAATTAAAAATTAAAAAACACGAATAATAAAAATGCTATTTTGTAGACGATATAACTTTTGCGCAAACTAATCAATATATACTTTTTTTTTTAACCAAAAATATCTAGAAGAATACATATTGGCTTAAGCTGATGAAGACATTTGTTTTTTTTTTTTTTTTTGTATATTTATTATAGCAAAGAGTAAAAAATTGTTTTCAAAATTGTCACTCTTTTTGTTTTATAGCGCAAAAAAAATTAAAACCGCAGGAGGTGATCAAATACTACCAAAAGAAAGCTATATTTGTGGGGGGGGGGGGGGGGGGGGGGAGGCCACTCCAGGACCTTAGCATGCTTATTCTTCAGCCACGCCTTTGTTGCCTTGGCCATGTGTTTTGGGTCATTGTCATGCTGGAATACCCATCCATGACCCATTTTCAATACCCTGGCTGAGGGAAGGAGGTTCTCACCCAAGATTTGACTTCATGGCCCCCGTCCATCGTCCTTTTGATGCAGTGAAGTTGTCCTGTCCCCTTAGCAAAGAAACACCTCCAAAGCATAATGTTTCTTTCTACACTTACCAACAGTCTCAGGTCTCAAGGAGGCAATCTGTATTTCTGATCCAATCAAGCTAAACAGCAGTGGTTGGAAAATATCCCATCCAACAGCTACTATATCTTCAACCACAGTCTATTTATAAATAAAGAAAGAAAAGTTAGATGCTTTTCACACAATTAATCACACTTAAAAAAAGTCACACATTTTATTAAACTGCACTGTTGCTATGGCAAATAAATTAGCTGCCTCGATGAAAGCAGAAATTGGGCCGAGCTTACACTGGTAAAATGTTGTTAGAAAATTGTCGATTCAGAATGTTTGATTATCTACGAGTTAAAGGGGACAATTCAATTATTTGTTTCAACCAGACCAAGCAAAAAAAAAAAAAAAAAAAAAAAAAAACACAAGGATAGAAAAATGTTGTCAATTCCAATGGAAATTAACTAATTTCTAATGCCGTGTACACACGAGCGGAATTTTCGTCCGAAAAATCTTAGATGGTTTTTCCGACGGAATTCTGCTCAAGCTTGTCTTGCATACACACTGTCACACAAAAGTTCTCTGAACTTTCGACCGCCAAGAACACAGTGACGTACAACACTACGACGAGCCGAGAAAATGAAGTTCAATGCTTCAGAGCATGCGTCGAATTGTTTGAGCATGCGTGATTTTTTGCGTGTCCGAATTGCAAACAGACGATCGCATTTTCGGATAGGAACTTTTCCAGACCAAAAAAATAGAGAACATGCTCTCAATCTTTTGCTGACTGGAATTCTGCCAGCAAAAGACAGATGGAGCATACACACAGTCACATTTTCCGACAAAAAGCTCTCATCTGAGTTTTGCTGGCGGCATTTCCGATCGTGTGTACGCGGCATAATTGTTGAATTTGCTCCCAGCTAAGCAAAATCATAACTAGTCTTGTGTGCACGCACTTGTCAAAGTTTATACGGAGCTAGAACATTTGGTGGAAAATTAAGAAACTGACATGAACACATATCTACTACATCTGTAAATCTAAATTATTTAAGTATTGTTTGTATGGCCCCTCCTTGTTCTTTCCAAAAGGCTCATAGGTTTCCTAGTGATCTGACAGAATGTTCTGTTCTAATACCTTTTCTCCAGACCATCTCATGCCTGCAAGAAAAGCCATCACTAGTGTACACAGTCCTCCTGACCCAGGAAAACCTAAGGACAGGCTTCCGAACACAGCAAATATGGAAAGAGCCAGGATGAGGTAGGATCTCTTCCATTTCAGATTCTCCTGTAGGGAATGAAAACACATCCAGTTGAACATAATGAAATTTATAGCTTTTTGCAAATATTTGTCTTGGGTAGACTCCACAGGTTGTTACTGGAAATTGGATCCCATAACCAATTTCGTCTGTTCTCCACCTAGGGTCCCCATGAAAATTCTGTCTGTCTATCCTCTATCCATGTTGTTGCCAAGTATTTTTTTTTCAAAATGTAAACTTCAAATATATAAAAAGTTTCATGGTTTCATTTTGAAAAGGGTTACATTAAGGCTCACCTCTCTCGCACTTACTAGACTAACCCTATGCCATTAAGCTCCAAACATTTTGTAAAAATCGCAGCTATAAAGTAGTAAAAGCTTAATATACCTCACAATTCAATCTTTACCTTGTGTTCCTAAATATTAGGAGGTGTTGAATAGCAGGAATTGTATAAGACCTGTGCAGAGATCCTTGCTTCCAAACAGAAAGCAGGGGTCCTTTGCAACATACTAGCAAGGGACAGGAATTTCTACTCTGGTTGTGACTGCTTTCTAAAGAAAACTAATTGTTAATGTTTGCACACCTGCTTTGATTTACCAGGAATGTATTTAGCCAATTTGAAATGAAAATTCGTTTGAGCAATGGTAGACAAAAAAATACTGCAACATTAAAAAAAAGATAATAAAATAATATATATATTATATAAAGAAAGAGGAATAGTATCCTCACAGTGTGGTACTGTGGATACTTGACATTTAGTAACGTGCCACGTCCTAAAACTAGTATTAGAAGAAGGAGGAGGGGGACTTTGTAGGCACCATAGACAAAATATAATTTTTTACAAAATGTATTCTTTAAAAGAAAGGAGGAGATACATATATACAACAAAATACGTTTAAAAAAAACTCTCATCTTGTCAAAACATTAATATAATCAATACGAGCCACACATGTAGCCTAAAGTATCTAGCCTTAAGGACACCATAAGGCTAGATACTTTAGGCTACATGTGTGGCTCGTATTGATTATATTGATGTTTTGACAAGATGAGAGTTTTTTTTAAATGTATTTTGTTGTATATATGTATCTCCTCCTTTCTTTTAAAGAATACATTTTGTAAAAAATTATATTTTGTCTATGGTGCCTACAAAGTCCAAAGTCCCCCTCCTCCATATATATATATATATATATATATATAATATCCACACACACACACACACACACACACACACACACACACACACACACACACACACACACACACACTGCAGCATTGAGGACAGCATTAAGGACACCATTGATTGATCCTGACCAAATCTCCAAATCCATTTGCAGAAATGCAAACATAGGAACTGATGTGCAGAACAATGGGTGCAGGTGCTCTGGACTGCGGAATCAAAATTTGAAATATCTGGCTGCAGCAAAAGTCAGTTTCTTCACATATATTTATTTTTTGATATACAGTATATAGTTTGTTAAATTGACAACTCTGTGAAATAAAATAAACAATTTCTCACACATGGCATAGGCATACTTAAAATTACACATCAATACACATTCTTCTACTTCTCCCGAGTAGGGATACCACCTGTGTAAATATTTTTCACTGTCCAGATGCAGAGTGGCCCAAAATCCAATGAGCACCTTCAGGCTTTCACAGGGCATAAATGTTGGACTATCCATCTAATTTTTTGAGGTCCTGAAGTGCCAGGAAATTTTGCAAAGTGGACCCTCCAACATATTTAACCGCTCGCTTGCCGACCGGCGCACGGCGATGTACGTCGACAGAATGGCACGGACAGGTATAAGGGCGTACAGGTACGTCCCCTTTAAGATGCCGCCATGCCATCGGGTGCGCAGTCGCGGGTCCCGCAGACTCGATCGCAGCGGGGATACCCGTGATCTTCTCACGGGAAGGCTGAACGGGGAGATGCGGAAATAAACAGCATCTCCCCATTCTGCCTAGCCACTAGTGACGCCGATCTCTGCTCCCTGTGATTGGAGCAGAGATCAGCATTCACTAGCCGACAGCCACGCCCCCCCCCCCCCCACACAGTAAGAAACACACCTCTAGGCACATGTAACCCCTACACTGCACCTAGTGGTTAACCCCTTTACTGCCAGTGTCATTTACACAGGAATCAATGCATTTAAATAGCATTGATTGCTGTATAAATGACAATGGTCCCAAAAATGTGTCAAAAATGTCTGATGTGTCCGCCATAATGTCGCAGTCACAAAAAAAAAAAATCGATGATCGCCGCCATTACTAATAAAAAAAAAAATTATTAAAAAAAATGCTATAAAACTATCCCCTATAACTTCTGCGATTTTTATTTTTTTTTTAACCAAAAATATGTAGAAGAATACGTTTCGGCCTAAAATGAGGAAAAAAAAATTATTATATATTTTGGGGGATATTTATTATAGCAAAAAATAAAAAAGAATGCGTTTTTTTCAAAATTGTCGCCCTTTTTTTTTTGTTTATAGCGCAAAAAATAAAAACCGCAGGGGCGATCAAATACCATCAAAAGAAAGCTCCATTTGTGGGAAAAAAAGGACGTCAATTTTGTTTGGGAGCCACGTTGCACGACCGCGCAATTGTCAGTTAAAGCGACGAGGTGCCGAATCGCAAAAAGGGGCCTGGTCCTTTGGCTGCAAATTGGTCCGGTCTGAAAGTGTTTAATTAGAGGCACACTGAGTCGTTTGAAGATCACATTTTTGCCACACGTTTTTGAAAAATAAGAAAGAAAATCTATTTTACACACAGTTGTCAATTGAATGATAAAAAGGTATTTCTCACACACAGCATGGGCATACTTAGAAATACACCCCAAAACACACTCTGCTATTCCTCCTAAGTATGGGGATACCACATACGTGAAACATTTTTACAACCTAGCAAAGCCCAAAATCCAAGGAGCACCTTCAGACATGCATAGGGCTGCATGTTCATTTGGATGGGCTGCCCTACATGCCACAAACGTGCCCTCATGCAGTGTGCATTTGCTGGCTTCAGTTGGGGTGCCAATAATGAATGGTGCTACAAGAATGTAATGTGCAGATGGGAACGGAGTCTTAATCTTGAGTTCCAGAGTGTTTAATTGACATCTTGGTTCCACACATGCTTTTTAGCAGCTGTAGTCTACATTGTTTTTTGGACAGATGGGGCTTTCATTAGATTTTTATTTGCAAAAAAAATTAAATATAATTTTTTATTTTTTTTACATTTTTGTATACTTTCTCAATGCAACATGTACGTAATTTAATTTAATTTACCGTACATTTGAAAAAATAAATAAAAAATCAACAAAGTCTACTGAATAAAGTAATAACACATTAGTGCAACCTTTATGTCACGTAGCAGAATTGTAAAGCTTTAGTCCCCTTTCAACGCTACATCGTGATGGATAGTGTTTGATTAAATTGTCAGTGTAACACCTATATCAGGAAAAAGTCAGAGAGGGCATAAATTAGCACAACAGTGTCTTTTTCACAGATTTGTGACTGCAAGAAAAAGAATTCAAACATTGCGTCTACTTACGTGAGCATGTGATGCTTTCACAGTAAACGCAAATGTCATCCCGATTTTCTTATTGCAATGTTGCGACCTGGGGATACATTTTGGGAGGGTATATTTGTAGGACAGATTATAAAACACACACACGTACTTACATTTTTTTTTTTTTTTTACAAATTTCTTCTTCATGGGGACTCTGGACCTGGTCAGTGGAGACCCGATTCAAAACCCTCATGCTGGGCAGCAACCAATCACTTCAAAGACTGGGTTCACACATGTGCGGCAGCGGTTTCATGCATGGGGTCTGGTCCGGTTCAGGTCTGAATTTTAGCCTGAATTCGCACCTGAAATAGACCCAAAGATGCACCAGACCCTTTTTTCAATCCGGACAGTGACCACCCCAGGCATGTGTGAACCGGCTCCATTGAGAGTCGGTCACACTTGCCTGTCATGCGAATCAGATGCAGGGAAATCCACATCCAATTTGCATATGTGTGAACCCAGCCTTACTGGCTCCTAACTTTAACTGGAGCCTAGATTCAAAGCAAATTTGTCAAGCCCTGCTCTAATGCAAGGGGGAATTCTGTGGACTTTGATCCAAGGTGGAACTGTTTAGACCCTGATGTAAGGAGGGAATGCTGGAGAGACTCTGATTTAAGGGAGAACTTTGATGTAAGAGGGGCACTATGGTGTAAGAGGGAACACTGAGAACTCGGATGTAAGAAGACTCTTAGAACCCTGATGCAAGGGGGATTTCGATATAAGGGTGGACTCTGATTAAAACAGAGGGCTCATCCTGACTGCTGCACTCTATACGTTGTTTTGTATGGTACTTATCCTGACCCCTGCACTCAATACATTACATAGTCCTGACCAAGGTATTCACTGTCCCAACAGTTGCTGGTTTTAATAAAGTTCTTCTTTAAGGTAGGACCAGTCAGAAAAAATTTAATAATTTCGGTGTGTATAAAAGTAATGTAATCGAAACATTTAATTTTTAAACAATGATTCTTGGTCCTGAGGTTTGTGTCTGTGAGGCTGTCAGTTATGGTACAGCAATTAGGTATATTTTGTGGGTAGAAGTACCATAATATGTATGCAGTGTATATAGCGACAAGGTACAGATTATCTGATCCCCCTTTCAGCTCTGACTGATAAGCAAAATTTAGCAATGTACACTGTGCACCCCACAGAACTTATTTTCTTTTTTATCCTATGGTGCCCCAGGTCTTTCATAATTCTAGCCATGCTCACATATTTGTCACTCTGTTTTGAGGGGTTTGGGGGTTGGCAAGCCTGCGCACAGTGTGCCCAGGCAGCTTTGCAACCGCTGCAAAGAATCTACCAATTATTGCTGGTGACTGCCCCTTGATGTAGCCTTATTCTCCCCAAGTCTGGGTTCACGCTTGGTCACTGCATTTGTATGCATTATATTAGGGCAAATGATTGTGAACAGGATGCCAGTGTGCTGAAAAAAGTGAACAGATTCCTCAATTCATACAAATGAGGAGGAGGCGGAATCCTTGCTTGTATTCTGACAGTTGGACCCTGTGCTGTCCTAATATACTGATCAGCGGCTGTGGCTGATGATGGATGTGAGTTTTCCATCTTGTCCATTCAACAGGGACCAGCTGAATTTTACAGTCAGGTTGAAAAAAAATAAAATAAATAATAAAAAAAAAGAGACAAGTCCATCTAGTTCAACCAAAAGAGAAAAAAAAATAAAGAATAAAACCACACACACACACACACACACACACACACACACACACACACACACACACACACACACACACACAGTTGATCCAGAGGTAGGCGAAAAACCCCAGCAAAGCATGCTCCAATTTGCTACAGCAGGGAAAAAAATTCCTTCCCGATCCCTTGAGAGGCATTTTCCCTGGATCAACTTTACCTATAAATGTTAGTACCCAGTTATATTATGTACATTTAAGAAAGAATCCAGGCCTTTTTTCTTTAAAGCAATCTATTGAGATGGCCAGAACCTCCTCCAGAGGGAGTCTATTCCACATTTTCACAGCTCTTACTATGAAGAAACCTTTCTGTATTTGGAGATAAAATATTTTTTCCTCTAGACGTAAAGAGTTCCCCCTTGTCCTCTGTGATGACCTTAAAGTGAATAACTCAACACAAAGTTCACTATATGGACCACCTATGTACTTGTACAGGTTGATCATATCCCCCCCCCTTAAATCATCTCTTTTCAAGAGGGAATAGATTCTGTTCCTCTAATCTTTCCTAATAGCTGAGCTTCTCCATGCCTCTTATCAGTTTGGTTGCACTTTCTCCAGTTCCCCGATATACTTTGAGAACTGGTGCCCAAAACTGAACTGCATATTCCAGATGAGGTCTTACTAATGATTAGTACAGGGGCAAAATGATGTTTCTCTCTCTGGAGTCCATATCTCTCTTAATACAAGAAAGGACTTTTCTCGCTTTGGAAACCACAGCTTGGCATTGCATGCCATTATTGAGCTTATGATCTACCAAAACCCCCAGATCCTTCTCCACTATGGATTCTCCCAGTTGTACTCCCCCTAGTATGTATGATGCATGCATATTCTTAGCCCCAAGTGCATAACTTTACATTTATCAACATTAAACCTCATTTGCCACTTAGTTGCCCAATTAGACAGAGCATTGAGGTTGGCTTGTTAATTGGACATCTTTTAAGAAAGTTAGTCCACTGCATAGCTTAGTGTCATCTGCAAAGACAGAAGTGTTACTTGTGCAGGTCCCCCTTTTTATTCCTCTCTCTTTCCCTCTTCATTCTTGATATGACAGCTATTATATGGAGACGATTTCCCTTAGGGGACAATACAGTATAACTTGTGTTATTTGCCTTTCCTCTACCCTGACCCTTTTGGGTCCTGGCAACAGTTTATAGTTATGTTAATCATTATACGTACATACGCTTTTTCTTTTGTATGTGCCTGTTCAATTTTGCCCCTGCGTGGGAATATTATGGCTTTTCATTCTCTCGAAACTTAATAAAAATATTGAAACAGAAATGTTACTTTTTAATACCTTTATAAATGATATAGAGTCTGGGATTAAAAGTAAGGGTCCCAACACTAAACCTTGGGGTACACCACTGATAACCTTAGACCATTCAGAGTATGAATTATTAACCACTTCCAAATGGCAGCCAAAGGACCAGGCCCCTTTTTGCGATTCGCACTGTGTCGCTTTAACTGACAATTGCGCGGTCGTAGAGCTTTCTTTTGGTGGTATTTGATCGCCCCTGCGGTTTTTATTTTTTTGCGCTATAAACAAAAATAGAGCGATAATTTTGAAAAAAATGCAATATTTTTTGCTTTTTGCTATAATAAATATCCCCAAAAAAGTATATAAAAAAACATTTTTTTTCCTCAGTTTAGGCCGATACGTATTCTTCTACATATTTTTGGTAAAAAAAATAAAATAAAATCGCAATTAGCGATTATTGATTGGTTTGCGCAAAAGTTATAGCGTTTACAAAATAGGGGATAGTTTTATAGCATTTTTATTAATATTTTTTTTTTTTTTACTAGTAATGGCGGCGATCAGCGATTTTTATTGTGACTGCGACATTATGTTGGACACATCGGACATTTTTAAACACATTTTTGAGACCATTGTCATTTATACAGCAATCAATACTATTTAAATGCATTGATTCCTGTATAAATGACACTGGCAGTGAAAGAGTTAACCACTAGGGGGAGGGGAGGGGTTATGGGATGTGACGTGTGTGTGTGTTTTTTTTACATTAGGGGGCGGGGCTGACGTCTGACGTCATTGATCGGCTTTCCCGATGACAGGGAACAGCCGATCAATGACAGGCAGAGTAGGAAGTGCGGGGAAAGGTTTGTTTACACAGACCTTTCCCCGTTCTTCAGCTCTGTGACCCGATCGCGGGACACCAGCGGCGATCGGGTCCGCTGGTCCCGCGGCCAGGGTCACGGTACTCCCGAGCGCGAGGGCAGGCAATTAAAGGGCCACGTACCTGTACGTGGTTTTGCCTGGCCGTGCCATTCTGCTGACGTATATGTGCAGGAGGCGGTCGGGAAGCGGTTAATCACTACTCTCTGAATTCTGTCTTTTAGCCAGTTTTCTATCCATTTACAAATGGATCTTTCCAAGCCTGTAGACTTTGTCTTACACATTAGCCGTGTGTGGGGAACTGTGTCAAACGCTTTTGCAAAATCTAGGTACACCACATCCACAGCCACCCCTCTGTCCAAGGTTTTACTTATCTCCTCATAAAAAGAAATCAGGTTTGTTTGACAACGTCTATCTTTCATGAATCCATGCGGTCTGTTGCTTAAAATAATTTTTTCCAGCAAGAACTCGCTTGTGGTCTTTTTTTAAACTCTCAAGTATCTTCCTGACTATAGAAGCTAAACTAACAGGTCTACAGTTACTTGATCCCTTTTTAAATATAGGCACCACATTGGCCCTGTGCCAATCCAGTGGTACCATTCCAGTCATTAACGAGTCCCTAGAAATTAGAAACAATAGCCTTGAAATTATCAATTCTTTTAGGATCTGTGGGTGGATGCCATCTGGTCCAGGTGCTTTATCCACCTTTATTCTGTTTTTTTTCCACCAATGGCCATTACCACTTGACAGACATTGATCTAACGATCAACTTTTATCTAAAAGGAATGTTGGAAAATGTTCATCTGATCAGTGTATTCTGAGGGCAGGAGGCATCTCACTGTTAAGCTGGCCATCGATGAGTCTTTTTTTTCCATTAAAACCAGTGGGTTGAATGATAAAATCTGACTTGATTTCCCCATGCCCACACTCAATGTGGATGGGGGAATCCTCCCCTCTGTGGTATTGTATTCGGACAGCACGAAGACTTCCCCACCACCAGCATACACTGTTCATATTTTTTTTCACGTCTGGAGTGATTGATCACCAAGTCTAGAGCTGCACGATTAATCGTTAAAAGATTGCGATCACGATCTTAATCCTGCATTTCCATGATTCATGTAAAAAGTGCAGAGCAGTTCCCCTGCTCACAGCTGTTAAAAACGCAAGAAAAAAAAAAAAAAAAAAAAACGCAGCTGCCAATCGCTATTGCTCAGCTGAAAGACAGATAAAAAGAAACATTGTATCTTTCTGTTTATTCATTTACAGATCAAGGGGATGAACTTTGGTCTGCAAATTAAGTCAGTTTAAAGCAACCTTGTCAAGTATAAAAAATGAATTAATTGATAAAAAAAAAAGTATTAAATTGTTCCTCTGTTTAACACCTTATTAACCCTTAATTTACTCTAATTAGCCTTTTTAACTCCTTATTCTCCTCCATTTATTTTCCTGCCGATTTTTTTTTCCATTTACTTCTATTTTATAAAAGTATTAATAATTAAAACTTTTTTTTTTGTTTGCTTTGTTCATTAATATTTTTACACCTTTAACATATACTTACACGTTTCACATTACAAAAAGCACAAAATAAAAAAAAATAAAAATTATTTAAAATTTTTAAAATAACTTTTCAATGCTTTGTACCATTGCCGACAGCTGAAGTGTAAACAAAAAAGTTGTGTTACCCCAATATAACTTAATGGTAATTTTTTTTTAAATTTCTTTACACATTACATTATTTTTTATTACATTTCGTTAAATTTGATTGAAGCAAAGAGTATTATGTCTTATTTTATTGCCAATGCAACAAAAAAATGGTCATGGGAACCCAGCAAATAAAATGATAGAGAGGTACTCGCCTACTAATGTTGAGGCAGGGTGTGATCAAAATGATTGTAATGAAACAAACAAAAAAAAGGGAGCATACACACCCAAGGGAGTTACCTCTAAAAAAACATGTTTGTTTATTACGTAAAAGTATTATAAAAAGTCAGCATCACATACACAAAAAGCCCCCACACACCCACCCTACCCAAAAACCTCCCCTAAATGATCCCTCCCCAAACTAATTCTAGGACACTACCAATAGGGGGAAAGCAGTCCCCCAGGGGAGCTGGAATAACACCCACTCCTTGTCACAACCCCCCCTGAACTTCCCTGTGTCCCACCTGAAAGGGACCAGCCATAACCTGCCTTAACAGGGCCCTGATAAGTGCAGTACCCCACCTTAGAACCACAGTGGGTGAATGGGGCACTAAACAAACCAAGGTCTCTGTGGAAAACACCTACCCAGCACTAGTCAGGAAGGCCCATTACAGCCTAGAGCAGCTGAAATAGCCAGTAACATACACCATAGGGTCTCATGTACTCACTGCCCTGGGTTGTCACATCTTGTCTGGCCTCCTCCTATGCCGATGTTAGCATGCATGCTGCTGCTACTTTCAAGTGAGTTATTCGTTGCAAGCAGAGACTCCACACTGACCAGCAAAGTCGGATGCTGCAGCGACTCGTGCTTACATCACACCATCTTGTTTGATAACCTAATATTCAGGAGTTGAAAAGCTTTAAAATAAAGTTCAGAATCGTGATCTTTTTTCTAAGCAAAAAAAAAATAAATTGTGATTTTCATTTTATCCAGACTCATGCAGCTCTAACCAAGTCTGATGCAGAAGTCAGAACTGGTATTGCAGGCTGACTTGTTCAACTAGTTTAGGTCTGGCTGGTCTCAATTCTTGTCTGCCTGTGTATAGTCTTTTTGGCCCAATTGGTTGTAGTAGGTTTTTGCCAGGTTAAAAGCGGAACATCACTCTCCCAATCAACATTGGCTATTTTTAATCCTCTTATGCTGATCATATTAACTTGTGTTTTTACATTTCTTTAGTTCCTTCCTGGTTTCCTTGCCTAGACAAATGAGGTCGTACATCCAAGAAGCTTCAGTAGGGAAGTAGGTGTTCTCTCAACTAAGCACACCCTTCTGCCTGCATGCCTGAGCTAAGGGCAGATGGATCCTAGGGAGTAAAATGCTACACGAATCATCTGCCCTTACACAAGATGGCCACGGCCAGAAATGCCATGGCGTCCTTTTCAAAGTGACTTCTCAGCAAAATCAAGCATGGAGACATGGATGGGTGAATGGAGGAGTTTGCTTTGAATATTAAAAATGAATTAAACAGGGTTTTAGGTTTGTAGTGATCAGATACTGTGTAGTTCTGCTTTAAGTAGTATGTAGAACAAAAGCAGTAGGCAGTTCGTAGGGCAGTGTACAGGGACAAGCAGTTTGTAGGGAGGAGCTAGATTCCCCCCATATGCAGAGTGGTGGTGACACGCTGCTGCCTGTTCTAGTGTGCTGATCCCTGCCAGCCTTTCTTTGTCATCCATCCTATGAGATGTCACATAGAAGCACCTGGAATGCACGGGAAAGGATGGGCGGTAGGATCAGCACAGGGGTACATAGCTACCGTATGTTGCTTCCCTGCACCACTCTGCATTTGGGGAAGAAGCACTACATACATAGGGTCAGCATGTAAAGGACACAATCTACCCATTACTTGCCCATGATTGACAGGTAGATTATGATCAACTGTGCTGACCGCCAGCATATTTTTCTCAAAAAAGGGTACGATTGGCAAGATAACTGTGTGAAATCAATCGGCGCAATCAAATCCTAAATAACAATTAATGTGACAGTGAATTAAAAAAAAAAAAAAAAAAAAAAATAGTAGCTGCTATCACTCAAAAAAAAAAATAAAAACCTATAAACCTACCTATAAAAAAAAAAAAAAAAAAAAAAAAAAATAATGCATAAATAATACAATGTGCATAAACAAAACAATGAAGACATGAACTGAATATTCCAGTCCATGAAAAAGGATGCGTAAAACAGGTGACCGAACACAATCCACCATTCGTGAAAGATGATCCATATATACTGTGCTTGTGCTCTCCACCACCTGTGTATTAGGCTGCTCACCTCACAATTTGACCCCTGTTTCTGGGGATATCACAAGGCACTGGCGTAAAGCTGACATCGGAAGTCCTCAATTCCATACATTTCCTCAAAGTGGTTGACAAGCTCTCCAAGTGTGCAACGATCAGCATATGTATAAAAAATGAATGGCGAGATTTAGAGCCGCGGTGTGACGTCAGCATGTGGGCTCCGTCCCCTATAGGGGGCGGAGCCCATGTGCTGACGTCACACTGTGGCTATCCAATTTGATTTGTATCTATACCTTTACAGCTAGCACAGCTTATAGTGCCTTACTTTTGAGTATGTTTGACTCATCTTTTATGGGAATAAATTGGTTTTAAAAAACAGAGCACTAAATCTCGCCATTCTGTTTTTATACATATGCTGATCGTTGCACACTTGGAGAAATTGTCAACAACTTAGAGGAAGTGTGTGGAATTGAGGACTTCCGATGTCAGCTTTACGTCAGTCCTTTGTGATATCCCCAGAGGGGAACTGCTTTATTTGACCCGCTGGTGAAACAGGGGTCAAATTGTGAGGTGAGCAGCCCAATACACAGGTGGCGGAGAGCACAAGAACAGTATCCGCTTGCCGACCGCCGCCTGTACATTTACTTTGACAGAATGGCACGGCTGCTCAAATGGGCGTACCTGTAACCTTTGAATTTGCCACTGTGCCATTGCATGCCCGCCGCAAGCTCCGTGATTAAGAACTCAATGTCCACTGGGATACCCGCGGTCGTCTCACGGAGAGGAAGAACGGGGAGATGCTAATGTAAACAAGCATCTCCCCATTCTGCCTAGTGACACTGTCACTGATCATAGCTCCCTGTGATCGTGAGTGGTGATCAGTGACGTGTCACTCGTAGCCATGCCCCCTAACAGTTAGGACACACTTAACCCCTTCCTAGCCAGCTAGTGGTTAACCCCTTCACGGCTAGTGTCATTTTTACAGTAATCAGTAAGTGCAATTTTATAGCACTGATCGCTGTAAAAATGACAATGGTCCCAAAAATGTGTCAAAATTGTTCGATGTATCCGCCATAATGTCGCAGTCACGATAAAACAACAAAAACAAAATCGCAAATCGACGCCCTTACTAGATTTTTTTTAACCAAAAATATGAAGAAGAATACGTATCGGTCTAAACTGAGGAAAATTTTTATTTTTTTTTATATATATTTTTGGGGATATTTATTATAGCAAAAAGTAAAAACTGCAGAGGTGATCAAATACCACAAAAAGAAAGCTCTATTTGTGAGATAAAAAAAAAATCAATTTTGTTTGGGAGCCATGTCGCACGACCGTACAATTGTCAGTTAAAGCAACGCAGTGCCGATCGCAAAAAGTGCTCTGGTCTTTGGCCAGTCAAATGGTCTGGGGCTTAAGTGGTTAAACATGGATCATCTTTCACGAATGGTGGATTGTGTTCTGTCACCTATTTTACTCATCCTTTTTAATGGTCTGGAATATTTAGTTCATGTCTTCATTGTATTGTTTATGCACATTGTATTTTTAGTAGCGCAGCACTGTTTATTTATGCATGATTGGCAAGATGTTTGCAGTGTATGTAGTTTTCCTTAAAGCGGAGGTTCACACAAAAATTGAACCTCCGCTTTTCGGAACCCTCCCCCCCCCCCCTCCGGTGTCACATTTGGCACCTTTCAGGGGGAGGGATGGTGCAGATACCTGTCTAAGACCGGTATTTGCACCCACTTCCGGGCATAGACCCCCTACAGTACTCCTCTTCCCGTCCCCCCCCCCCCGTGCTGTCTGCTTGGACACACACGGGTCCCAGAGACAGCAGGGACCATTCGGATTGCGCAGCGCGACTTGTGCATGCGCAGTAGGGAACCGGGAAGTGAAGCTGCAAGGCTTCATTTCCCGATTCCCTTACCGAAGATGGCAGCGGCAGCATCCGAGGAACGGCTCGGCCTCGGGTGCCGACATCGTGGGCGCCCTGGACAGGTAAGTGTCCCTTTTTTAAAAAGTCAGCAGCTGCAGTATTTGTAGCTGCTGAATTTAAAAAAATATAATAAAATTTGCGGGACTTCCGCTTTAAGCTAATTTTTTTGTCAACAAAACTAAACTCTGAAGAACCAGAAATGCAAAATGGCCATTTTATTTACATAATAAAGTGTCCACATACTTTATAAGGTTATTACCTGGTCTTTGCTTGGAAAATAATTAAGAAAAAATCCCAGCAAAAGTCCAGCTGCCATTCCAATCACAACTTCTAACACTCCTCGGATGATGGTGTTAAGGGTAGAGCCTACAAAAAAAATAAACTGTTTTAATACATTTATTTTTCATTAGCCTGCTTTCAAATAAGGTAACCACTTTTCTTTAGGCAAAAATTCATATTAAATATAAAATTGTTATACAAGGCTTTCTGTAATGTAAGTAAATAGGTCACCACTTTTTCTTTTGGGAAAAAATTTTTTTCCCTGTTGTAATATAATATTATGCATGACAGACTCCCTTGTCATAGGCAGGTAGCTTGATACAACCTGCGCCTGCTGTCACTTATGTTGGCCATACATAAACAACATTTTTCCTTCAAAAATTCTCATTTAAGAACATTTGTTTGATTTTCTAATCATTAGTGAGGTCAAATTAATGTTAGTTTTTGACCACAGTGACGAGAAAATTTAAAGGAGCAGAATCGAAAACTTTTCTTGATTGAAAATTTGTTCAAACAAACAGTGTATGTGGTTTTTGTTCAGAAATTACATTCAGTTTAAACTAAAAATGTTAAAAGCAAGTAAAATGTTTCTGATTTTCTCTGCACAGAGCCCCTAAAGTGATCATAAACTTTGGATTTTTTTCTTTTAAACAACAAATTTGTCATACTTACCTGCTCTGTGTAATGGTTTTGCACAGAGCATCCGTGATTCTCCTTCTGGGGTCCCCTGCTGGTACTCCTGTTTCCTCCTGCGTTCAGAGTGCCATTATAGCTAGCTGCAAAATAAAGTATAGAGCCCCTATAGCAACGTAAAAAATATATCTGCCTTTAGAATAACTCACTTTTTTCTCCTGCCCAGCATTGCTCCTCACACATTCACATTCTAAGGCACTTACTGCCATGTATGTATGGACTTTGTACTGAGCTGTATGTGTGCTTCACTGTATTTCCTGATATGTAAACAAATAATGGATTCTGTATGCAGGCCAACTAATCGATTATGAAACTAGTTGACAACTATTTTCATAATCGATTATGCTTATTAGTTGTTTCAGCCCTAACAACTGTACAAAGTAAGGTCAGTTGGCATGGACCATAGCGCGAGTACATGGATTGAAAACTGGCTACAGGGGCGAGTTCAGAGGGTAGTGATAAATGGGGAGTACTCGGAATGGGCAGGGGTGGTAAGCAGGGGCGTACCTAGAGCATTTGGCACCCGGGGCGGATCCTATATCTGGCACCCCCCCACCTTAAAAAAATGTAAAAAAACACCCCACTGTGCCCCCTGCATACCTCTGCATCCTTCAATATCTTTTTGACACTACTGTGTATCCCCTCTCCAAAACAGCACCTCTGGACGTCTTTACATTACACAGCCCTTGTACCCCTGGACCCCTTTACATTACACAGCACCCTGCACCCCTTTACATTACACAGCCCCCCACAGCTTTAGACCCCCTGCATGTTACACAGGCCCCCTACAGTGCAGATCCCCTCTACAGTACAGACCCCTCCAGTACAGAATCCCCCCCCCCCCCTAACAATACAGACCCCCCCTACAGACCCATAATGTACTTCGGAACACACACACACATGGAGAGCCTGAGGCAGTGGCATTGCGGGGGGGGGGGGGGGGGGAGGTGGGAGCCGCACCCGAGTGACACCTGCCAGCACAGTGTTCCGGGACCCGCGCAACAATCCCCCTCTCTCCGTGGTCGCGGCTCTGATCAGTCTCGGCAGCGGCTTTCACAGCCGAGCAGACTGAAGCCGCCTCCCCTTCCTCCTTTATGTCTACACAGTGCTGTGCATGCTTGAGGAGGGGGAGGCAGCTTCACTCTGCTCGGCTGTGACAGCCGCTGCCGAGACTGATCAGAGCCGCGACCACAGAGAGAAGGGGATTGTTGCACCGGGTGCCGGATCACTGTGCCGGCAGGTGTCACTCGGGTGCCGCTCGCACCTCCCCCCCCCCTGCAATGCCACTGCCTTGGGCTCTCCGTGTGTGTTCCGAGGTACATTATGGGTCTGTAGGGGGGGGACTGTATTGTTAGGGGGGGTCTGTGCACTGCAAAGCCACTGCCTCTGGCCCTCCATGTGTGGTCTGTCAGCGCGCCTAGCCCGCGGCGCTGTCTCCTCTTCAGTCACGGAGGGGGAGGGCGCTGGCCTGACACCCCTCCCCCCCAGTGTGTGGCACCCGGGGCGGCCCGCCCCCCCACTTAGTACCACTTAGTAAGTGGGGTCCTGTGCTGGGACCAATCCTATTTAATTTATTCATAAACGACCTGGAGGATGGGATAAACAGTTCAATCTCTGCATTTGCAGACTATACTAAGCTAAGCAGGGCAATCATTTCTCTGCAGGATGTGGAAACCTTGCAAGAAGATCTAAACAAATTAATAAGGTGGGCAACTACATGGCAAATGAGGTTTAATGTAGAAAAATGTAAAATAATGCATTTGGGTGGCAAAAATATGAATACAATCTACTCACAAGGGGGTGAACCTCTGGGGGAATCTAGGATGGAAAACGACTTGGAGTCCTAGTAGAGGATAGGCTCAGCAATGGCATGCACTGCCAAGCTGCTGCTAACAAAGCAAACAGAATATTGGCATGCATTAAAAACGGGATTAACTCCAGAGATAAAAGGATAATTCTCCCGCTCTACAAGACTCTGGTCCGGCCGCACCTAGAGTATTCTGTCCAGTTCTGGGCACCAGTCCTTAGGAAGGATGTGCTGGAACTGGAGAGAGTCCAAAGTAGGGCAACAAAACTAATAAAGGGTCTGAAGGACATTAGTTATGAGGAAAGGTTACGAACACTGAACTTGTTCTCTGGAGAAGAGACGCTTGAGAGGGGATATGATTTCAATGTACAAATACTGTACTGGTGACCCCACAATAGGGATAAAACTTTTAAGCGTAAGGGAATTTAATTAGAACATGGGGCCATTCACTAAAATTAGAAGAAAAGCGGGCTAACCTTAAACTGCGTAGAGGGTTCTTTACTGTAAGAGCGGTAATGGTGTGAAATTCCCTTCCATAGGCAGTGGTTTCAGCGGGGAGCATCGATAATTTAAAAAAACTATTAGATAAGCACCTGAATGACCACAACATTCAGGGATATACAATGTAATACTGACATAAAATCACACACATACTGTAGGTTGGATTTGGACTTGTGAATTTTTTCAACCTTGCCTACTATGTAACACACACACACACACACACGTTTCAGGCTGGGTTCACATCCAATACTGATGTGGCTCACAGCAGGGGTCCGGTGCATCTCTGTTCTCCGTTTCAGGGACGATTCCTACAATGCAAATCATGGGATACACGCGGAAATTTTTATTTTTTTTCCAGGTAGACTGTGGTCATGGCTACTTTGAACTGAATGTTCTAGATAAAAAGGAACTTGATAAAAGAGCTGCTACCTGCCTCAATGTTAATTCAATCACAATGGGAATTACCATCTCTTAAATATTTAGGAGTGAATATTGCTCCTTCAGAAGAAAAAAAAAAAAAAAAAAATGTATGAATTGAATTATCTCCCCTTACTTAATTCCACAATTAATAGATTGCAGCATATGGCCAAAGGGAAATATTCCTGGTTAGGGATAATGGCAATATACAAGATGGATATCTTAACTCGTTTCCTATATCTATATCAAACATTGCCTATAGCTCTTCCACTGACTTTCTTCTGGTCTCTCAGATTGAGCTTGCTTCGCTATATCTGGCCGAATTCTTCGGCTAGACTTTGCTACGATATTCTGGTAAAGCGGAAGACAGAGAGGGGGGGGGGGGGGGGCAGGTTTAGCACAGATGGAACTTTATTATATAGCCTCTGTATTGACTAGAATACTGGATTGGTTCCATTGTGGGAGAACAAAACAGTGGATAGCCATTGAACAGCAAATAGAGCTCCCTCTGGTCTCTTCCGTGGATCGTACCCAGTATCTATTAAGAGTCTGGGATCGGATTGTTCGAAGGTGGGTTGTCTCTTCAGTACCAGGTCTATTAACCCCAATAATGGGTAATCCAGAATTTTTACCTGGCTCGTCGTCGGATAGGTTTTTAAGATGGACACTGCCGACTCCCTCCCCGATTCAAACAAAGCCCTGTCATCAAAAGGACTCCAGGCATTGAACACGATAATGACTACTGAATGAAATTATGTGGGTCAGTGGTTTCAACTGGGATTTAACGCCCTTTGAATCTTTGTAGTGGGCCTATAAGATGTTCTAGCACTATTTCAATGCTTTATGGTATACTTCTATCACACGCATTCCCTTCAAGCCTGTACTATATCGGAAACTGGGAGAGAGATTTGGGCCATCAAATTTCCATAGAAGAATGGAAGAAAGCTTTTTGGTTAACTTTAAAATCTAGTTCCTTGTCTTATATACAAGAAAAGAACTATAAAATACTAACTAGATGGTACAGATGCCCGGAGAGGCTACATAGAATCTCTCAGATCTATCCTGAGGAGTGTTGGCTTTGCGGAAGAGATGTAGGTACAATGATTCATATACGGTGGACAAGCCCCCAGATAAGAGGGAGATTGTATTCCAAATCTGCTCTTATGTAACTGGATTATTTTACCAGAAATCTCTGGAAATAGCTCTGTTATCCATATACCCGGGCTCTATGCGAGAGGTCACAAAAGGACTGCTCCCTTACCCAATGTCCGCCGCACAAATAATCATACCCAGACATTGGAATACAAGAGTTGCTCCCACTTTTAAAGAGTGGGTCGCTGAACCTAATCAATTAAAGAGAATGGAGGAAATAACAGCGAGTATACAGGTAAATACACCGCTCCTGAACCGCTCCAAAGATGCTGCTAGCAGGATATACGGAGATCCCATCTTTGAAAAGTTAAGGTTTATGAGTGAGACTTGAATTTGGTGTGGCGTCGCTGTTATTTTATGGTTTGCTGCGGTTGATGGTCGAGAGGGGGCTTCCCAGAGGTTTGTGTAGGTTTTGTTCATGTTTGTAATGGGCTTTTTTTTTTCTCTCTTTTCTTCTCTCGCTCTCTCTAAAGGAACACTCAACAGCACAAAATAGTCATTATGAAAGACTAGGTAAAAATACCTAATTATATGTCTTTGGTTCTTTTCTTAGCCTTTATGAATTGTTATAGAGTAAAATTTGGAGCTATGTACTAACAATTATAATAGGTATATTACTATCTACGTGCGATAAGTGAAACTTGTGTAAATACAAAATGCTTAATAAAAATGTGATAAAAAAAAAAAAGAGCTTCTACCATGTCAATATGCCCCATTATTGCAGGAAGCTGCTGTTTGCCCATCCCCTAGTGATGCTAGTTCCCATTTTGCATTATGTCACCATTTCCAGGAGCTCTGCAATGTCCCATCTCCAGTGTTGGATAGAAAATCTGTCTGCGACAAGTGGCAGCCATGGTGAAAGAGGACAACCATATTATTTGCCCTGATAATTTTTTTTTTTGCCAAAAAGCAGTAGATTTCTATGCACAGAACTGAAAGTCACAAAATGAGTGTTGCAGTACATGAAGTAGAGGCAGAAAAGTTGTATACGCACCATGATTCTTCATTCTATGGTGCCAATAGAGGCAGGCAAATAAATAAAATTACCTGATGAAAATGCCATTCCAAAACATGTATTAAAGCCAGTTATAGCCAGAATGTCATCAAAGCTTCCAGCGGCCATCAACAGTGTTGGGATACCCTTATCTACTCCATAGCCTTCTTTTTGAAGAAGTAGCATAGAGGGAACTACAACAGCAGGAGACACAGCACCGAGAACAAAGCTAGGCAGAGAAAACATTAGAAAAATTAAGTTTAGTCAGGAATTCCTGGACATTCATAAACAATATTGAAAAAATACAGTTAAATGTGCATGAAAACCCTTAATGAAGGACATTTTGTTATCTAAAGCATTGTGTGTCATAAGCATGCACGTCATAAACTGCTGCTAGTCATTCCTCAGGAAGGATTTCCTAATGGTAACAACAGACAAGATCGTCTGTGCAATGTGCATCAGCATGGCAGTTACAGTCGCCATCAGGAGAGCCCATGACGGTGAGAACACAGAAGCATAACTCGGAGGCAAGGAGAGAGCCTTGCCACCCTATAACAAAGGGCTGGAAAAAAAAAAACCTTCATGACAGGATCACCAGGTGTTCTCTTAATGAAAACCACAGATTTAAAAATATTGTAAAATTACTTTAACCCCTTCACACCTAAAGGGTAACACAAACGTTAATGCCTAGGTACCATTTTGCAACTTTGACACGTACGTGTTAGTAAAACTGTACATATCCTCATAACTACTTTGTGCATCCAGGTGGACCATACCACGTTTTTTTCCAGGACAAATTGGGACTTAGAGGAAGTAAACCCTGATGGGTTTTATTTCCTCTTTGTTTCCCTGCAAAGGTAAAGCATAATGTCGGCTCGCTGAGATGGGTATCAGTACAGGCACCTGGCGGATCCAGACTTTTTCGTGATGACGCAGCGCCTGGACTGATTCCAGTGACGTCAGCAGAGAGTTGACACCTGTGACTCATAGGAGAATACCAGCCAAATGACTTGGAGAGGATCTGCAAAGAGGAGTGAGACAAAATCCCTCCTGAGATGTGTGCAAACCTGGTGGCCAACTACATGAAACATCTGGCCTCTGATTGCCAACAAGGGTTTTGCCACCAAATACCAAGTCCTGTTTTGCGAAGGGGTCAAATACTTTTTTCACTCAATAAAATGCAAGTGAATTTATAACTTTTTTGAAATGTGTTTTTTTGTTGTTATTCTGTCTCACTGTTAAAATAAACCTACCATTAAAATTAATACTGATCGTTTCTTTGGCGGTGGGCAAATGTACAAAATCAGCAGGGGATCAAATACTTTTTTCCCTCACTGTATGTGCATGTTGGCTGTTGTATGTACCTGTAGCAGGGCTCAAACAATAGTGCGCATTTTGCTTTTTTTTTATCCTACCTAAAAAAAAAAAAAAAAAAAAAAATGACCTTGACCTTTGACCCTTACTTGATCCAAATACTAACCCTGGCACTGAGATAGATCAAACCTTGATCTAGGTATTTTTCCTTTTTCACACACAGTTTATTTCTCTCTCTGCAAGGAGATAGATACAATGGCGTTGATTTACTGAAGGCCAAAAGACGATGCACTTTGCAAAGTGTAGTTGCACACTGCAAGAGCAGTCCAGTCGTTTCAGAGCTTAGTAAATGAGCAGAAGCTCTGCTGACTTCCATCATCCAATCATTATTTTAACTTCCTTGCACGTGATTGGATATTCTTTGCAAAGTAAAGGTTTACCTCATTAACCAAGCTCTGGAGCAACTGCTCTTGCTGAGTGCAATTACACTTTGCAAAGTGCACAGTCTATTTGCCTTTAGTAAATCAACCCCTATGTAGCTTTTCTTTCCATTCAGAGAAACACAGGGGCGGGCTTCACAGTGACTCACTGTGATAGCCAAATCAGAGGTTATCACAGTGATCAGGTGACCCAGATCCAAAGCCCAGTCTCTGGGCTGGGAGCGCGCTGTACGGCACCCTCCCAGCACAAAGACATATATGTGTACTGTGGGCACGAAGGGATTAACATTGTAAAGCTATATGAGATTTTTAGTAATTAGGTTTACATATACCTTAAATTCAACAATTATAGAATTTTCTTAAAGCTGAAGTTTAGCTAAAAAATATATTTAGCCCTGCAGCTTTAGTCACATTACTTACCAGTAATGAGGTATGTTTTATTTCATGCTCGCAGCTGACTACTATATAAAAAATAAAATAAAAAAACCTTCACTGCAGTGATGACAGGTCCTCGTTCTGGCTCTGAACTTCCTGCACTGAGGGGGTTAATAGCTCCAAGCTGTGGGCTGAGCAGCTGTGAAAAAAAAAAGCTCCCAAATAGCGCCTGTCCCCTATCTCCTTCTCCACTGAGTAAAGTTCTTTCAATGTCTGACAAAATGGTTCAATGATCTGTAGTCTGTGTGTTTATGGTGATAAAGTACTAAGGAAGTACAGAACCTGCCACTGCAGACCTCCTTACTTGAAAATACTGCCTTCCTGGTGGTTATACTAATCCAATGTGCTTTTTAAGTCACTGACCAGGGACAAGTATGCAGATTAGGAGCTCTGACTTCCATCAGACATTTATGATCTTTATACTTGTTTCTGGTTTCTTCTTTCAAAAAGGTATTGAAGCTAGAGACAGCCAGACAATCAGTATTCTCAGAAAGAAGACCGCAATTGCAGCTTCCACATTCATCTTGCCTTCCTTCAAGAAGTCAGATCTTCGTATGGGAACCCTCATTGCTCTTATATAAAAAGGGCATGTCATGTACCCTTCTACCACCAAACAATACATTATGCAATTTATAAGAAATAAAAAAGTATTACCCCAGCATAAATCCCCATGTTAGAGGCAGTCCCATCAGAAAGTGAGATAAAACAGCAGCACAGCAGGTCTCAATCGCACAGGGACCAAAAGAAAGCCGTAAACACACTGCCTTTAGTTTCCTCAGAGCCTGGATACAAATAATAATTTTAAATAGATTAAAAACAAATCTAAACCCAGTTTGTCAAGCGACATGTCAAAATGATAAAACAGACAGCATTAAAGAGCAGGTTAAAGGCTCGTACACACTATAATAAAATCAGCGAACATTTTTCGTCCAAAGAATTTTCGTACAGTGTACACAATTCAACAGCTGATTCCGAATTTTCGTACGAAAATTCCCAAAGGGACAAACTCCAAAATTTCTCGTATGGGAACAGAATGAACAATTTGTGTTTAATTTGTACCATTTTCGTACGATTGTTGTACAAGAGAATTAAAAAATAAATACATGATCAGAAAACAAAACAAAAAAATAAAATATAAAAAAAAATCCCTTGTCGTATGAGAATCTTCGTTCATTGTTTCACAAATCGTAACCAACGAGAAAAAGGACAATCGTTCGCCCGATTTTCTTATAGTGTTTACCCCACTTTAGCCTCCTTTCACACTTTCGTCTGGGTCAACTTCTCCTGCCTGAATAGCAATCCACAGTGAATCGCTTTTCAGAGGACGGTGAAAAGAGGTTTGCAGGCTTTCTAGGGGAGTAGCTGCTGACTCCTGATGCTTGGAATTGTGGGAACATGCCACAACTGTGAGACAGGCATTTGGCTTGTAGTTGCAGTGCGTGCTTGATTTACACACATGGGAGAGTTTGACCAGTGGTTCTGCCTGTCAAACTCAGCATGTTATACTGAAATTGCCACACCGCAGTAATGCCTACCCATCCAAGGGCCACCAGGTCTGCTTTTAGGGGGGGCGAGGGAAGATGGGAAATAAAATAAAAAACCAACCTGTTTTTTCTGTTCTCCCCGCACGTGTTACTAGACCCACATCATGAAAAACTATCAATAAATGGTGTACAATACCCGGTTGATCCTGCCTCTCTATATCTCCCCCTTCTGCCCATGTTTCAATTCAGCTAGGGATTTTGCAGCTGTGGTGGCAACTCTGCACATGCTCAGTTTTTAGTGAGTTTCTATGCTGAGCATTTCCTCCCTATCACATCTGAGCAGCCCGTGTGACTAAAGAGTCACACATGTGGGTGTATACACAGTGGCAATTGAGTCCACACCTTGTCTCTACCTCCATGCCCACTAACCAGCTAAAAACAATGGGGGTGGGATATTACATGTAGACTAATGGAGGCTTCACTTCCCTCTTATTCTAAGACACAGGCTGGAGGGCAGAAATCTGCCCACACCATGTTATTTCCACAAAAGAAAGATTAAAAAATTCAAATATATATTTGTATGCCAATTTAAAACTGTTTTTCCTGGCCAGCCTCACGTCAGCACACAATGGGTTAACCCCTTCCTCCAGTCTCTCAGTACCACCTTCTCTTAGCTGATAAAAAGGGAGCCCCTCCTCCCCAGCCCTTGTTCCTTTTTTTTGGTCGGACTCCAGACTACCATGCTCGTGGATTAGACTACACCCCCCTACCGAACCTACCCACCCAGGTTCAAGCCTCTCCTGGGATCGGAAGGTCCAGAACAATAAAGGTAGTTCCTTTTATCACACTGGACGCTCTATGTGCAGGAGCCATGCGGGCATACTAAGGCTTAATGAGCTTACCATTTTAGGCTGTGGTGTTGCTGTAGTATTGTGCTTTACTTTCCTGCTTCCTAGGTGCTGCGCCGGCCGCCTCCCCTGTGTTTTCTGATTGGTCGATGATGACCTCACAGGGGGGCGGGGCTGTAGGGCTATAAAGCCTGGAGAGCCAGAAGCTCCAGTGCTGTTTGCCACAGCTAGTGAGGGAAGTGTACTGGTGAGTTTTCCTTCACAGAGGGGGAGGGGTGGCTGGGCTGTGTCAGTGTTTACTGAGCCATGATCACAAAATGCATTACACCATGTGTTTACAGCTTTTCAGATACCCTACAAATCTGCTGCCACCCTGAGTGACTCCTTATCCAGTATTAAGGTAAAGTTATTTCCTTTAAAGAGCCAGTAAAAAAAAAAAAAAAAAAAAGCGATAGAATAGGAACTTCTTTTTTCTTATTTCTATATCTTGTCTTTTGTTGCTGTAGTATGAGCTCACCACAGCCCCAAAATGCACGAAGATCGTCAGAAAGGTAGGAGGGGTCTACGGGGGCCACAAAACAAAAGAGTGCAACACCAGTCTAATAAGGTGTTTTGTCTTTATAGGAGCAGAAGTCCTAAAAAAAGACAGTCGCGGAAGGAAAAGTCCCGCCACCGCTCAAAATCTCCGCATGCATCTCGATCACGCACAGGACATAGACCCCAAGCAATGGGCAGTCCACGCCGCAAAAATGCTCAGACAGCTATGGCGGCAGAACCGAGTGCGACAAGAGGCCGTCCCGCTGAAGGCCTCTGCTGGGCTTGTTCAGCGCCATCCGCCCCCGAGAAGCTCTTGTGCGCAGAATGCATAAGAGATGTAGCCACAGATAGAGAAACTGAGGCACGTAGGATAAAGGACTATATTCAGGAGGCGGTGACAGAGAGTATGCAGGCAGTCGCAGGTGTAAGTGACTCCGGGACTAAGCCTAGAGCCAAAAACGCATCTAAGCAGAAGCGAGACTCTTCACCGGGGCTTGAAATATCTTCAGGAGATTCTTCAGACTCTGATGAACCGTCTGAATATTTGTTCGACTTCCAACTCATAGACCCTTACATCGTAGCAGTGAAGGAGGCCATAGACTGGGAACAAGACACTCAGCCTCCGGAAAAAATTAAAAGATATTTCCCTAACTTGAAAAGGCAAGGGGCAACCTTTCCGTTCATGATGGAGATCCGCGAATTATTCGAAGAGGAATGGGGAAAGCCAGAAAGGAAGGCGAACATACAAAATCGCTTTTTAAAATTATACCCATTTAACACCCCAGATGCTGCCTTTTGGGAGTCACCTCCAGGGGTAGATGCGGCCTTGCAGCGCCTAGCAAGGCAGGTGTCCCTGCCATTGCAGGATTCTACAACCTTCAGAGACCCGATGGACAGACGCACAGACACAGATCTAAAGAAAATCTATTTAACTGCTGGCGCAGCTTGTCGCCCGGGCATAGCCCTAACCTCGATCTCCAGGGCTCTGAAGGTCTGGGTCACAAATGTGGAGACGGCCCTGAAGTCTGGCGTAGAGACGGCCAGAATCATTTCAGCAATGGAGGAACTTAATCTCTCAGCCGCCTTTTTGGCAGAAGCCTCTATAGACCTAGTAAAACTGCTCGCAAGAATTATGACGTTTTCAGTAACGGCAAAAAGGGCCCTATGGTTACGCCATTGGGTGGCAGACAGTACCTCGAAACAGGCACTTTGTAACATCCCATACAAGGGCAAGATGCTTTTCGGGGACACCCTGGAGGAAGCTATTAAACGAGCTACTGGAGGGAAGTCGGGTCTGCTACCACAGAGACCCAAAAGGAGACAGCAAACCGTTCGGTCAGGCCAATCAGAGTTCAGAAGGGCGCAGGAGGCCAGGTCATATAGACCAGGCCGAGAATATACAAGACCCCAATGGAGAGGCTCACAAAGCTCCTTTCTTCGGAACGTGAAGTCTAAGGCCGCTCAGACCGCTAAGAAACCGGAGAAGTCCTTTTGACGAGTTGACCGCCCATCACCCCCAGGTGGGTGCCAGGTTGGCATCCTTTTGGAAGGTATGGGCGGAGAAGGTCAAGGACCAATGGGTCCAGAAAACAGTCAAGCGAGGGTACAAGATAAGGTTTCGAGAGAAACCACCGGACATCTTTGTCCAGACAGAATGGCCACAAGATCCGAAGAAACAAAGGTACTTGCAAGAATATGTGACCGAATTACTTCAGAAAGAGGCAATCTTGCCGGTTCCTCTAAAGCAGCAGGGAACAGGGGTTTACTCCCCAATTTTTTTGGTGCCCAAAGCGTCCGGAGATCTCAGACCGGTCTTAGACCTAAGATCTCTGAACCACTACATCGATCCCAAGACATTCAAGATGGAATCAATATTTACAATTATATCAATTCTGCAACCAGGGGACTGGCTAATATCAGTCGATTTAGCAGATGCCTACCTTCATGTCCCAATCAACAGGCATCATCAAAGATACCTGAGATTCATGGTAGGGGAAGATCATTTCCAGTTCAAATGTCTGCCCTTCGGAATCAGCACAGCACCACGAGTCTTTTCCAAGATCCTGCTAGCTACCATCGCTGTTATACGTTTGAGGGGCATAAAGATTTTCCACTACTTAGACGACATCTTGGTAGTGGCCCGTGCAAGCGAGGAGTTAACAGCACAAGGCGAAGTGGTGCTGAAAATTCTATCCGAATTCGGCTGGATTATCAACAAGCAGAAGAGCCAGTTGATTCCCTCCCAAGAGATGGAGTACCTAGGGCTTGTTTTCAACACAAGCAAAGGGCAGGTCTCGCTACCACATCGCAAGATAGCCGAGCTAGTAGCCTGCGTGAACAGCGTGATGGAGTCCTCGTCGCTGTCGGCGAGGGACTGTATGACACTTCTGGGAATGTTTACCGCAGCAACCCCAGCGGTTCCATGGGCAAGATTCCATACAAGGGCATTCCAAACGTCATTTCTGAACCAGTGGGATGGCGTATCACTCCACCAAAAAATATTCATACCAAGACGGATTCGCCAGGGCTTGGCATGGTGGATAGCGCCAGGAACTCTGTCGCAGGGCATGCCTCTCAGCCCCGGAGATTGGATCCAAATAACCTCGGATGCCAGTCTCCGGGGCTGGGGTGCTCACTGCCTTGGCAGACGGGTTCAAGGCAAATGGAGCAGGATGGAGACCAGACACTCCAACCTTTTGGAGTTACAAGCGGCATACCTAGCCCTACTGGCATTCGAGAACCTGATTCAGGGAGCTCGGGTCAAGCTTATGTTGGACAACCGGACAGCGGTCGCTTATATAACCAAACAGGGTGGAACCAAGAGCTTGCCACTGCTGCAGTTGGCAACCGAGATATTCGTCTGGGCCGAGGCACATGTGGAAGCCTTGACTGCAGCCTACATTCCGGGCAGTCAGAACTACATAGCAGATCATCTGAGTCGGGATTTTCCCAACAAAAACGAGTGGGCACTCAACAAGGACTATCTAAGAACAATATTTTACAGGTGGGGTACATCCTCGGTAGATCTGATGGCGACCCCATGGAATGCACAGGTACCCCAGTTTGTGTCAAGATTCCACTGCAACGAAGCGCTAGCTCAAGATGCCTTCTCAATCCCGTGGGAATTTCCCCTAGTCTACCTTTTCCCACCGGTACCTCTGATAATGAAAACCCTATTAAAAATTGCGAGGGAGAACGTCCATACAATTGCAATCCTACCCTTCTGGCCACGGAGGCCATGGTTCCCACTGCTCCTGCAGATGGCGGCAGTTCCCCCAATATGGCTGCCGCTGAAGAGGGACCTTCTACAGCAGGACCAATGGTGTCACCCAAACCCAGGCAGATTGCAAAACAGCATGGCTGTTGAATCAGCCAGACTGCAGTCTCAGGGCATCTCAGAGGAGGTAATCTCGACACTATTGAAGTCAAGAAGGGCCACAACTAATGCCACATACACCAGGATTATTCCAAAGGCTGTTTTTTTATTTTGAACATGTGACCAGCAGCAGAGGACTAGAAGATCTCGGTCATGTGAAAACTGAATATTGATTAGGAAAAAAATTTGCAAGCCGTTCTTATTTATTAAAATAATTACAGTGCCATCATCCATATACAGAAATAGAAGGGACAATGTAAATTAAACAGTGTGTGTTTAGTATCACTAAATTACCAGTGTGTACCTTGTGCTTTAATCTCCAATAAGCAAGCTGTAGGCAGGGAGATGACTAACGTTATAGTCAGAAACAAATTTTTTAGTCTTAGGAGTGTGGAAGTGTCTGAACAGATTTTGCCATCTGTGTCCCTGCTTGGGAAGATTCATCCCCTCTTTGTCCCAGACAGAAAATTCATGGGAAATCCAAAATTGTACAGCTGTCACCAGAATAAGGTCTCATGCACACAGGGCGTTTAAAAAAGAACGTTTATAGGCTTTTTTGGCATTATTTTTTTCAGTAAAAAATACCCCCTATAATGTAAAAATGCCTAAAATGCCAAATGTGGCTAAAAGCGGATAACAGCTTGTTACAGTGTTTAACAGCCTTTATGGGCGTTTTTCATTTTTACAGCTCGTTTTTACTGCTCCTTGAAGCATGCTGTAATTTTTTTCTACTGCTCCTAAAGGCTTATGCCTCCAAACTCCTGACATGTGTGCATGGACACATAGGCCAACATGGAGAGGTGTTTAGAGGTAGTTAAAAAAAAAGTCAGACGCCCCCAACAGCAGTTGTAAAAACGTTCTGTGTGCATGAGCCCTAAGGAGGGGAGGGTAAAATCTTCCAATGCTGGCACTTGACAACTGTCAAACAAGATATTTCTCTGCTACATTCTCAGGGAGAGCAAGTGGTAAAGGGAGGTCTCCCCAAGAGCAGAAAAACACAACATTTTACAAACAAGACAGTTCACATACATATACACACACACACACACACTATCTCACAGAAGTGAGTACACCACTCACATTTTTGTAAATATTTTATTCTATCTTTTCATGTGACAACACTGAAGAAATTACACTTTGATACAATGTAAAGTAATGAGTGCACAGCTTGTATAACAGTGTAAATGTACTGTCCCCTCAAAATAACTCACACAGCCATTAATGTCTAAACCGCTGGTAACAAAAGTGAGTACACCCCTAAGTGAAAATGTCCAAATTGGGCCCAATTAGCCCTTTTCCCTCCCTGGTGTCACGTGACTTGTTAGTGTTACAAGATCTCAGGTGTGAATGGGGAGCAGGTGTGTTAAATGTGGTGTTATCGCTCTCACTCTCTCATACTGGTCACTGAAAGTTCAACATGGCATCTCATGGCAAAGAACTCTGACGATCTGAAAAAAAGAATGGTTGCTCTACATAAAGATGGCCTAGGCCAGGGATATGCAATTAGTCCATCATGCCTCTGCCTCTGTGTGTCATGCTTTAGGCTGTCAGTCTTGCTATGCCTCATGGGACTTGTAGTTCTGCAACAGCTGGAGGTTCGCTAATTGCATATCCCTGGCCTAGGCTATAAGAAGATTGGCAGGACCCTGAAACTGAGCTGCAGCATGGTGGCCAAGACCATACAGCGGTTTACCAGGACAGGTTCCACTCAGAACAGGCCTCGCCATGGTCGACCAAAGAACTTGAGTGCACGCGCTCCGTGTCATATCCAGAGATTGCCTTTGGGAAATAGACGTATGAGTGCTGCCAGCATTGCTGCAGAGGTTGAATGGGTGGTGGCGTCAGCCTGTCAGTGCTCAGACCATATGCCGCACACTGCATTAAATTGGTCTGAATGGCTGTCCCAGAAGGAAGCCTCTTCTAAAGATGATGCACAAGAAAGCCCTGCAAACAGTTTGCTGAATACAAGCAGAGTAAGGACATGGATTACTGGAACCATGTCCTGTGGTCTGATGAGACCAAGATAAACTTACTTGGTTCAGATGGTGTCAAGTGTGTGTGGCGGCAACCAGGTGAGGAGTACAAAGACAAGTGTGTCTTGCCTACAGTCAAGCATGGTGGTGGGAGTGTCATGGTCTGGGGCTGCATGAGTGCTGCCAGCACTGAGTAACTACAGTTCATTGAGAGAACCATGAATGCCAACATGTACTGTGACATACTGAAGCAGAGCATGATCCCCTCCCCTCAGAGACTGGGCCACAGGGCAGTATTCCAACATGATAACAACCCCAAACACACCTCCAAGATGACCACTGCCTTGCTAAAGAAGCCGAGGGTAAAAGGTGATGGACTGTCCAAGCATGTCTCCAGCCCTAAACCCTATTGAGCATCCTCAAATGGAAGGTGGAGGAGCACAAGGTCTAAAACATCCACCAGCTCCATGATGTTGTCATGGAGGAGTGGAAGAGGACTCCAGTTGCAACCTGTGAAGCTCTGGTGAACTCCATGCCCAAGAGCGTTAAGGCAGTGCTGGAAAACAAATGGTGGCCACAAAACATATTTACACTTTGGACCCAATTTGGACATTTTCACTTAGGGGTGTACTCACTTTTGTTGCTAGCGGTTTAGACATTAATGGCTGTGTGTGTTATTTTGAGGGGACAGCAAATTAACACCATTATACAAGCTGTACACTCACTACTTTACATTGTAGCAAAGTGTAATTTCTTCAGTGTTGTCACATGAAAAGGTATAATAAAATATTTACAAAAATGTGAGGGGTGTACTCACTTTTGTGTAATGTGTGTATATAAACACATATACACACACACCTTAACTTTATATTGAGCTGATTTAAAAAAATACATAAATTGGGTTTTATCAAGTTATTGAAAATAACCAAACCTTTACTTTAAAAAAACAAATTTGTATTTAGGAAAAATAAAAGAATTTACCTTTGGATCGAGTCCAAGTCCAGCGCGAGCCAATATGATGGCTAAAGCAATGTTCCTCAAAGCTGCAGACCATTTAAAGTTTATCTTGACTTGATCAGTGACAACAGGGATATTTCTTATAAGAAAACCAGCTAGTAACATTCCTGTAAAAGAAGTATACATCAGAAAACAAAAACCACATAAGCAGGTTGTCAGAGCACTGCCTAACAAAACGATACTTTGGTATTTTGATATTTCATTGTTCTTCAGAAAGTTAAGGATTGGGCTTGCTTACCAATTTTTAAACAAGCTGGGGAAAAAAAAAAAACAAAAACAAACAAACACACAAAAGCGTTCTAAAAATCAATACAGAAATGCATACAGCAAAGGTCAAAACATTGGGGGACAGTTATCAATTCTGAGGCACAGCAACACAATTCTCAACAGAAGTAGTGAGACAGATTATATTCAAGGTTATAGTTTGAGCAGCTGTGCTACAGTAGCACTGCATCAGAATGAAAAAAATGGAAGAGAAAAGACACAGCGCAAAACCTGTATAGTGTAGTAAGGATGAATACTGCCCCTGACTGTTTAGGGTGAAAGACTGTCGTGCTCAGTAGTAAATTTGTAGCAAACCTTTTGCAAACTGTCACTGGCTACCCAGGATTACAGGCACCGGGTTTGCAAATATATTGGGAAACTTGTTGCAAAGACTCTGCTGAACTGAGAGGCAGCATGATTTTTGTCCAATTGTGTTGACCTCTATGTTTAACCCCATTGTGGGTGAAACATGTCAGAGGGGAGTGACTGATGGGCAGGGATTTGAGCTGAAGCCTGTCTTTTTACTTTAAACTGGACTTGAATACAGTGTCTGGCGACACTGCAATGCTACAATTGTTTTGCTAGTGTGTTTTGATAAAATGATAAAATGATTTAAAGTGTTAAAGTGATTCTAAAAAATAAAAATCATACAGGATTTTTTTTTTGTTTGTTTTAAATAAACAAACATGTTATACTTACCTGCTCTGTGCAATGGTTTTGCACAGAGCACCCCCGATCCTCTTCACTTTGGGTTCGCTGGCGCTGTCCGCTCATCCCCTCTGCTGAGTGCCCACAATAGCAAGCCTCTTGCTATGGGGGCACTTGAGTAAGCTCAATCTTGAGCCGCGCTCCTGTGAATGGATTTTGTCCATTCACACACAGAGTGTGGCTCGGCCCTTCTCTCCTCATTGGCCCACTGGATGTGATTGAAAGCAGGAGGAGCCAATGGCTCTTGCTGCTTTGTGAGCCAATGAGGAGCTCATGCACATTGCTGGATTGAGATGGGACTCAGGCAAGTATAAGGGGGCCTTGAGGGGGAGCTGCACCCAGAAGGTTTTGTACATTAATGCATAGAATGCAGTAAGGTAAAATAAAAATCCTGTTGGAAAAAAATGGCTTGATCAGTGGCTGCAGCACTGATCTGTGTATTCTGACAGCAGATTAGTCCCCCCCCCGCTGTCAGAATACAATAGCGCAAACGGGGCAGATTCTCCCATCCACCTTGACTTTGTGGATGGGAGGGGAGCTTAATTTTCTCATTCAGCACACTAGCTGTACGTAAAAACAGAGCTGTGTATGGCCAGCTTTACTCTGCATGCCGTTTGTCATAGCTGCAATGCTACATTTACCTTTTTGTTTCCTTGAAGATACCAGGGATATCTACCTTTGAAACATGGCCCGTACGAGACAATACTCCTTACTGCAGTAGAAAATAGAAAGGGCACGACCTAGTGTATGCTAGGGTCCAATCTTCCTGCAGAGTTTTAGACATACAAAATCTGCATACGCTTCTGAAAACGTGCATTTATGCCACTGGACTTTGGTACATAGCACATATCAGTCCTTTATCAAACAAGAAGCAGAATGTCAACTGATTATTGACTATGGAGGCATAAAGGAAACAGAGCAAAAGCTGATCATTGCAGGTGGCGAAGGGAGGGGGGGTAACAGCTTACTGGTGAGAAAGGAGGCAGATGGGGGGATGACAGCAAGGTCAGGGGAGAGAAGCTTTAGAATCAGTTAGGAGGAGAGAAGAGACAGATGATTATGTTCCACTATGAGAGGATATAGAGGAGGACCCAAATATGAACTTGGAGAAGATAGGTGATTGTAGATGTATACATTTTTAATTTTTTTTATTTAATCACATTTTTACTAAGAATTTTGTATGTACAGTTCCACTCACAGCACGTAGATAGCGTATTCATATATTCCTATAATAATTGTTAGTACACAGCTCCAAATTTTCCTCTAACAATTCGTAAAGGCTAAGAAAAGAACCAAAACCATATAATTAGGTATTTTTACCTATTCTTTCATAATGATTATTTTGTGCAGATAACTGCCCCGTAGAGAAAGAGATAAGGAGAAAAAAAAAAAAAGGGGTCGTGTATAAATTGCCATTTCTTCATCCGGTTTTTATAGAACTTTTTCCTGATACAGGGGGTCCCCGGGTTACAAACGAGATAGGGACTGTAGGTTTGTTCTTAAGTTGAATCTGTTTGTAAGTCAGAACAGGTACATTTTTTTAAGTGTAGCTCCAGCCAAAAAAATCGATTTTTAAGCTTTTTGGAGAACATAGAGAAGGGTTATCACCCCTGTAACATTTGTTTTGCTGTCTGTGCCCCTGTTCAGAAGATTTCACCTCACCTTCTGTCCCAATGACAATTGGATTTTGAAAATTTTGGGTTGTTAGGGAAACATGGACTGGTGATAAATCATCATTGGCCCCTTTTTTCCCATATTAACTCTTACAGGAGTGAATTTCCCTTCCTAGGGGTGGATTTCCTCACTTCCTGTTGTCTCCCTCCGTTTGGAAGTAGGAGTCGTTTGTAAGTCGGATGTTTGGAAGTAGGGGACCCCCTGTATATGAAGTAGTGGTGCAGCAGTTTCCATCAGCCATGATGCTCCCCTTACAAACGGTAGGGTTTAGTAAAAAGGGGCAGGACATGTGAAGGACTTAAAAGAGAAGTATGGGCTTCTTACAAAATAAAACCCCACAACACAAACAAAAAAAAAAAAAATGACACACATTTATACTGACCTAGATGGATGCAGCATTGATCCGATGCTGCATCTGTTCCCCACCGACTCGAATGCTTCGTACACACGATCAGACTTTCTGACAACAAAACCGTGGAATTTTGCCCGAAGGGCGCTGTCTAAAACTTGTCTTGCATACACACAATTGTTGGTCAACAATTACGAACGTAGTGACGTACTACGTGGTTTTTCAGCTCTTTGGCGCCACCCTTTGGGCTCCTTCTGCTAATTTCGTGTTAGTAGAAGTTTGGCAAGTGTTGATTCGTGCTTTTCTTTTCACGCTTTTCAGTTAGTTTCTGAATGGCCGTACGTCAACCAGCCATGTTGCGGAATCGGAGGAGATAATGTGTTATTTATTATTGGCCTTGGAGTTATTGCTTGGACATTATTTTTTTGGTTGAATAATGATTTGATTTGTTATATTTTTGGATGCATAGAATGCACTTTTTGGTTAAGTTCTATTGGCAGATAGCATGTCTAATTTTATTTGTTTCCTTTTTTTTAAATGCACAATAAAAAAATTGTGTAGAATGATACTTGGCTATGTGTTTTTACTTCAAATGACAGTTTGGGAGTAGGCAGTTTGTTTTACATTTTAAAAAATACAATGTAAAATTAACAAGGGACACCGACATAGTTGTATCTTTGATCTTAAAAACTACGGGATAATGGTGTTGTAGTAACTTGCCCAAATATTAAAAAAATAAATAAATAAATAAATCAGAATATTATTGATATCACTAGGAGAAAAAAAAAAACACCTTTGAAATTTTGTTTGCAATAACCCCATCAGTATCACCAGCAAAGCAGCTTCATTATTATCCCTTTAAAGTAGAAGAGAATTGTGCGCTGCATTTCAAGATTTCATAATTTGCCACATCACAAATGTTAATTCTCCATTACGAACGCTAGTTTACAAGACCGACCACTTCTGGCTCGTCCCTAGCTCGGCATGCGTGTTTGTGCTTTGGACTTTTGTCCGACAGACTTGTGTACACACGCTCGAAAAATCCGACAAACATTTGTTGGTGGAAAATGTGAAGACATGCTAGCCAACATTTGTTGGCGGAAAGTCCGAAAACAATTGTCCAATGGACCATACAAACGGTTGGATTTTCCGCCAACAGCCTGACATCGAACATTTCCCATTGGAAAGTCCGACCGTGTGTATGCGGCTTTAGACTGAGAATCAAGCGATCAAAGATCACTATTCATTCAGTTCTCGGCCTTCAGTGAGAAGAGAGCCTGCGACTGTCAATCACTGGATCTCTGCCTCCCCCAGCGCTCCCTGAAGCACCGGGCCATGGAGGGGCTGGGAGCAGCTGGTTTAGGTTCTCAGCGGCTCATCAAGAGGCTGAGTCAGCTGCTGGTCCAGGCATCTAGGTGCATCCTGACTGTAAAGTCAGGATCTTTCCTGACCCTTTCTCAGCTGAGTCATGTCAGCTGACAGTAGACTTTAGCCAGTACAGTAAGAATACATAAAACAAGCCTGTCATGAACATATTGGTAAAACAATTCTAATCATAAAGCCCCTGAAAAGCTGATGCAAAATACTAAATCTCCAATTAACATAAAGCAATGGTGTTTATTTAAACAAAGAAAGTAATTTCATTAGAACTGCATTCTAACCATTTCAGGTAGGCCAAGACATTTTTTCACATACCAAGTAATGGAGGTAATGGAGGTAGTTTGGATATCCTGATCAGACCGACCAGTTTGCCACCGATTACAGCGCACAAGAGCAGAGCGAGAATACCAAAAAGATTTCCTCCAGGCAGGCATTCAGAACCTGTTATAGACCAGACCACTCCCCAAATTAATGCCACCATGATAACTGTGGAATGACAAGTAAAGTAAACAAGGTCACCAATACTAAACAATTACAATGTGTCATCTCATAAGAAATATAAGCTTTAATTGTACCATTTGTAACTCCAACAGCAAGTAATCCTTGGGGAGGACAAGAGCAAAACTTCTTTATTTTTATGCAGGTATTCTGTCTGCTTTCAGTCTCCAGGTGTTGGTGGCTGTCACTGTTTAACAACTCATTTTCATCATTCTGGACCTTTCCAAGTACTGCTATAGGCATATCCAAAGGCCCCCCCTAGGAGAAAAGGACAAAGTACAAAATAACTTTACATTTAACCAATATCATACTGGCGCTACATAAATGAATTTACAGAACACCAAAGCCATTCACATCAGTCCTTATATTTGAATACGTTCATAATCTAATGTCACTACTGGACTCTTGCAGACAGATACATATTTTGGGTGGAAATCTACAGGAATGTTTTTGGGTTGTAGATTTGTCACACCTATTAAATGGAAGACCGAGAAATGAAAGGAAACCTGTACTAGAGCTTTAACTTCCTTCTGAATATGCCATTTGCCTGGCTGTCCCTGGTTTCATTCGACCAAGTTACTAAAAGGATGCAGTAAAAAAGGATGCAGTAAAGTCACATAATTATCCTGTCTTGCTGCGTCTCAAGTCCTACTTCATAAAAGCCAAGTTTCAATACACTGCACTGATAATGGCCAAAAAACCTGAAACTGCTGTATGCAGTTTCAAATAAATGGCTCTATAATATTAGGCTATATTATCACTATACAGCAGCTGGTTTGGATGTGAAATTGGCTGTTGGGGGGTACAGGAATGGTTCTGAATAGCCCTTTCAGCATTAGGAGACCACTTAAAATAGTGTACTTTTGCGTATGCGTTTTTTTTTTTTTTTATAATAAACTACTGTTTCATATGGAAAGCACTAGGATCTGTTCCATTATATTTTGGGCATACTTGGTGATATACTGAATAAAAATCAAGTGGATAATTCCAAGTTTACCAGCGCAAAAACAACACTCCCCTGTATAGTAAAAAGCAGTTTGACCAAAATATTGAGGAGGGGCAACACCCCAAGGTTAAAGGCTAGTAGTGGTGGTTGTCACTAGTGGCGATATAATCAATGTCTTCCTATCCTTTCCCCATGGAGAATTTGGTGGGGTGATTTTCCAGCTGTTGGGAGTATTACCATCAATGACTTGCCCATAGCATTCTGACAAACTTGTTTTTATCTCTTATTTCTGATTGCTGTCAATATAACGGAAAATTTATGTCAAATACTTACCGTAATTTTCCTTTCCTGATAGGCTCCATGGCAGCATACGTGTGGGTTGGCCCCGCCTCCATAACTACCCAATAGGACCCCTCTCCCATAAATCTTTGCTCCTGGCTGCTATCCGTGTTCCGTAACTAGCCTACTCCAGACAAAATGTTGAGCAAAGAAACCAAAATTTATTTAACATTGTCCAACGACAACACTTGTAAACCAAAATTAATAGAAGACAGCGCAGCTGGTTCAACGCAATAGTGAGAAAGAAAAGTATTAATTGTGGACCAAGAGGCCGCTCTACAAATAATATCAGGCGCCACATGCCGAGAAGCCGCCCACGAAGTCGAGATGCTCCGTGTTGAATGAGCCGTCACTGCCTCAGGAGGAGCCAAGCCCTTAGCTCTGTATGCCCTTTGAATCGTCTGCACAATCCACGCGGAAATTGACCTAATTGACGCACGCATCCCTTTATTCTTGCCATGAAGAAGGACAAAGAGGAATTCCGTTTGCCTGAATGAGCTGTTGCCTCCAGATATTGTTTTAAGGTGTGGCCTACATCAAGAGGATTTGGATCTCTTGGTCATCTCCTGATCCCTGTATAGTAAAAAGCACAGTTTGAACAAAATATTGAGGAGAGGCAACACCCTAAGGTTAAAGGCTAGTAGTGGTGGTTGTCACTAGTGGCAATATAATCAATGTCTTACTATGCTTTCCCCATGGAGAATTTGGTGGGGTGATATTCCAGCTGTTGGGAGTATTACCATCAAGGACTGCATTCTGACAAACTTGTTTTTATCTCTTATTTCTGATTGCTGTCAATATATAGATTTTTTTCCCCAGTATATATTCAGTCGATTACATGACCATTGTATAGTGATTATGATTTATATGTGGTTTAGCGCAATATCTATTTTTAACATTGTTTGAATAGCTCTGCTCACTGTCCTGAAATGGGTAATAATTATCATATTTATGGAAGATGTTATAGAATAAGACATGAATACCTTCTGTTTTAAGATAGAGAGGTCAGTAATTGCAGCCTACCTATTACTAGGTACAGGTTTCCTTGAAAGTTTACACACCATGAATGTTGGAAAGGCATCAAAAGAGAACAATGTTCTAACTGTTGCGGTTCTGCAAATTGTAGATAGCATTCAGCATTTTAATTTGCTTTGAGGAAGACGTGCGTACTAGAGAACAAACTGAATGAAAGAATGGGCACTCCTTTATTTGGAAATCAAGCAAACAATTGGAAACAGTGATAATGTGCCAATTTACTTATACATACTGTATACCATGGAGGTTCCACCCACACCTCTACTGGCTCTCAGGCGTAGCACGCAATTATAACAGCAAGCCTACCCCTTGTCCCTTTACAATACCGTTATTATTTAATTTAAATGACCCATTGGTTTCTAAAGCTGGCCATAGATGGTTCAAATCTCAGCCGGTTCAGCAGGGCCCGGCCAAGATTCTAAAACCTGTATGGGCAGGCTGATTGTACAACCAGCATGTCAGGTTTTTCATGCAATTATTGCCAGCAGCTATAGTTGCTAGCAATAATCACTGTGTCTTCTCCTGGTTCGGGGTGGCTCCCCAGCCAGGAGAACACAATGGCTCCATGGGGGGTGGGGGGTGGGGATTCCCCCATCAACACTGTCTACAAGCAAGTGATTTTCTTTCCTGCAAAGAAAAAATTGCACCGGCCATAGCTGGCTTTACAGCTTTCTGTGGCAATAGTTCTGACCCTAGGTTTATTTTGAGGTATGTTTCTACACATAAAATATCAGTGTACCAACAGTAGCGGCAGCCACACCAACAGAAGTAATGTGATGGCATAGGGTAAGAAAGTTTAAATTCCTAAGACCCCTTTCACACCGAGGGCGTTTTGCAGGCGCTATAGCGTTAGAAATAGCGCCTGCAGATGGACGTACGGACGTAGCGTCCGCACGGAGGGAGGAGCCTGAGCTTAGGGGCCGTGGAGAGCGGACGCGTCAAGGGGGAAGGTGCCGGACCGCTCCGGGAAGCGAGATGCCGAGGATGCCCACGTTGCTCCGCAGGATCGGGAGACTTGGACGCCACGGTCCTCCAGCGAGGGGAGGACAAAGCGGGTAGGACCGCAGAAGACCCGGTCCGGCCCCGAAAGTGCCGGCATCGCTCCATACCCCCCCCTCTCCAACCCACCACCCACCTCACTCCAAGGCAGGGACCATCCGGAGGATCCATAGAGTTCAGGGAGAGAGGACCGAAGGGTCCTTATCCGTGAGTATGGGACTAGATACACAATCACTCCATACCAGAAGGTAAGAGCATCTCTGCCTGGGACTGCCAGGACGCCTGTCTCAAAGCCACAAATCTCTCACGCTAAGCACTGGCTAATGGGTGTACAGTAATCTATATGCAGTGGTATGAAAACTTGGAGAATCTAATTTACAGCAGCGTAAAAATCTGTCCGTATGCGTTTCCAAATCGCATCAATTACAGCAGCGTAAAAATTTGTCCGTATGTGTTTCCAAATCGCATCAGGCAGACCCGGGGGTGCACGGAGTCCCAGAGAGGCTAACTTTTACAACAAAGCGGTTTGATTCCCTCCCCCTTTGTTGTAGCATGGCTATAACGGGAGCGCTAAAGGTATTGTCTGAAGTATCATAGCCACACATGGGTATATGCGGGCTTTAAATCCCAAGATTAGAGGAAGGGTACGGGCATTATAGTCCCCAAGGGCGCAAAATTGTTCGAAAGTGTCTGAAATGAAAACTATGTAATCCGCCTTACAGACATCTCACACATCAAAAGCTGCTCTAGGGACTGTATGAGCGACTCGGACCAGCGCCTATGAAGCGCTATTTCTCTATGTTAAATGGATGCACGATCGAATGAAAGTGTGATTTTGATTGGGGCCTAGGAAGATTGATTTTCTCATACTAAAAACCGCCTAATGGAATGAAAGCGAGACTCTGATCGGTGCGCATGGAGATATACTGCCATATTTCAAATACTGCACTATGGAATAAAGGTATGATTCCGACTGGTATTTAAACGCACTGGCCATAGCGGCTCAGCTTGATGACAGATGTTTTGAAATAGGACTGGTTCCTCAGATTATGTTTGTACTATTTAAACTTCAGATTTTCCTTAAGCATAAAACTATGTTTAAAATATAAAAGCTCACTTTTGTATGCTGTCCACGTCATCAAGATCAGTGACCTCATGTAACATATCGTTAATATCTCCTGATTCTACCAGTAGAGCTTTTTGATAGGACACTGAAAAGGTGCAAATTGCGCATTGTGGAAATTATCTAGCAGGAGGGGCGAACGAATTCCCCCATTTGGATAGGATAGCCCCAGCCATTGCGTAAGCGTCTAGTACACCACTCAGGGACCCTACAGACGGAAAAAGTCTCCCCCAGTATCTTGCAGACTCGACTGTGTACACTGGAGGGACACCCAGAGGGACAAAGGACAGCCTTAAAGTAAGGATCGCATCAAAAGGCAGGAGGTGGAAAAGGGCCCAGGAGGCCCAGGACCATAACAAGACTGGGGAAGAGAATCAGGCCCATTAAAAAGATCAACATGAGTAAAGATCCATACAAACAGCCCAAGAAAGCCACCACCAAAGGCAGTAAAGGGGAGACAAGCACAATTAAACATTATTTAAGACAGGGTGCAAGCCCAAAAACATCGGGAAAAGAAACGCGGGTCGGAGCCTCCCCGGAGAGTAGGGGCGGGGTGGAAGGAGAAATTAATGACTCCAGAGCGGACCTCACAATGGAGTCTGAGATTGAGCCCAGTAGGGGGGAGGATCAACAAGCAGGAACCCACATCCCCAACAAACATGAAATGGAGGCGATGCTTTTACGCCTGGAAAATGTAATCAAACTCGAGATTAACACCCTACGGGAGGATATGGGCCATCTGCTGTTCAGGGTTGAAGCGGTGGAGGGGAGAGCGGACTCCATAGATTTGGAAATCGCGAAGCTGAAAACACAATTAAAAGGCGCCTACCTCACGCAGAGAGACACCCTCTATAAGATAGAGGACCAAGAAAATAGGGATAGGAGGCAAAACATGAGGCTGCGTGCCGTCCCGGAACAAAGAGGGGAAGACCTAGAAAGAAAACTATGGGAAATTCTGGGCCCCATAAGCGGCATGGACTTTGATCATTTCCCCCATACAGAAAGGATACACCGAGTAGGAAGACCCGAAAGGGGGGGCGCTGAGCGGCCCCGGGACATAATTGCCAGATTCAGCCACTTTAAAGAAAAAGAGGACCTGTGGGCTAAAATAAAAAATAAATCTCCTATACTGCATAAAGAAGTCGAAATTCAAGTGTACGCAGACCTATCGGCCCGAACCCTCGAAAGACGGAGACACCAGAAACCCCTATTGGAAATACTGAAAAGGGAAAACATAAGATACAACTGGGGTTTCCCCTCATGTTTAATAGGGTCAAAGGAGGGGTGTTCGGCCAGGTTGAGGTTCCCGGAAGAAGTGCAGGGATTTTGTACAAAACTTGGGATTCCAGCTCCGAATCTGCAGGGCTGGATTGAGATGGAAGGCCTGGGGGACCCAGGGGGGGGTGTGGTGGGGGGGGGGGTGGGGGGGGGGGGAGGGGGGAGGGGTGAATGCCCACACATAGCTACAAAAGAACTTAGCTCAAACCGGCCCCGCCCCCTCCGCGCCCTGAGTCTGGGCCGCGGAGGGGGAGGGGAGGGCTAAACAGGCTCCACCTCACCAGGAATCCGGAGTCTAAGGGAAGCCACAAAGGATGGCCCCCAAGGACCCGGGGACCCTAGTTGGGGTAAGAAAGGGGAGGAGGGGAGGAAGGGAGGGGAGGGGGGAGGGGGGGGGGATGGGGGGGAAGAGGGAGGGAAACCACGTCCGCTGTGGGGCTGTTGTCACTATCAATATTTCAGAGGGAAAAAAAAAAAAAATAAATAAAGAAAAAAACAAAATCCCAAAAAATAAATGAAGGACATAGAAATCAAATTCTTATCATATAACGTGAAAGGCTTAAACTCTCCCGGCAAGCGATCTAAAATTTTGGAGGAAGCAGAGAGATATGGCGCAGGTATAGTGTTCCTGCAAGAGACCCACCTGGCACATACCTCAAATATTAGACTTTTTTTCTCCAGCTCTCCCAAATTGGTTTTATGGAGATACTATCTCGAGCAGGGCAAGAGGAGTGGCCATTGGGATTGCGAGGGACATTGACTTCAGGGTGGAGGAGAGAATGACGGACCCCGAGGGGAGGTATGTGTTTCTTAGGGGATCCCTCCTAGGGGTAGAACTTACACTGGCCAATGTTTATGCCCCCAACGCCAAACCTATCTTATTCCTCGAAGCAATTCTGCGTAAGCTAAGGGCCTTCAGGAAAGGATATGTGATCCTGATGGGGGACCTCAATTTTGTGATGGACCCCGCGAAGGACAGCACATCTGGTGGCATGGGGAGGGGCAATATACAACTGAAGCGTATTAAAAAAAAACTTTCGGAGGACCAACTGTTGGATGTGTGGAGGATCCAGCACCCGCAGTTGAGGGATTACTCGTTTTTCTCCCATGTCCACCAGATGTATTCCCGCCTGGACTATATTTTAATAGACCATGGCATACTGGAAAGGGTCAAAGAAACCGAAATTGGAATAGCTTCCCTCTCGGACCACGCGCCGGTTTCCATGAGGCTAAGGTTCCCAGAACATAAACAACCCTCTAGCGGATGGAAACTCAATCCTGAACTGTTACATGACAAAGAAATTAGGGATTATATCAAAAAGGAGCTAGAATGGTATTTCCAAATCAACGACAACGGAGAGGTTTCAGAGACTCAACTGTGGGATGCGCATAAAGCGTTCATCAGGGGGCTTCTGATAGCGAAAGCCTCATGGAAAAAAAAGGAGAGGGTGGGAAAGACGCAGGCGCTGACGGCCGAGATTAAAACCCTGGAGCAAAAGCACAAATCTGGGGGGGCACTTAGCCAGAGCATATACATAGAGCTTACAGACAAGAGAGAGGAATTGAAAGATCTAGCTGAACAGGAAGTTAGACAGAAGTTCAATAAATTGGCCAGGGATCAATATATATGGGGCAACAAGCCAGGGAAATATTTAGCAAGGAAATTACAAAAAAAGAAAACCAGAAATTTTATTGAAAAAATTCAAACAAGAAATGGGGAGATGAAGTTTACCTCTAGTGAAATAGCCTCTACATTCAGAGACTATTACAAAGAACTTTATGAGGTGAAAACCAAGGGAAACAACGACAGTACGGGAAACAACCAGAAAACATCAGAATTCCTAGAGAGGGCAGGGTTAATGGCTTTAGGGGAGGGGGAGAGAGATGAGCTTGAGAGGCCAATAACGGAGGAGGAGATCTTAGCAGCCATCAACAACTCTCCAACAGGGAAGAGCCCGGGCCCGGACGGCTTCACGGCCTCATATTATAAAACGTACAAAGAGATTCTTATACCGAGATTGTTGCGATATATGAATGGACTAGGGATAGACTATGATATGAGCGAAGAGGCCCTAAAAGCCACGATCACTCTTTTGAGGAAGGATGGGAAGGATGGATCGGTGTGCTCGAACTACAGACCCATCTCCTTATTAAATTTCGACACAAAATTATACGCTAAGATACTGGCGGATCGAATAAAGGGGCACCTGGGCACACTGATCCACCCGGACCAGGTCGGGTTTGTCCCGGGCAGAGAGGGGAGGGACAATGGGATTCGGACATTGCTAGCTATACATAGGATGGGAGATTCGAGATCCCCCAGTCTACTCCTCTCGATAGACGCCGAAAAAGCGTTCGACAGAGTAGACTGGGGGTTCATGTTCAACACTCTACAGAGGATGGGTTTCGGACCCAGAATTATTCAAAAAATTAAGACCCTATATAATCATCCGAAAACCAACATTAAGGTCAACGGAACGACCTCCGCTGAGTTCGAACTGTTTAATGGTACGAGGCAGGGCTGTCCACTCTCCCCTCTCCTTTTTATCCTATCCCTGGAACCGCTGTTAGCCACAATTCGCGGAAACCCAGAGGTGGAAGGCTGTAAAGTCGGCAGCGAAGAGCACAAACTTGCGGCCTTCGCGGACGACGTCCTTTTCTACATAAGTTCACCCCAGAAGTCAGTCCCCATATTGCTTAAAACCTTGAAGGAATATGGGGAACTAACAAACTTTAGAATCAATGCCTCAAAAACATTTATCCTCAATATTAACCTCAACAAAATTGAGAAACAGAACCTACAGAAAACAGTTAGTTTCGTCTGGAAAAAAAGGATTAAATACCTAGGAATAGAACTGGCCAACAACCCGAGGAAATTATACAAAATAAATTATATCCCACTCCTAGAAGACATAAAAAAAAAAATGCCAAGAGCTGAAGGGAAAAATTCTATCCTGGATAGGCAGGATTAATTCGGTAAAAATGATGATCCTACCAGTCATCACATATAAATTCCAGATGCTCCCCCTCCCTCTCCCAAAACAGTACCTCGGTAAATTAAGAGCTATTATAATGAATTTCATATGGAATTACAAAAAACATAGAATCTCCTCCAAGTTCTAAAACAAGATAAAAGTCAGGGTGGTCTGGCGGTCCCAGACATAGAAAGTTACTACCATGCTATAGCACTATTAAGAATCGCAGAATGGGGTAAAATGGGCAACACTAAAAGATGGGTTAGTTTGGAGGAAGCACTGAGTGAAGCCAGGCTGGGGAGAATTGTGTGGAATCCTCCGAAAAGCCGGACACTGGGAGAAAAAAACACATATAATCACCATCACGACTTTGAAAATCTGGGACAAAATATATAAAATATTCAACAAAAATTATAATTCGCCACTTATAGCACTTAAAGAAAACCCTTTTTTTCCGCCAGGGTTAAAGGAAATAGGAGGTGATTGGATTAGAAAGGACTGCACGAGACTAGGGGAAGTTATTAGTAAGGGGAAGGTTATGACATTGCACGAGTTACAGAATAATGAGGCTTTTTTCATAGATGGATGGCGGCATCGCCAGCTGACCCACTTTGCGGGCTCTCTTCCTAGCCCATTAAGGGAGATTAAGGATCTAACAAAATTAGAGAAAATTTTTACGACAGATTGTTCAAAAAAAAAAGAATATCCAGAATATACAAACTGTTATTAGAAAGAGAAAGACCGGAGATGCCGCCATACCTTACCAAATGGGAAAGCGAACTAGGAACACAATTAGAAATAGGCACAAGTAAGAAAATTTTAAAATTAGCACATGGGTCAGCGGTAGATGCGAGAACTGCAGAAACAAACTTTAAATGCATGGCCAGGTGGTATAGAACCCCAGACAGGGTCAGCAATTTTCAGGCGGATACATCGGCGAACTGTTGGAGGGGGTGTGATCAAAGGGGTACAATGGGTCATTTATGGTGGGGGTGTCCCAAAATCAAAAAATTTTGGGAGACTATCCTAAAATACATAAAAGAAATAACAACGATAGAGGTAAAAAATGACCCTTGGGTGGCACTTATGCATGCCACATCAAGGGAAATTAAACAATACAAAGGCTCTTTGATCCCCCATCTGCTTAATGCGGCTAAAAAGGTAATTCCAAGGAGGTGGAAGGACAAGGAAAGTCCACCTGTTTGGGAATGGGTTGATGCAGTGGAGTCCACTTACATGATGGAATGTGTGTTGTACACCGGGGAGGAGGACAGAGAGGCCACGAGGGCTAGATGGGAGAGCTGGAGAAAATTCAAGAGGACTTGGAGCTACAGGGAGGCTTTGCGAGTGCAGCCGTGACAACTGATGATCCCTGGGGGCTGAAGCAGAAAAGAGATCTAGCCATGGAAAGGCAGACCCTAAGGGTAGGAGAAGATATTGGGGAGAAAGGGCCACCTCACAACAACAAAACAGCGGACCGGGACAGGGAGGGAGGGGGCACGGGGGGGACAGGGGGGGGAAATAAAAATAAAAACCCCCAGGGGTGTTTACTGGAAGAGTGATGGAACGGGATTTAGGATAAAGGAAGCGGAGGGGGAGGGGAGGCTGGGTGGGATCTTGGATGTATATATGTACTTTTGAGCTTTGTAAATTTCATGGATGCCCGACTCAGGACCCCTATCCCCCCCAACTCCAGGGGGGAGAGAAAAAAAAAAAAAAGGGGGGTGAGAATGAAACAATCCACTAATGATGCTAAGACAATTAGAGGGATGGAGATGCGGGCGTAGCTGACACTCACCCACGAAGATTCTTTCTGAAGTGGAAAAAAAAAAAAAAAAAAAAAAAAAAAAAATAGCGCCTGCAATCCGCCCTCAAACTGCTGCACCATTGTCTCCAGTGTGAAAGCCCTCAGGCTTTCACACTGGAGCGCTGCGCTGGCAGGACGTCAAGAAAAGTCCTGCCAGCAGCTTCTTTGGAGCAGTGTGTTTACCGCTTCTCCACCGCTGCTCCCCATTGAAATCAATGGGGCAGCTCTGCAATACCGCCAGCAAAACGCCGCTATTGCGGGCAGTTTTAACCCTTTCTCAGCCGCTAGCAAGGGGTAAAAGTGCCCCGCTAGCGGGCAAAATGCGCGGCAAATCTGACGGTAAAACGCTGATAAAAATAGCAGCGTTTTACCGCCGACGCTATGGGCAGCTTGGTGTGAAAGCACTCTTAAAATGGACTCAGTTCTTTGGGAAACAGATTGCCAATGAAAAAAAAAAAAAAATAAAAAAAAAAAAAAACACACGTGAATTTTTAGTACGCAAGAGTATATATTTATCATGGATATGTACGGGGCCATGAAAAAGTATTCATACTCCTTGAAATTTTACACATTGTGTCATATTACAACCAAAAATGTCAATGTATTTTATGTGATAGTCCAACAAAGTGGCACATAATTGTGAAGTGGAAGGAAAATTATAAATGGTTTTCAATTTTTTTTACCAAATAAATGTCTTACAAGTGGAGCCCTCAGAGATTTGTTAGAAAACCTTAGTGAATAAACATCATGAAAGCCAAGGAACACACCAGACAGGTCAGGGATAAAGTTGAGAAGTTTAAAGCAGGGTCAGGTTATAAAAAAATATTCCAAGCTTTGAACATCTCATGGAGCACTGTTCAATCCATCATCCAAAAATGGAAAGAGTATGGCACAACTGCAAACCTATCAAGGCATGGCTGTCCACCTAAACTGACAGACCGGGCAACGGGAGCATTAATCAGAGAAGAAGCCAAGAGGCCCATGGTAACTCTGCAGAGATCCACAGCTCAGATGAAGAATCTGTCTACAGGACAACTATTAGTTGTGCACTCCACAAATCTGGCCTTTATGGAGGAGCGGCAAGAAGAAAACCATTGTTGAAAGACAACCATAAGTCCTGTTTGCAGTTTGCGAGAAGCCATGTGGGGGACACAGCAAACATGTGGAAGAAGGTGCTCTGTCAGATGAGACCAAACTTGAATTTTTTGGCCTAAAAGCAAAATGCTGTGTGTGGCGGAAAACTAACACTGCACATCACCCTGAACACTCCATCCCGACCATGAAACATGGTGGTGGCAGCATCATGTTATGGGGATGCTTTTCTTCAGCAGGGACAGGGAAGCTGGTCAGAGTTGATGGGAAGATGGATGGAGCCGAATACAGGGCAATCTTAGAAGAAAACAGAGTTAGGTACCTGGTAACTCTTTTTTCTAGAAAGTCTTCCATGGCAGCATCCGAGAGATAGGCCCCTCCTCCCTGAAACACATTAGTCCACCATTATAAAATTTGTTCGTCTTACCTGTGTGCCTCAGTTAATATTAAAGCACCAGAGGAACTCTCAGTAAGCCACTGCTTCCCCACAATACCTGGTACTATTGCTGTCCTGGAAGACTTCCTAGAAAAAGAGTTACCAGGTACCTAACTCTGTTTTCTCAAATCGTCATCCAGGGCAGCATTTGAGAGGATGTATTAAGCAATACTTACTCGGGTGGGGATAAGGACTGGAGCATCTTGCGACCAAATGTCTGGTCTTGACTGGACAGCTGGTCTATACGGTAGTGCCTTGTGAAGGTACTAAAGCTTGACCATGTTGCTGCCCTGCAGATCTGCTCTGGAGTTGCCTCTGCCTTCTCTGCGACCGAGGTTGCCCAGGCTCTGGTTGAATGGGCTTTGATCCTGCTTGGAGGGGCAAGGCTTTGTGTCTCATAGGCTATCTGTATGGCAGGTTTTATCCATTTGCTTATCGTGTTTTTAAAACCCGTTTTCCCTTATTGACTCCTGCATAGACGAATAAAGAGGTAGTTCTTCGCCAGTCCTTCATTCTCTCGAGATAGGCTATGAGTGCATTTCTTACATCTAGCTTATTATACGTGTCTCTTTTCTTGCTATCCATTGATTTTGAAAGAGATGGAATAACCACATTTTGCGTCCTGTGAAATATTAAAGGACACTTTTGGTAGAAAAGCTGGGTCTGGCAAGAGAACTATTTTGTCCGTTTGTATCAGGCAGCATGGTTCCATCAAAGTGCTTGGATTTCGCTTACTCTTCTGGCTGATACCAGGACCACTAATGCCGCGTACACGCAAAGGGACTTTGTCCGCCGGACCTAGTCCAGCGCACAATCCGCCGGACTTTCCAGCTGGCTTCGGCGGACTTAAAAGCGAACGGACTTGACCACACACGATCACGCTAAAAGTCCGTCGGTTCACGCCATGACGTACAGCACGTACGACGGGACTAGAAATAGAAAAATACTAGAAAAATACTTGCTACTGAGCATGCGTCCTTTTTTGGTCCGCCGGACCATACTACAGACAGCCGTATTGTCCGCCGGACTGCCAAGTCCAGCGGATAATTTTAAAACCCAAAAAAACTTAAAAAAAAAAAAAAAAAAAAAAAAAAACTTTAGTCCGCCGGATTTTTGGGAAAAAAGTCAGTCGAAGGCCCACACACGAGGGGATTATCCGGTGGACTTAGTCCAGCGGACAATCCCGCGGGATAATCCCTTCGTGTGTACGCGGCATAAGTGTGCGTTTTTCAGAGTAAAGTTTTTATCAGAGATTTCTTCCAAAGGCTCAAACGGGAGAAATCCTGAGCACCATGGACAGGTCCCATGTCAGAGTTCTGCCAATTTTTGCAGGTCTAGCTCTATTTAATGAGAAAAGGAATCTCTTTATGAGCGGATCCTCTGCTAGTCTGGCCTGCTCGCCCTACCAAGGCCCACTGGGCTGAATGGGATGCTGGTCAGGGTCCCCTGCAGAAAGCACAGAGACTGAGAAAATAACAAAAGCTTTGCAGCTTCTGTGGGTCCAGAGGAAACACAAACAACTGAGGCACACAGGTAAGACGAACAAATTTATAATGAGGGACTAATGATTTTCCTGTTTCAGGGAGGAGCCCATCTCTAGGATGCTGCCCTGGAAGACGATTTGAGAAAACCTGTTATGCCCCGTACACACGCTCGGACTTTCCGGCGGGATTGTCCGCCGGACCTAGTCCAGCGGACAAACTGCCGGACTTTCCAGGGGAGCTCCGCCGGACTTTCCGAGCGTGTGGACTTGCCCACACACGCCCGGACTTCTCCGGCGGACAATCCGCGGGAAAAAGTCCGCGGGACTTTTGAAAATGAACGGACTTGCCCACACACAGAGGAAAGCCTGTTCTTTTAGAACGTAACTGCAGGTAGACAGGACTAGCGAAGGCAGTGAATGCCGCCGCGCTAGCCCCGTCACCTGGCATGGATTTAAAGGAAATCCCTACGCCAAAAAACGGCGTGGGGGTCCCCCCAAATCCATCTCGGAGCCTTATCCAAGCACGCAGCCCGGCCGGCCAGGAAAAGGGGTGGGGACGAGCGAGCGCCCCCCCTCCTGAGCCGTACCAGGCCGCGTGCCCTCAACACGTGGCCTGGTACGGGACGTGCGCCCCCCCCACCCCAAAGCACCTTGTCCCCATGTTGATGAGGACAAGGGCCTCTTCCCGACAACCCTGGCCGTTGTCGGGGTCTGCGGGCGAAGGGCTTATCGGAATCCGGAAGCCCCCTTTAATAAGGGGGCCCCCAGATCCCGGCCCCCCACCCTATGTGAATGAGTATGGGGTACGATGTACCCTAAAGGTGTAAAAGTGTCAAAAAAAACACACAATTTTTTAAAAATATTAAATATTTTATTGCACTACTCCAGGGGTCTTCTTCCGTCTTGGGGGGGGGTCTTCTCGCCGGACTCCTCCGCTCTCTTACCTAGCGGAGGAGCCCGGCTTTCTTCTTCGTCGTCTGGGGGTCTCGTTCCGCCTTCGGGGGTCTTCCGGGATTTCTTCTTCTGACTCGTCGCTCTCTCTGGCCGGAATGGCAGAGACGCGCTGTGTTGTGACTTATATAGGGACAAGGAGGCGGGGTCACATGGTGACCCCGCCCCCCCATGATGTCACAGTCCCAGCCTCCTTGTCCCTATATAATTTACAACACAGCGTGTCACTGCCATTCCGGCGAAAGAAGAAAGAAGAAACCCCCAGACGGCGAAGAAGAAAGCCGGGCTCCTCCGCTCGGTAAAAGGAGCGGAGGAGTCCGGCGAGAAGACCCCCCGGAGCAGTAAAAATATTTTAAAAAATGGTGTGGTTTTTTTTTATTGACACTTTTACATGTTAGGTGAATGGGTAGGGGTACATCGTACCCCATACTCATTCACATAGGGTGGGGGGCCGGGATCTGGGGGCCCCCCCCCTTATTAAAGGGGGCTCCCTGATTCCGATAAGCCCCCCCGCTCGCAGACCCCTACAACCAACGGCCAGGGTTGTCGGGAAGAGGCCCTTGTCCTCATCAACATGGGGACAAGGTGCTTTGGGGTGGGGGGCCTGCACGGCCCCCCTTTCCCCAGGGCACCCCCCATGTTGAGGGCACGTGGCCTGGTACGGCTCAGGAGGGGGGGGGCGCTCGCTCGTCCCCCCCCCTTTCCTGGCCGGCCGGGCTGCGTGCTCGGATAAGGGTCTGAGATGAATTTGGGGGTGGACCCCATGCCGTTTTTTCAGCGTAGGGATTCCCTTTAAATCCATGCCAGGTGACGGGGCTAGCGCGGCGGCATTCACTGCCTTCGCTAGCCCCGTCTACCTGAAGTCACGTTCTAAATGAACGGACTTTCCGATGATCGGCAAGTCCGTTCATTTCCAAAAGTCCTGCGGACTAGCATACAGACCGCGGGATTGTCCGCCGGACTTGCGAGTCCAGCGGACACTTTTAAGTCTGAACTTAAAACTTAGTCCGCCTGACTTTTGGCGGGAAAAAGTCCGCCCGCGCCCACACACGGGCGGATTGTCCGGCGGACATTCCCGCAGGAAAGTCCGCTCGCGTGTACGAGGCATTAGAGTCTGCAAAATACTTGAGACTTGAGTGAGGGTTCACCTTCCAGCAGGACAACGACCCTAAACATAAAGCCAGAGCTACAATTGAATGGTTTAGAGCAAAGCATATTTATGTGTTAGAATGGCCCAGTCAAAGTCCAGACCTAAATCCAATTGAGAATCGGTGGCAAGACTTGAAAATTGCTGTTCACATACACTCTCCATTCAATCTGACAGAGCTTGAGCTATGTTGCAAAGAAGAATGGGCAAACATGGCACTCTAGATGTGCAAAGCTGGTAGAGACATACCCAAAAAGATTTGCAGCTGTAATTGCAGCGAAAGGTGGTTCTACAAAATATTGATCCAGGGGGCTGAATAGAAATGCACACCACACTTTTCACATATTTGTAAAAAATGTTTCATAATTTTCCTTTCACTTAACAATTATGTGTCACTTTGTGTTGATCCATCACATAAAATACATTTACATTTTTGGTTGCAACATGCCAAAATGTGGAAAGTTTCAAGGTATGAATACTTTTTCAAGGCACTGTATACAGCACTGGAGCATATATAGCTTTTGGTTATACCAAGTTACCTACCCATAAAAGGAAGCCTGCACTTCTCACCTCTCCTTTTAAAATGCTGGGTGGTCGTACAAACCTAGTAACTTTAATTGCCCAAGTTAGACCAGGAACAAATAAAAGGATAGACAAGGCCAATTCGGATTGGCATTTTTCATTAGCATCGTACACCTATTAAAACCTATTACATTGGCAATGGCAGTACGAAGCTTGTACCTATGGTGGTGCCTGTCTATAGGTTTACATGCTTGTGCCATTAGCCCCATTGTTGAAATTTGTATAGGAAGGGGGTGTGGGATGTAGGCAGGGTGCTGAAGTCCATTCAGGCTTTCACAGTCAACAGGTGTATGTTAACCTCAGCCTAACCCTTTCCTACACCAAAACCTTACTTTAAAATTAAAAACTGAAAATTACAAGTCAATGTGATGGGCAATAAACAGAGAAAAGAATGGATTTATCAGTTTACCGTTCTATAAAAAACAATCCTTATTTCCAGACTTACCTTGGCTATGTGGTTTGTGACACTGGATTCCATACTGGCTTCCACATCACTCTCAAATGTGTCACCTTGCCCCACACAGCCTCTCTCATTACAGAATTCTCTCCCCTCCATTCTGGAAAACCTAAACGAGAGCAAGCAAAGGGCAGTAGTAAGTGTTCTATTTAAATGTTTTTTCTTTTCCGAGCCCAATCACACTACTCTGTAGCACAAAACATACAGCATCTTGGGCTGCAGAGCTGTGAGAGAGGGGGCAGCGTGATGTGTGTTATATCTCATCACACAGCTCTCCATTTTTTGACAACCTTATTTAACCACTTGACTTCCGGAAGATTTACCCCCCTTCATGAGTGGACCATTTTTTGCGATACGACACTGCGTTAGTTTAACTGACAATTGCACGGCCATGCAACGATATACCCAAATAAAATGTATGTCACCCCCCCCACAAATAGAGCTTTCTTTTGGTAGCATTTGATTACCACTGCGTTTTTTATGCTATAAAAACAAAAAAGTCTGATCATTTTGAAAATAATAAATAAATATGGTCATTTTTTTTTTTACTTTCTGCTATAACATATCCAATATAATAAAAAAATAAAATATCTTCATAAATTTAGGCCAATATGTATCCTGCTACAAATTTATGGTTAAAAAACAAACAAAAAAAAAAAAAAAACCATCAATAAATATTGATTGTAGATGCTATAACTTTTGCGCAAACCAAACAGATATATATACTGAAATTAAAAAAAAAATGTTATACTAGTAATGGCGGCGATCAGCGACTTATAGCAGGACTGCGATATTGCAGCATACACTCTGGGTTGTGACTCCGCCTCCCCAACCTGATAGGACCACATAACTTTAAGATTAAGACACGGCCCCCGCCCCAGCCTTCTCTTATTTTTCCTCACCTGTTGGGACGCACTTAACATCACCCCCTTACCGCTTCGCCCCAGCCAGGTTCTAGCCTCTCCTGGTTTGGAAGTCCTTGCCGGTACAGCCTCTAAAGGAAGCTAAATGGAAGGAACCCCACTCTGGTGATCTCAGGGGTATCGAATCTTTCTCAGTTATTATTACCTACTGCCTTTGTGTGGAACCTTAAACAGGCTTAAAGCACCATGATGACAGCCGCTGGGTAAAACCTTAAACAGGTTTAAAGCACCATGATGACTGCCGCTGTGTAAAACCTTATACAGGTTTAAAGCACCATGATGACTGCCGCTGTGTAAAACCTTAAACAGGTTTTAAAGCACCATGATGACCACCGCTGTGTAAAACCTTAAATAGGTTTAAAGCACTATGATGATTGCCCCTGTGTAGAACCTTAAACAGGTTCAAAGCACCACCATACTCCTTACCTCGGTGGAAAGCCTTAAACAGGCTTAAAACACCATTTCATTATACAGTGTGACAGGGCAATCACACATCTTCAAGGTCCATTTAAGCCTTAAATAGGCTTACCGTTATGCAGTGGTCTCTCCCACCTGTTTTTTTCTGTATAGCTGTGTAGTCACAGCACTGCTGGGTCCTGTAGTCCCTCTCCACCCGCTCCCCCTCTGCGCCAAGCGTCCTAGGCTGTTCCTTGTATCTTGAACCAGAGATCGCTGAATTGCTGCAGTTTGTTTGCCTGTCTTACAACAAAGCTCCTATTTCATCCTACTGAGGTAAAAGCCTGTTTTGTTTTCTCTGCATCTACTTCCTGCATAAGCTGCTGTGTTTTACCTCACCTGTGCTTCCTATGTCAATTAGGATGTGTCAATTAGTATCCCCTTAGGCTTGCCTTATTCCTTGCTATGGAGACCACTGCCCTAGCAGATGATTTAAGTAAAGAGGAATGGCAAGGACCCGAGAAGAGATCGAGTCTGAATAACAGGCTTTCCAAATTACATCCCTTGAAGGAACCTAAAGTGAATCCTCTTGTCTCTCCTCCCATTGTAGACGCATCTCTCATGCGGTTAGTCAGGCATGTGACATTGCCAATCGAAGATGCAATGACATATCTTGGATAGGAGGATCGACACTGATATGAAGAGGGCCTACCTTGCAGCAGACTGGCTGTGGCACTTGCAGCTGTAGGCAGGGATATTTCCAGCTTGTCATCAAACACTGAGAGGTTGGTCTCAGTAGGCGTGGACCAGGAGAGCATAATAAAAGCTCTACAGGAGTTAAGTCTCGCGGGGGACTTTTGTGGCAGAGGCTTCGGTGGATGCGATTAAATCGTCATCAAGGGCCATGTTGGCCTCCGTAATGGCCAGGCGGGCACTGTGGCTGAAACCCTGGTCAGCGGATCCTGTCTCCAAATCAAATTGGTGCCGCATTCCATATGACGGCGAGAACCTTTTTCGGTGCAAAGCTGGACTCAGCAATTTCAAAGGTGACCGGTGGGAAGTCGGGACTGATTCCATCGGACAGAAAACCAAAACAGCAGAGGCCTCCTCCCTTCAGACATAATCTGCCAGACAGATACAGGGATGCTAAATCCTATAGGCCAGGAAAATAATACAGGAGGGGCTGGAAGAACCCCCAGACATCCTTTATGAAGTTTCAGAAGCCCAAGACTCCCGCTTCCAGCCAAGGTACTACTACCAGTAATCGCATCCTTAAGGGAGAAAGGGTTGAGAGTCCATCACTACCTGGACGACATCCTCCTCCTTTCAAGCAACCAGGAGTCCCTTGTCCAACATCGGGAGGTCCTAGTTTCCACACTACAAAGACTGGGCTGGTTGATAAACTGGAAAAAAAAGCAATGCTCATCCCACCCAGAGGCTGATCTTCCTGGGTGCGGAACTGGATACCCGGACAAACACGGTGGAACTACCGGCAGAAAAGATTTCCCCACTGATTCAGAGGGTGAGAAGAGCAATCTCAGCAACATCCCTTCCAGCCAGAGCATGTCTCAGTCTCCTAGGCTCTCTGTCTGCGACCATTCCTATGGTCCAGTGGGCCCAATGGAACGCAAGACCCCTTCAAACGTCCTTTTTCTGCGCCAATGGGACAGCTTATCCATGACCCAACCGATCTACATCTCGGAGGAGGTCAAGCGATCCTTGCAGTGGTGGACTCGTCCCTGCAATCTGAGGAGATGCAAGCACATAGTTCCCCCCTCCTCAGGAAACGGTAACCTCAGATGCCAGTTTGGAGGGATGGGGGGCACACTACCTGCACTACGCGGCCCAAGGGCGCTGGCCATTCAGGATCCAGGACGCAGTCTCCGTTGCCTACATCAACAGGCAGGGAGGCACCAGAAGCTCCTCCCTGATGTAGTAAGTTCGCCCCGTGATGGAGTGGGCACAATCGAACCTATTGGACCTGAGAGCGACCTATATCCCAGGGGTCGAGAATCTCCTAGCATTTGCGATAATAATTCAGACCAGGGGCTCACCAGACATAGACCTGGCGGCCACACCAGCCAATGCAAAGGTTCCTATCAAGAATCCCCTTTCCGTCAGCTGAGGGAGTAGATTGTCTACAACATCCCAGGAGCTTCAACCTCCGGTACATTTTCCCTCCGACTCCCCTAATAGCGAGGTTCCTTCTGAGGCTCAAGAGGTCGACGGCACTAGTAGTGGCGGTGTCTGATGGCCTGGAGGCTGAGAGGTCTAGGTACCTATGAGGGTAGTGGAAACATTACTCCAGGCTAGGAAGCAAGACTACCAACAACACCTACAGAAGGATCTTCAACCTCTGGAGGACAGATCGGACACAAAGTGACACCAATACAGTGATTAGGTGCTAAAAATAGGCACTGTCACTGTGCTAATGACACTGGCTGAGAAAGGTGTTAAACATCTAGGGCGATCAAGGGGTTAACTGGGTGCCTAACCAATGTTTTTGTGTAAACTTTTTACTAAGGGAAGTGATGGATTTTATTCCCTGCTTACTCTGTCAGGACAGAGCTCTGCCTTGTATACATGGGCATAGAACAGAGCTCTGCCTGATGATCGGTGGGTGCCGGCAGACATCCATTGCCCGCCACCCACAGATCGGCTCATCAGCGGCGCGTGCCTCCTAGGTGAAAGTGCAGAATATTTATACACACACACACACACACACACACACACACACACACACACACACACACACACACGTGATTTTGCACAGAACGACCCCCCTGTAACATTACATCAGCTATGGGGCAGTCAGGAAGTGGTTAAAGTGTACAAACTACAAAGTGACAATTCATTCATGTCACTGTATAGCAGTGTGGTGCGCTGCGCTTGCTGTCCAGTGACATGTGGAATTGTGCAGAGCGGTGCCATAATATGCAAACATAGGTCTGTACACACAGAAAACTATTGTTTTTGGTTTCATTGCAGTTACCTGTGTTTTTTTCTAAAAGGAAAAAACGTGGGTAACTGCATAGTGTGAATAGGCCCATAAGCTTCCTACCGAATGTACAGCTATGTGACCTTGCCTGTTTCCTACCCCTTCCTCCATTCTTTATCTTATACAGTAGACATAATATAATTTTATTTCCATTTTTACATGATTCTTGGATGGTACTGCATACATTTATAGGAAAAAGGGGAGACTAGATGTCAGCTGCTGATTTACTGCACATCATCTACAAACATCTTCCTGCTGAATATGACCACTAGTAGCTAAATATCATGTAAAAACTTCCATGCACCTTAACGGGCTTGCCTTCGCACAGTTCACAGTTATGTTTAGTGTAACAATAAACACTTTTTGAAGACACCAAAAAAACTTGAAAATGTGTTCTGAACTGCCAATGAGAAACTGGTTTATTGCAACAGGTCTTCAGATTCCACAAGTACTACACGGAGGTCAAAAAAAAAAAAAAAACATTGGCTGGGTAATACTAACAGAGCACCAGGTACATAGAAACAAAAGGAGAAATCTTTGTCAGAAAGGCAGAATGTGGATCTCCAGAGTCAACTGAGCATAGGAATGCAAAAGGACCACAATGCAAGGCTTCTCAGTTAATCTTGTCTAACAGCTACAGCAATGTACTACAGTTTCCCAGTGCAAGATTTCTCATAACATTTGTGTTTTGTTAATGATAGTAAGTTACAGAACAAATAGGTGTAGCTACTGAAAAGGTAGTTGTGTTGATAAAATCAGCAAAGCTACTGCTCTAAAGCCTGGTACACAGTTTTTCTTCTTTCAACCCAGTAGGATGAAAAATAAATAAATAAAAACTGAGATCGTCGTACTAACCCAAACAAACAATGTTCGAGCGGCAATCTCCCCTGCTGTGCTATTGTATTCTGACAGAGGGAATGCCAGAACACACTGATCAGCGCTGGCAACCATTGGCTGCCACCACTAATCGGATGTCAGCCGGATGTTGATTTTCCAGCATTTCTGTTCGACAGAAGCCAGTCGTAAAACCGGCTTCTATAGAACAGATGGCTGTATACATGGGCCGAAAGTTTTCGGTTCCTGTTTTCGTCCCGTGTGTTACCCAGCTTAAAGCGGAGTGCCACCCAAAAGTGGAACTTCCACTTATTTGCTTCCTCCCCCCCCCCGGTGCCACATTTGGCACCTTTAAGGTCCCACTTCCGGAGGTGGCGCCGTCCCTCGAAAATTCAGCCCCCCGCCTCCTTCCTCTGACGCCGGGCCATTTAGAAAGCGCAGCGCGCTTCGTGCATGCGCAGTAGGGAACCGTCTGATAAGCCAAAAGGTTCCCTTAGTGGAGATAGCGGCAGCAGAATCCAACAGCCGATCCGAAGATTTTTTCTTTCGCCAGGCTGGAACACCTCTTTAAGGCACTTGGTTACAACAAAGGTGCAAGCAGGCACCTTTGGGCTCAGGTAGATAGCCTTTGCTTTTCCAAAACTGACTTGTGTCTAAAACACGATTTATAAAAGGACAAGTTTCTCAATCAGGGTTCCTTCAAAGTTTGCCAAGGGTTAATTGTGGTTTGGCAGACTGATCCACCAGTGACCCAAACTAAATTGACAGGTGCCGCTCAAGGCTGCACCGGGTTCTCTTGTGTAGCAACCACTTGGAGTGCAGAAAAAGGACAGAGCTTGTTCCAGTTCTAGACATTTAATGGAAAAAAGAAAAGTCCTGGAAGTCGCACGTCTCTGAAAAACCCAGTAAAACCCAGTGAAACCGATTCCCGCATATGAAGGTGCCTGTATAGTTTTGGCACCAATGTCACTTGGCAGAACCAGCTGTGTGGGAATAGCGGAGCTTCTGATTTCATCTCAGTTACCGACACCAATAACCTTTTTAGCTGTCTAGAAAGGGGCATACTTCCTACATTTAAGTCTATTGTTATTAGTTTAATTTCATGGTCCTTACCAAAATTAAAGACCCACTCCAAGCAAAAACAATTTAACTTTAGATTGTAAGCTCCTTGAGGGCAGGGACTGATTTGAATCTACAATATATACAGTATCTCACAAAAGTGAGTACACCCCTCACATTTTTGTAAATATTTTATTATATCTTTTCATGTGACAGCACTGAAGAAATGACACTTTGCTACAATGTAAAGTAGTGAGTGTACAGCTTGTATAACAGTGTAAATTTGCTGTCCCCTCAAAATAACTCAACACCCAGCCATTAATGTCTAAACCACTGGCAACAAAAGTGAGTACACCCCTAAGTGAAAACGTCTAAATTGGGCCCAAAGTGTCAATATTTTTCCCCAAAGACAACCTCTGGATATGACTCTTAGCATGTGCAGTTTTAGGGTCTTGTCAATTTTCTTATAGCCTATGTCATCTTTATGTAGAGCAACAATTCTTTTTTTCAGACCCTCTGAAAGTTCTGTGCCATGTTGAACTTCCAGTGACCATTAAGAGAGTGAGAGCGATAACACCAAATTTAACACACCTGGTCCCCATTCACATCTGAGACCTTGTAACACTAACGAGTCACATGACAACCAGGAAGAGAAAATGGCTAATTAGGTCCAAATTTGGACATTTTCACTTAGGGGTGTACTCACTTTTGTTGCCAGCAGTTTAGACATTAATGACTGTTGAGTTATTGAGGGGACAGCAAATTTATACTGTTATACAAGCTGTACACTCACTACTTTACATTGTAGCAAAGTGTAATTTCTTCAGTGTTGTCACATGAAAAGATAATAAAATATTTACAAAAATGTGAGGGGTGCACTTACTTGAGATACTGTATGTGTAAAGCGCTGTTTTTCTAAGTGCATTTTTCTACATATGCCGCATTCTTTATTCTTTTATTTGTCATTATATCTACAACTTACTCCTTGATAAAAAGTTCAAGAGAGATCTAAAACTAATACTTAACTAACCCCCCTTCTCAGTTATCCTGAGCAAAACTGCACTTTGGCCTGCTTTGCTTTGGATACAGCTGGCAATATTGAGAGTGGTTGCTGCTTCAAAAGTTCGACAATCATTGGCATAAAGAAAAAAAAAAAAAACCCTACAGTCCCAGTCCTTGCACTTGAACTGGAACTATGGAGGTGAAAGGATACTCATGCACATGTAGCGCAGAGATGACCTCTTCATTTTGGGGCAGGCTTCCCATGGCCTCATAGACTAATAGACCACCATTTACCTGGAGGTGGCAGAGTAAACAGCAAGCAGTTACAGCCAAGACACAGAAACCTGCATACACCAAGTTGAATAGGACATCTCAGCACTTTAGTTTCTAAGGAAGCCCAAATATTTACTAGCCTGGGGAAGTGTACAGCTCATTATATATCACAAGGCAAATACCTTACATCTAAAACATAAACTAGGCCTATTTATTATATTCTGTGCAACCTGTGCTTTGTCCATACAGAATATACCTTTTTCATTCGGCCTGCAGGATTTTCCTGTGTCCCCTTGCAGCATATACATCTTCATCAACAGCCGACACCACCAGCTGTGAGAATACCTAAACAGTCACTGCATCTGATTTTATGCAAAAAATATATTTATGGCTCAATCAATGTGCCTGGCTCACAACAAACTGACCAAGATTTACATTGTGTATGGGCAGCTGTCGGGAATGCCCTTGGCTCCTGACAGCTGAACAGAGCAGTGAGGGAGCAAAAGCAATGCAAGTATTTGCTGCTGGCGAGGACTAAACTAGTGTAAACCTGAATGAGATAAAACCAGTCAGTCTCCCCCATCCACATTATATAGCATGGATGGAGGAATCTCTCCTGCTGGCAATTTATGTAGCAGCTGCATCACCTGCAGTTCGTCTCAATACAGTGGCGCTGCCAAAAAGTGACTGCAGCAGACAGAATGCAGTCACTGTTCAGATGATCATTTTCCATCCGGCTCAGCCAATTTTTAGTAGAGCCAGATGATTTTGTAGTGCAACCCAGGGCTCAAATTTTAACCGATTCAGCAGGAATTGGCCAAAATTCAAACCTATGGCCAGCCTGAGCTTCAATGTAAAGTAGATCTAAAGCCCAACTAAGCCCCCATTCACATTGGTGCAATTTGACATGTCAAATCACATATCGCCGCCATTACTAGTAAAAAATAAATAAATAATAAAAATGCCATAAATCTATTCCCCATTTTGTAGACGCTATAACTTTTGCGCAAACCAATCAATATACGCTTATTGCGATTTATTTTACCAAAAATATGTAGAATACATATTGGCCTAAACTGATAAAGAAGATTTTTTTTTGAGGATATTAATTATAGCAAACAGTAAAAAATATTGTTTTTTTATTTCAAACTTTTTTTGTTTATAGTGCAAAAAAATAAAAACCGCAGAGGTAATCAAAAACCACCAAAGGACATCAATTTTGTTTGGGTACAGTGTCGCATGACCACGCAATTGTCAGTTAAAGTGGCGCAGTGCCGGATCGTAAAAAAAGAGCCTGGTCATTAAGGGGGTAAATCCTTCCAGGGCTGAAGTGGTTAAATTTAAACTCCTGCAGCCTTTTACTGTGTACATGCAAAGACTGCATGGCATATCTCTGGGCAGGTTTTCAAATGGTGGATAGTGTCTGTGTAATGTGTTGAAGTGATCACTTTTAATCTCCATCAAAATCCCATGTGACAGGGTGACAATGCTAGAACACAATGGAGAGTCACCCACTGAGCATTGTCACCCCATAACAGGATGTGCCTTAACAAGGACCTTAATGGCAGGATCACCAGGTTTTCGTTTAATAACTACAGATTTAAAGCATTATTAAAAAGGTAATTTATTTTAAAATTAAAATAACAAACATGTGTTACTTACTTGCTCTGTACAACGCCTCTTTCCGGGGTCCCTCGCCGGTGCCGTCTACTCCTCTTTGATAACTTTTTTTCCACCCTGGCCAATTGACTGTTTGATCAAAGCTGATATAAATTGGTTGGAAGGGAAGTTATGGATATTGAATTTATGGATTCGGCCACCTTTAGGCTGACCATACATTATACAATCTGAGTACACACTATACTAACTTTGCATAGTTAGTACAGTGGCTCTAACTGGAGCCGAGTTTCTTTTTTTTTCGGGTTGAATGGAAAAAAGCGAATAGTGTGTGCCAGGCTTTAGATCTACCATCTATGTAGTGCAAAGATCTGCCTGACTGGATACAGATGGATTACATACGTACATATTACATCGTTTTGGTAAATCTGTGGTTGTTTGTGCAAATATTGCAGTCCGATTTGAAAGGGAATAGTGATCCTTAAGGAGATTGTACAATCAAACTAACGTGTGTGGTGAGCGTTAGACTGTATATTGAGCTGGTACATTCTCAGCACAGTGCCTTGGTGCCAGGATGTATGGCCTCTCATGCGCATGCCCAGGAGTTACATCATCCTACACTGACCAATCAAGATGGCCGAAGACTCAGCACCTGGAAGATGCTGGAAAGAAGATGTCAGTGCCAGCGAGGTACCTCCCGGACATCTGAGTTAATTATTTTTGAGTTTAGTTCTTATTTAAGTCTACCCTATTCCTTTCTCCAACAGGCTTCACCTCTTCAAACGCTCCTGGTTGCGTGCACCCTCGCTGTCATCACATGTAGCACTACTAATCCTGCAATATATGCGATGACGTCAGAGGGTGTCCATTGACTGGAGCGGTGAAGGGAAGGAGGGGGCAGGTCACAGTTTGAGCCCCTATAGCAAGGATATTTTCTGCTGGGGGTTTACCCCATTTCTGCTGCTGAAGTATGCCATATGTTCACAGCAGCAGGGTTTGTACATACACTCCCAGCTGCTGTAGTAGTGTGTATAAAACTGACCAATATAATTTTTTCGGTGCCAATACGATACCGATATTTCGGCCACCTCTCACGCCAATCGTCGATATTGTCTGCCGTTATTCTGTACATTTTTTTTTTTTTTATTACTGTTATATGGAATGCAAACATCCCTCGTGTCAGTAATAGGCAGTGACAGGTACTCTTTATGGAGGGATTGGGGGTCTATAGGACCCCAAACCCCTCCACTGCACTTGAAAGTATTCAAAACGTCAAGAGCTGCGTTTTTGAATACTTTATATTTTTTAAAACTGCCGCCTTTAAGATGCCAGTAATCCGGTGAAAGTGATGTCATGACATTGCTTACTAGATCCGAGACCCAAATGAAGCATCGGCTTTGTTTGGGTCTTCGGCCAGCCGGCGGATGTTCCTGCTGGTTGCTCAGGCCTCCCAGTGGGATGGGAGAGCCCGGATGAGCGGTGGAAGGTGGCGGGAGGGGGATGTCCCCTCCTGCTGCTTGTAATAACAGCCAAGTGCCTGATGAGCCACATCGGTTGTTATTACAATAAAGGCGACCGTTCGCTCTAAAGAACGGTACAGAGGTGATGCCTGCAGCTGCATACATTACACTGGTAAAACCCCTTGAAGCAATATCGGTAATATCACTTCAAACAAAGTGAATATCGGTCAATCCCTAGTATAAAGCAGACAATCCAACTGTCAGATGAAAGCGGTCAGGCATTGCCATGTTCCCTAGGCTCCACACTCCCATCTGCATACATGGGACTGGTATGGCAGGTGTCTCTGGGTGGAGGGAAGGGAGACACCGAAGCACTTAAAAGCCCTCTCCCTCCCACCAAAGAGAAATATTGAGCCCACACATGTATGGTGCTTCTGTACGAAAATTCCAATTGCGATACACATTTCATACCGTCACACACTCTGTAGTAAAAGCAATCATTCCAGCCCATTTTTCATAGGTAACTCTAGAAGGATAATTTACCAGAAAACTACCTATGCAGGTTAGGGGGCCTGTAGATAAAAACAAACTGCAGCTTTGACTAAAGTTGGATAATGCCCTTGCTATAGATGAAGGCCTTTCTATACCACCAGAAGCGCGACTGAAAAAGTAAACATAATTAAAAAAAAATAATAATAAATCCAAATCACCTCTCCAGAGTAGTACAGTGTCCCTATGGTAACACTGTACTGCTCTGGCATGTTAAAAAAAATAAAAATGATCCATAATTACCGCCACACCACTCAGTGTCCCTAATCATCGCCACACCAGTCATATAGTCCATGATCACCGCTGTAGTAGTCATATTGTCCCTGATCACCACAACAAGTTACTGTACATTGTCCCTGATCCCTGCTATAGTAGTCATATTGCCCTTAATCAGTGCCACACCAGTCAATCACCGCCACACCAGTCAGTGTCACCACACCAGTGTAAGCCAGCTTCGGTGTTCCTGATTGTCTCCACACCAGCCCCAGTGTCACCAGACCAATGTAAGTCACCAGCAATGTTACTGATTGCCCTACCCCTTCACATAAGTGCAGTATTGCCTCTGCCTGCTGCCTATACAAACCCTGGCATGTTTATTGACCACATTGCATGTTGCCTGGACCGATCCTTTGCCTGTTAGCTGACTAGGTCTTTGCCTGCAGCCTGAACCAGCCCATCTGCAAGTCTGACTGACTGTTCCTAATGCCGCGTACACACGAAGGGACTTTTCCCGGCGGACCTAAGTCCAGCGGACAATCCGCTGGACTTTCCAGCTGGGTCCGCTGGACTAAAAAGCGAACGGACTTGACCACACACGATCACGCAAAAAGTCCGACGGTTCACACGATGACGTACTGCACGTACGACGGGACTAGAAAACGAAAAATACTAGAAAAATACTTGCTACTGAGCATGCGTCCTTTTTGGTCTGCCGGACCATACTACACACGGCCGGATTGTCCGCTGGACTGCCAAGTCCAGCGGATAATTTTAAAACAAAACTTAAAACTTTAGTCCGCCGTACTTTGGCCAAAAAAAGTCCGCCGGCGCCCACACACGAGGGGATTATCCGCTCGACTTCGGTCCAGCGGATAATCCCGCGGGATAGTCCCTTCGTGTGTACGCGGCATAAGAGACACCAGTCTTAGCCATTCCTTGTATACATCTGCACTCCTGGAACTCTTTTGTTCCTCCTTTCTTCAGCCTCCTGTACTTTGTGACCACTAAATATGCCATTCCAGGGGGTAGGCCATGTACCAGCAGGCTAGGTTTGCTTGGCTTACAGTATAGGAACTGAGACAGCTATAGGTAATGCTACACTAAGCTAAATTCCCTGACCACTTGTATAGAGGCATCCCTTACAGTACATTGGATTTGATACAATTGGTTGATTTGTGCGATACACAAGATACAATGTCTGGTATATTATCAGTACAAACACACAAAACGTCTCACACATGTCGTATCCTCAATACTCAGGAGGAGTACAGAACATGTTTTGGGGTAGAATTCTAAGTATGCCAATGCTGTGTGTGAGAAATTAGTTATTAGATTGACAACTTTGTGTAGAGAATTAATTTATTTTCTTTCTGCATTTTCCAAAAATGCATGGCAAAACAATGAAGTCTTGAAAAGACTCACCATGTCTCTTAAAAATACCTTGGGGTGTTTGCTTTTCCAAAAAATGTGGTCATTTAGGATGTTTCCACTGTCCTGGTGCTCCAGACCCTCCAAAAATGTGAAAAGTAGTCAGGAAATCAGATGCGCAATTTATGCCACTAGAAAGCCTGAAGTGCTTTTCTGCATGCGTGTTTTTGGTGCAATTTTGATGCAGTCCAGTGCATTTTTTTTCTTGACCCTAAATAAGGACATGTGTGTTCGATTGCGTTTTTTTTTTTGGTGTGTTTAGGTGCGTTCCACTGCGTCTTGATGCTTTTACAGCGTTCCAGTACAATGCAGGAAAAATGCAGCATGTTCTACTTTTTTTCTGGTGTAAACTATGCCACTGAAAAAACATAACCTACTTTCCATGCGTTTTTGATGCAGAAAAAAAATGCACTGGACTGCATGAGGTGTGAACTGGCCCTAAATGTACCTAAATATGAGTAAACACACCTAAACGCTAGGTGTGCACCTGGGCATTCATTCCAATGGCCAGAATAAAATTTGTATTCTGACCAATGGAATGGATGAACACCCAAATGCTTGATGTGCCTAAACGCATTTGAAAAACATGGCTTTAAGCGTGTTTTTTTTAAGCTACTTTGCTCCTGCCAGGAGAAAAGGCGTTCAGAAGCCCAGTGTGCATGGGACCTTAAAGGGCACAGATAAAAATCTGTAAGGTGGACTTACACAGGACCCCCTCCTCACCTGCAGCATGGCGATATCCCGTTCTGAGCCCTGCTATCGCCGCCTCACTGGACCGGGCTTAGAAATCCCCTCAAGTTAATCTCCAAAACGTCCCCCGTCAGGAGGAACGTTTCGGAGCATTCTTATTAGTTGGTGCCGTCACATGGGCGGCATCGACCAATCAGATCCTATGTAGCCCGTCCTGTCAGCGGGGAATAAATTGCAAGGGTCTCAAACTGTTGCAAAACTACAACTCATGCTTGTAACTGTCAGCCTTGCAATGGCTCATGGGACTTGTAGTTTCGCAACAGCTGGAGGGCCGCCAGTTTGAGACCCCTAGTAGAGAGAATGCCGAGGGGGATTTCTAAGTCCCGGTCTGGTGAGGCGGCGATAGCAGGGCTCAGAAGGGGAGATCGGTCAGCTGGACTGGGGGGGGGGGGGGGCTAGTGAGGAGAGCATCCTGTGTTAGTTCACCTTACAGATTTTTCTGCAAAAGGTGAACTTACACTTTAAAGCAGGGGTGCCCAACCTTTTGAGGAGCGGGGGACACTTTATCGACTTGGTAACCGGTCGCGGGCCACAATAAGCGTAAAGGGGGGATGGCAGGTCTGTGTCCACTCTGCATATGTAGAGCAGAGGAGATCGGATTGCAGATAGGCGGGTGTAAACGGACACGAGTCAGTTTCCATTCACCTCTATAGAGCGGCAGATGTAGAGTCCACCTGAAAAACAGACAGGCGGACCCGATCGGACCAATCATGTGAAAGGGGCCTAAGGCTGCTTGCACACTGATGCACAGCGGTTTACCTGCTCCTCAACTGACCTCAATCTTCACTACTTCCTCAGGATTCCTGCAGCTGGCTGGTACTGCTGACAGGTGCTGGTACTGCTGGCTAGTGGCTGGTGTCCCAGATTGCAGGTTCCTGTGTCCAGACCCGCCATCCCCGAGCATAATTGTGACAGAAGCATGCAGCTGCAGTAGATAGCCGATGCTTCCTGTCACAGGCGGAGTACATTTGGTATCACTCCGCCTGTGAAGGAGCCGGCGCTATACAGGAAGCATCGGCTCTGTTCTTCGCACTAATGCTCGGAGATGGCGGGTCAGTATCCCACGATCTGGGCTTGCCGACCCACCATCTCAGAGCAAGACATGACGGGCCACAGCGCTTGGGCACCCCTGCTTTAAAGTGTCCCCTATGGAAAATATAGGGTACAGAAGTTTGTCGTCATTTCACAGGCAATGTATCCTCTTCGCGGGTGGGCTTTAACACCAAGAAGCCGTATAAATGTGACCCTATGCAAACACAAAACTGCGCTGAAAGCGCAAGCTCCTGATACAAACTTGCTCTTGATCACAGCGGTCACATGACCCGAATGCCTTCCGGCATTCTTAAAGGGCTAGGAGGCGGCAGCGGGAAGGGGTTAAGGCTTGACATGTTGGGTGTCTATATACTCAGCACAACCTCATTTTTTATATTTGGGTAATATGTTGTACTATTCTACATTAAATCTAACATTATTGTATGTTTTAATGACATTTTACACTTGCACTAGTTTCTTGGAATTGGAACTACTGCAATTTTATTCTCCAGGGTGTCCGTTTCAGAAAACAAAAACAGTTTGGGAGGGGTTTAAGTAATTTTTCTAAACGTGTGCAAAAAAAGAAGAAGGAAAAAAAAAAAAGTCTCTCAGGAAAAGGGCTATAAATGTACTATGGTCAGCTTCTAGCTGTACAAGGTGCAGAAGATGTGAGGAGGTGGAATGCATGAAATACTGAGGTGACAAATGAAGCATTAGAACACATAGCATTCCACAGACAGGACTCACTAAGCATGGCAGACATAGAACACAGTACTGGTGAACAGTTACCATGGAAGACACTAGAACACAGTACTGGTGAACAGTTAGCATGGCAGACATAGAACACAGTACTGGTGAACACTTACCATGGAAGACACTAGAACACAGTACTAGTGAACACTTACCACACACACACCACCACCACCACCACCACCACCACCTCCTCCTCCTCCTCCTGTCAGATAATCACCGTGCCGGGAATCCCGCCGTCTGTGTCACCTTCCCCGGACACCCGCTCCGGTCTCGTCATCATCCATAGAACCACACAGGCTCGCTGAGGCTCAGAGACACAATGTACATATGAGGATGGCGAGGGAGGAGCTTCACTATCTCCACCTATCAGCGCACAGCTGCATCCTCACACAGATAGTCTGTCTCTGGATGGGCGGGAGGAGAACCTGACGTCGTGTGGGGAGGAGGAGGAGGTCAGTGCTGCTCAGTGTCTGTGAATACACATAGAATGCTACTAGTAATATTGTCAGGCATAACACTGTACAAGAACTTTGAAATGTACAGCTGAATCCCTTCATGTCTAAACCTTTTTTTTTGCACGTGTTGCTTTACAAGTTAAAATCAGTATTTTTTTGATACAAAATTACTTAGAACACCCAAGCATTATATACCTATAGATTTTTTAGCATAGCTGATTGTTGCAATACTTTATGTGAATGAATGAGTGACTTAAAGTGGTGTTTCCACCAAAATGACAACATTATGTGTATTTACATGAAATCTGCAAAAAAAAAAAAAAAATTGGATAAAATAAAAAAAAATTCACTTACCTATTTCTCCCTGTTGCTAGGTGGTCCCACGAAATCTGCCTCTTCCTCAGCCCGGCTAGAAATGTCACTTCCACTCGGCAGTCAGTCATCTGGGACACGTGACAGGTCCCAGATGACTGTACGGCATATCTGGATGTGCGGCGCCGCTCGCGCATGCGCAGTGGGTGCCCGGCTGTGCCCACAGTAAGGATGCCGGCGCAGCGAGCGGAGCGGGGAACGAGGGGGGGGGGGCTTTGTTCCCCCGCATCGCTGGACCCTGGGACAGGTAAGTGTCCGATTCTTAAAAGTCAGCAGCTGCAGTATTTGCAGCTGCTGACTTTTAAAATTTTTTTTTTGATGGGCACACCTCTTTAAATAGTACTACCTATGCGAACTGAATTGCCTCAGGGTGCTTTTTGCCACTGGTGTCCATCTGTGGTATGTAGCACGGTCCATTGCCCCATGGGGTCCTGACACGCTTACAAACACATACACATACAACATACACATATTTGCCCAATTTTTCAACAGGATCTAATTAACCTACCAGCATGTCTTTGGAGTGCGGGAGGAAGCCAGGGTACCTGGAGGAAGCCCAAGGAAGCACAGGGAGAACATGCAAACTCCAGGCAGGTGGTGTCATGGCTGGGATTTGAACCAGCAACCCTATTGCTGCTAGGTGAAAGTGCTAACCACTACACCACTGTGCTGCCCCCCTATGTCACACTGTATTTGCACAGTGGTCTTACAAACGCAATTTGTTTGGAAGAAATACACTTTCATGAATTAAAAAATAAAATAAATAGTAAAGTTAGCACAATTTTTTGGGATAATGTGAAAGATGATGTTACGCCGAGTAAATAGATACTTAACATGTCAGGCTTTAAAATTGCACACTCAGGGAGTGGCGACAAACTACTTAAAATTCTCCATAGACGACGTTTTAAAATGTCTACAGGTTATATGTTTAGAGTTACAGAGCAGGTCCTGTGCTAGAATTATTGCTCTCGCTCTAACGATCGCCGTGATACGTCACATGTGTGGTTTGAACACTGTTTACATTTGCGTGCATGACTTACGTATTTGTTCAATTCTGCACGGGAGCACTAAGGGATGAGGCACTTTACATTTTTTTTTTTTCTTATTTATCTATTTATTTATTTATTTTACACTGTCCCTTTCAGTTTTTTATTTTTGAACACTTTTATTGCCGTCACGAGGAATGTAAACATCCCCTTGTGACAGCAATAGGCAGTGACAGGTACTCTTTATGGAGGAATCTGGGTCTATAAGACCCCAAATCCCTACTTTGCACTTAAAAGGATTCAAAACACCAAATTTGACAGTTTTGAATGCTGTATTTTTTTTAAATCTGGTGCCTTTAAGGCTAGGTTTACACTATTGCAAATTGGATGCAGGTTTGACCGCATCCAATTTGCATAGCAGGAGATTGTGACTGTCTCTCTATGGAGCCGGTTCACACATCTCCGCATTGGCTCTGGTGCGAATTGCATAGAAGCCCTGTGTGTCTTTTGGTCCATTTCAGGCCAAAATTCGGGCTGAAATCGGACCTAATATGTTGAATAGAGACGCACCGGACCCCGCTGTGAGCCGCTTTATTTTATAGTATGAACCCAGCCTTAGGATGGCATACATGGTCAAATTTCAAAATAATTTTCTTTTGAAAATCAGAAATTTTGTGATCCGATGGTGCCACCATTGATTTCGAAATTTGACCAACCAAGCTTTCAATTTCACCTCCTGTTGCTACAGAAAAGAATTTTCGTGGCTGGGAATCTTCTTTTCTTGCACATGCGCATTTCTTTTTCGATTACATTTCTCGCACGATTATCCCATCATTACACTTCCACTTACACATCATTACACTTTCAGACCGGACCAATTTGTAGCCAAAGAACCAGGCCCCTTTTTGCGATTCGGCACTGCGTCGCTTTAACTGACAATTGCGCGGTCGTGCAACATCGCTCCCAAACAAAATTGACGTCTTTTTTTCCCCCACAAATAGAGCTTTCTTTTGGTGGTGATCGCCTCTGCGGTTTTTATTTTTTGTGCTATAAACAAAAAAGTGCGACAATTTTGAAAAAAACGCATTCTTTTTTACCTTTTGCTATAATAAATATCCCCAAAAATATATAAAAAAAAAATTTTTTCCCTCAGTTTAGGCCGTATTCCTCTACATATTTTTGGTAAAAAAATCGCAATAAGCGATTATTGATTGGTTTGCGCAGAAGTTATAGCGTTTACAAAATAGGGGATAGTTTTATAGCATTTTTATTAATTTTTTTTACTAGTAATGGCGGCGATCAGCGATTTTCATTGTGACTGCGACATTACGGCGGACACATCGGACATTTTTGGGACCATTGTCATTTATACAGCAATCAATGCTATTTAAATGCATTGATTCCTGTGTAAATGACACTGGCAGTAAAGGGGTTAACCACTAGGTGGCAGTGTAGGGGTTACATGTTCCTAGAGGCATGTTTCTAACTGTGGGGGGGCGTGGCTGTCAGCTAGTGAATGCTAATCTCTGCTCCAATCACAGGGAGCAGAGATTGGCGTCACTAGTTGCTAGGCAGAACGGGGAGATGCTGTTTATTTCCGCATCTCCCTGTTCAGCCTTCCCGTGAGACGATCACGGGTATCCCCGCGGCGATCAAGTCCGCGGGACCCGCGACCGGCCTCACGGGGGCCCCGACCAGCACGAGTGTGCGCCACCGGCGGCGCGCGCCCGATGGCACGGCGGCATCTTAAAGGGGACGTACCTGTACGCCCTTATGCCTGTCCGTGCCATTCTGTCGACGTACATCATCGTGTGCCGGCAAGCGGTTAATTAGAAAATCATCAATTTTTCTAAAAATTTCCAACATGCCCGATTACTAAAAAAATTTGATGGCCACACAAAAATCAGCTGTTGCTTCAGCCCACTAATGGTGCGAAATTCAAACGAAAATTCTTACTTAAGATTTTCGGAAGAAAATTCTTTCAAAATTCGACCCATGTATGAAGTAGATGGATGTAAAATGGTTTATTGCACTATGAAGATGAACAGTCCCTGCACAGTCTAGTTAGTATATAACTGTGAGATATAAAAACAAATGAGGTCAGCAAGGACGGTGACATAAATGATAACCTCCCCTATGAAATGAAAGTGTATTAATGGTCAAAGTGTAAAATCACATATTCCACATTGTATTTCAACTATTTCCTTTCAGACTGGTGTTCCAATCAGGTCTGCCCGTCAGGTTTTCAGGCAGACCTCATTGGAAGGTTCATTCATCCCTATAGACAGGCCAGTGTAAATGCCGTGTCCATTTACACCCGCCTACTACGCTACCTCCAGGTCTGATCAGGTCAGCTAAAAAAATGAGAGGAGACTTTGTCCTCTTCCGTTTAGCAGAGCGGAGCAGAGGTGTAAACACACAGTGGAGTCCATTTACTCCTGGCCACCCATAGAGCACAATGGCTCTGTCTGTGTCAGCTCTGCAGAAATGGAGCAGGCACGGATCAGATCAGTTCACTTTGCTCCAATCAGCAGAGGATTAGCTCACATATTCCCCATCTGATCAGAATAGAATCTGCCCCGGGTGAAAGGGGCCTTAATCTGAACAATTTCAAAGTTTGTAAACTTTGTGAAGATCTCCACATGTTTACTTGAATTCTGTAACATCCCTGCCTTCTGAACTACAGAGGTACTGAGAGGAGGAATTTCAGGGGGCGGAGTCAGTACAGGAATCACTACTTGCAGGCAGCAAGGTACCACGGGGTATGTGGTCCTTAGAAATGGAAAGTAAACAGCAGAGGAGAAGCTGCAAAACAATCTTGGGAATTCAGGAAGTTGTGGAAAGAGATGTCCAGCAAACAAGCAGCACTCGCAACATGAAAGGAGATTTTTTTAAGTAAGCTTATATTGTATAGTCCAAAACAATTGTATTGTATTGTATTTTTATTACAATGTGGATGTTATAAAAGTGTATTCTGTGACCAGAAACTCCTCAAACCGCTTCCTGACCAGCCGCTGCAGGTATACTAGCCATTGTAGCTGTACTTTGGCTCTTTAAGACACTGTAGCACCGCTGGGCACCCGTGACAGAACGAGAACCAGAATCCGTGTGTGTAAAAACACAAATCCCGGTTCTGTCAGGGGAGAGGAGACCGATCGTGTGTTCCTACTAAGTAGGAACAACGATCGGTCTCCTCCTCTAGTCAGCCTTATTCCCCCCACAGTTAGAAACGGACCACAGTTAACCCCTTGATCGCCCCCTAGTGTTAACTCCTTCCCTGCCAGTGACATTTATACAGTAGTCAGTGGCTATTATTTTAGCATGTCTAGAGGGAGGCGGTGCAAGCATAGAAGCCATGACGGTAGACAGGGACAAGCGAGGCTGATGCACGTATGGAGGAATGCCAGGGATACTGTGCAGTGGTGGCAACCAACAATGAGAAGGCAAGCACAGGCATGTTGGGAGGCATGCCGGGGATGCCGTGTTTGTAATGACACTGGTAGCAGCAAATGCAGAGACTCTTGATAGCTCCAGGCAAGTAAATGCTGCATGGCTGTATCTAGCGGGGTGCTGGGGTGGGCTGAGCCCCCTCCAATTTCAGCTGCTGCCCCCCCCCCTAAAAGCCCCCTGCCCACAACCTCCCCACCCAGAACATACCAGGGTTGCCAACTGTTTTGAGAATGAAATTCTCAGTATGTAAAAGCCACGATTTTTACATCTGTCCATGAATGTCCGTTACGAACATGCAGTCACGGACAAATGTAAAAATCACAGATTTTACAAACATTCTGTGAATTTACTGGCAATCCTGGCACATATATAGCTAAAATCCAATCCCCTTATCTATTATTTTTTAAATTCTAACATATCTTTCACATCGCAAAAGAAAACAGAATCCAAAAACAGAATAGTTGTGGATGAAGGAAGATTGTTCAAGGAAAATTATTACTCAGATAGGTATATTCTCTATACCAGTGAGGGTTAATTTGTCATCTGCCCAACTTTTTCTGCTCATTAGCTATCTTTATTTTTAATGTATTTTATGTGCAGCCCAAGACAATTCCTCTTCTTCCAATGTGGCCCAGGAAGGTCAAAAGATTGGACACTCATGTTCTAAATAATATTTTTGTTTGTTTTCTATAGAGTAAGGGCCAGTTTATACTTGTGGTTGAGGAGCAGTAAAAACACGTGGTTGAGCACCCCCCCCCCCCAACTACTCTTCTTTAACCAATTCAGCTCGGAAGGTTTCACCCCCTTCCTGACCAGAGCACTTTTTACAATTTGGCACTGTGCTGCTTTAACTGGTAATTGCGCAGTTATGCAATGCTGTACCCAAACTAAATTTGCGTCCTTTTTTTCCCCACAAATAGAGCTTTCTTTTGTTGCTATTTGATCACCTCTGCGGCTTTTATTTTTTGCACTATAAACGAAAAAAAGAACACCAATTTTGAAAAAAAAAAAAAAACAAAAATGTTTTTTACTTTTTTATCTCCCAAATGAAAAAAAACAAATTTCTTCAGCAGTTTAGGCCAATATATATTCTTCTACATATTTTTGGTAAAAAAAAAAAAAATCACAATAAGCGTATATTGAATGGTTTGCGCAAAAGCGTCTACAAACTATGGGAAAGATTTATGGCATTTTTTTATTTATTTGTAATGGTGGTGATCTGTGATTTTTAGTGGTATTGCGACATACAGATCAGACACTTTTGACACATTTTTGAGCCCATTGACATTTATACAGCGATCAGTGCTATAAATATGCACTGATTACTGTGCAAATGTCACTCATAGGGAAGAGGTAAACACTAGTGGGTGATCAAGAGGTTTAATGTGTGCTCAGTGTGTTCTAACTGTATGGGGATAGGACTGGCTGGGGGAGTTGACATGTCATTGTTCCTACTTACTAGGAACCAATAATATGTCTCCTCTCCTCTGACAGGACAGGGATGTGTGTTTACACAAACAAATCCCTGTGCTGGCTCTCGTGCACGCGATCGCACGTGGCCAGCGGTGATCGCGACCGCCGGCCATGCACATCGGGTACATATACTAGCATTTTATGTAAGTAAAGTGTATGCTGCGAGTCCCCCCATTGATCAATTTTCTTACCAAGAGCATCGGATTGCCAGGGGCCCAGGAAAGAATGACCCACCCTAGAGGGCACGGGAGCCCGTTAAGAGGCACAAACGATAGTGGTCTATTTAAGAAAAAGATTGCAATTAGGCATACTCAGAAACAGCCTATCCAGAATATGCAAAGTGGTTGGAGGGAAGCTTCAGAATGGCAAAGATGTTTTTATTACAAAGTACGTGAGCAGACTGCAGTACCTCTTTAACTGCTCAGCGACCGCCGGCTGTCAATTGATGGCCAGGCGGCGCAGCACTCGTGGTGGGACGCCCTCCCCTTCCCGGCCCTCCAGGGAGCGCACGCCCGCCTTGTCACTGGGCACCCGATGCGCGTGCCCGGCAGCCGCGATGTCTGCTGGGCACCCGCGATTGCCCAGTAACACAGCAGGACCGTGGATCTGTGTGTGCAAACACACAGATCCACGGTCCTGTCAGAGGAGAGGAGACCGCTGGTGTGTTCTCAGTACAGAGAAACACTGATCAGTCTCCTCCCCTTGTGAATTCCCTCCCCCTACAGTTAGAATTACTCCCAGGGAACATATTAACCCCTTCAGCGCCCCTAGTGTTAACCCCTTCCCTGCCAGTCACATTTATACAGTAATCAATGCATTTTTATAGCACCGATCGCTGTATAAATGTGAATGGTCCCAAAAATGTGTCAAGTGTCCGATATGTCCGCCGCAATATCGCAGTCATGATAAAAATCGCAGATCGCCGCCATTACTAGTTAAATAATAATAAAAAATGCTATAAATCTATCCCCTATTTTGTAGACACTATAACTTTTGCGCAAACCAATCAATATATGCTTATTGCGATTTTTTTTTTTTTTTTATAACCAAAAATATGTAGAAGAATACATATCAGCCTAAACTGAGAAAGAAATTAGTTTTTTTATATATTTTTTTGGGGATATATATTATAGCAAAAAGTAAAAAATAATCAAAGTATCAAAATTGTCGCTCTTTTTTTGTTTATAGCGCAAAAAAATAAAAACCGCAGAGGTGATCAAATAACACCAAAAGAAAGCTCTATTTGTGGGTAAAAAAAAATTTGTTTGGGTGCAACGCCGCAAAATTGTCAGTTAAAGCCACGCAGTGCCGTATCGCAAAAAGTGCTCTGGTCAGGAAGGGGGTAAATTCTTCTGGGGCTGAAGTGGTTAAACAGGATCTTTTTCTAGCTCTACCAGCAAGAACCTGCATTGAATGCGGAAATACACCCTTGTGAATGAGGCCTTAGGCTAAATTTAGCAAACTGTACAATGAGAATGTAATGTGTATGGACAGCTTTACTGCATAACCTACACAAAGTTACAGCAGAACTGCAGCAAATATTGCTAAAGCTGGCATTTATCTGGTTGAATCGTATGAAAATACCAAAAAAGTCTTTATATTAAAAGAGATGGAATTTATCTTGCCAGCTCTGCAGTCTGTTTAGAGCTAATGATAACTCTCAAACACATCCCTTTCCAAAAATTCATGGTTCATACAATCACACTACTTGTTTAGCCACTTGCTTACAGGGTACTTAAACCCTCCTCCTGCCCAGACCAATTTTTAGCTTTCGGCGCTGACGCACAATTGCGCGGTCATACAACACTGTACCCAAATTACATTTTTATCATTTTTTTCCCACAAATAGAGCTTTCTTTTTGGTGGTATTTGATCACAGCTGGGGTTTTTATTTTTTGATAAACAAACAAAAAAAGATGGAAAAAAAATAAAATCATGTTTAATAGTTTGTTATAAAATTTTGCAAACAGGTAATTTTTTTGCTTCATTGATATGCGCTGATGAGGCGGCACTGGTGGGCACAGATAAGGTGGCACTGGTAGGGACAGATAAGTCGGTACTGATGCAGAAGGGGGGGCATGGCCTAGGCATGGCGGTGTGAGGTCTTGCTCTCTTGGAGCTATGCTCTCCCTCTGATGGCCGCTGAGATCCACTAACCCATCGACCGAAAACGTTATGTTCCCGGCTAAGACCAAGAAAGACTCCCTAACGACCAATACCCCAACACGACCTGACATCAAACAATACTTCCCAGGAGCCCGGACCCGCAGTGCGAGGACGAGAGGGACGGAGAGCAATATGGAGACGGGCAGCAACCCAGAGACGGAGACGGCCGTAATGCAGAGCTCAGATCCCCGGAACGCCATAGAGCAGAGTTCCGGACGTATGACAGCACAGGTGTCTAATGCCCCCGCTATAGACGTGCACACAGAGAAACTTACGGACCGGGAAAAGGACATGGAAATCAGGGAACTCCTTCGGGCGCTCCCTACGCGGGCCGACATCGAGGCTCTCCCCACGAGGGCAGATATAGAAGCGCTTATACTGAGAGTGACGGAGGCACACCAACAAGAACTACAGGGGATCCGAGCCGATGTTCAGCAGCTCACAGAACGAGTGGTGGAAGGAGATACCGCGAGAGCAGCGCTGGATGGGAGGCTGACGAGAGTGGAACAAACACAGATACGGCAGAGAGAAAGGTCAGTGGACTTTCAATTACAAACTGAAGATTTGGAGGACCGAAGCCGTAGACAGAACGTACGGATAAGAGGTCTCCCTGAGACTACTGGTATGGAAGATTTAAGAGTTACAGTCACTGCTATATTTCACCAGATCATGGAGGGGGGAGCGTTGGACTTGACAGAAATTGACCGAGTGCATAGGGTAAGCGGCCAGAGACCAACGGACTTGAATAGGCCCCGGGACATTATATGTCGCTTATATAGATATACATATAAAGAGGACATTGTACGTAAGGCTTGGTCAATAGGAACCATTACCTTCAAAGGAGCAAATATTAAAATTTTGCCAGATCTATCAAAGGCGACCTTGCAACGCCGAGCGATGTTACGACCACTATTAGATCAATTGATACATATGGGCTATACGTACAGATGGAGATTCCCATTTGCACTAACTATACGGAAGGGAACATCCACATTCATATTAAACCGACCGACAGATCTCCCGAATCTATTTACCTTCCTGGGGACCCCACCTATAGAGGTACCAGACTGGCTGCAGCCATTATCACGCCTATACCGAGCGGAGGCCCCCACCCGGAATCAACAAGGATCGCAGCCCCGTCTGGGTAGAGGGGGTCGGATAGCACAGGATTGAGGACATACCTCTGTATAGGATTAGGAAGGAGACCCCAGGACCAAGAAAGAGGAGTTGACCCCAAAAAAAAAAAACAAAAAAAAACAAAAACTAGAAAAGCGGGAGAGACCTATGCTTAAGGGAGGGTGGGGGTGGGGGTGTTTTTTCTGTTATTTTTTCCCCGTTTTCTTTTTCTTTTTTTTTTTTTTTCTCTCTCATGGGGTTTTTTTTTTTTTTTTCTTTTTGTTGGTTTCTTTCTCCCCCCCCCAAATTATTTGTTTTTTAACGTTTGTTTTTGTTCTTTATTGGGGGGGGTGATACCCCAAAGGAAATGGAAATATAGGAAGGACAACTGTGGGAGAGAGATGGGACTTGAAATAGAGGACCAAATTGGGAACATAGTTGGCCTCACTTTAAACTGGGAGACTGTCATCCCAACTTGTTTTTTTATTTTTTTTTTCCATGTTTTCTTTACTTTTTTTTTTGGGAGGGGATATATCAGAAGGACTATGTAGAAACTTATTATGTGAGAGATGATTGACTGCAAATATAGGTCAAACTGTCCGAAATATATCTGTCCTCTTCCCCTCCCTTTCTCCTCTTTTTTTTTTTTTTTCGGGGGGAGGGGGGGATGGGGGGAGACGGGGGAGAGTACTGGAGGGGGGACTAGAGCGGTGCGGGGATCAAATGGGGAGGGATTGATACAGAGCACAATTTAAGGGGGTATTTGATTGAGATATAAATATTTAATGATAGAATAATTTAATTTATTTTATGAACTAAATTTGTTTTTTTATTTATTTAATTTTGTTTATTTTTTTTATTTTTATTTTTTTTTCACTTCTATGTCTTCGTCGCACTTATTTTTTTACACAATTTGTCATAACAGTACATTTATCACAACACAATCACAAATTAGCTAAATGTATAAATAGATCACGGGGGACACATATATTTGTCTGCACATCTTTATGTGGATGCAAAGGTATAGTACACCTTAATCACGAATAATACCACCATCGAGTGGTACCTAATATCCAACCCGGATAGGACAAGGAAGGTTCCTATTGGGAAGGATCTTTTTTTTTTTTTTAAAGGTACTGGGGTAGAGAATTAGACACACCTAGAAGGGATTTGGAGTGGCTGATATGTATATATATAGATTTTTTTTTTTTTTTTTTTGTGTGTGGAATATTTTTACAACCAATGAGTTTGGGAGTAGTGGGGTTTTGGTGTTTTAGGGTGTGAATGTGGTTATGTAATGCACATGAATGATCTGGGCTGGGCGATACTGGGAGATACCGGCGACTGGGGTGGGATGCTGCCTTGTCGCCTCTCTTTTAGTTTTTCTTTTTCTTTTTCCCCCCCCCCCCTGGTATATGATTTTATATAAGATGACTGCAGCCGGTACAGATTACAGATATTATTAATTATGAGTATTTCTCGGATATACAGGTCGGTGTAGATAGATAAAGGTAAAAACAATAGGACCGGCGGCCAGCGGAGGGAGGAGAGTAGTCCCTCTCTGTCTGCAGTTGACACGCCCCCATTTAGGGTTACGCTCACTTAAATGGTAATATGTATGTGAGCGCTTACATTTTTTTTCTTCTTAGATACCTCTTGTTCTGTAAGAGGGAAAGGTGAGAGATTCGTTAATCTCTCACGGATACATTAGGGTTAATAGAACCCTCTTGTCATTCTTTTTTTTTTTTTTTTTTCTTTTTTTTTTTTTCTTTCTTCCTCTCTCTCCTCTCCTTCTGTATATCTTCTTTTTTTTTTCCTCTTTATTCTTGGTTTTCTTCTTCTTTTTTTTTTTTCCCTTTCTTTAACCGTTTTTTGGGAAGATGGAGTCATTGAAGATCATGTCGATAAACGTTAAAGGATTGAATGTACCTGAGAAACGTAGAATGCTCTTTCAAGAGCTGAAACGAGCACATGTTGATGTGGCATATATTCAGGAAACCCACTTTAAAGAAGGCAAGATACCAATTTTAAAAAATAACCTCTATTCATCCGTATACCATGCTGCAAATAAGATTTCCAAAACTAGAGGGGTGTCAATCCTTATCTCCAGACGAGTACCGTGGAGCCTACAAGACATAAGAGCGGATACAGAAGGTAGATTTCTGTTCCTTAAAGGTACGATCGATGGCATGAAGGTAACATTTGCCACAATTTATGTACCAAATTACAACCAAGACCAATTCATATGCTCTACTCTTAATGACCTCACGAATTTCGCTGTAGGTAAGTTATTGATGGGTGGGGATTTCAATTTAGCACTAGAACCCAAAATAGACACATCGATAGGCAAATCATCAATCACCAGGGGATGTCGTAAACAAGTACTGAAGGCATTTCATAACTCTCAACTTATAGATGCTTGGAGAGTGTTTCACCCTGAGGATAGGGACTATACCTTTTATTCCTCTCCACACAAGGTGTATTCTCGAATTGATTTATTTATTATACCACATCAAATGTTTACCGGAAATTAGGGCTGTGGATATTGGAAATATCACATGGTCAGATCATGCCCCGATCACCTTGATATGGAGGGTGAACGAAGGTCCAAGCTCTAATAGAGGACAGTGGCGACTTAACGAGAGCCTATTAGACAATAAGTTAGTAATCGAAGAGGTGACTAAAGAACTACAGTATTATTTCCAACACAATACTACACCTGAAGTGGACGTAGGGACTATCTGGGAAGCGCATAAGGCCGTAATAAGGGGGATACTTATCAAACACGGCTCTAGAATTAAAAAGGCCAGAGAGGCAGAATTGACCCAATTACTGACAGAGATAAAGATTCTAGAGACTAAACACAAACGGATACCGGACATTACTGCGGAGGCTGAACTTGGCAATTTACGCAGACAAGTGACCTCCTTACTTCATTATAAAGCCAAGGCAGCAATGCAGCACTGCCGGAAATATTACTATGAATCAGGAGACAAATGTGGCCGTCTATTAGCTAGAGCCTTACAGGAACAGCGAACACAAGCATATATACCTTTTATTGTAGATGCAGAGAATAGAAAGGTACATACCCCCACGCAGATAGCATCTACCTTCTGGAAGTTCTATCAATCCCTATATAACTTACCTACAAGACAGCAACCACAACAGAATATAGAGGAATATATTTCATCGTCAGGGATCCCACAGTTAACAGAACAGAGTATAGAGGAATTAGAGGCACCCATTACCTTAGAAGAACTGCAAAAGGCAATTAGCACATCCAAACCTGGTAAATCACCAGGCCCGGATGGGTATACCTATAAATACTATAAGACATTCCTACCCCAACTTGGTAAACAGATGATACAAACATTTAATGCCCTGGGACGGGAGAGGATATGCTCTAAGGAAGCCCTGAAAGCATACATCACGGTTATACCAAAGGAGAATAAGGATCCGTCAGTATGTGGAAGTTACCGCCCTATTTCTCTGCTGAATGTGGACCTAAAGATATTCACCAAGATTATAGCCACACGTATACAACCACACCTGACGGACCTAATTCATCCAGACCAGGTGGGCTTCATACCAACTCGGGAAGCCCGAGATAACACTATAAAGGTTTGGAACCTTATCCACCTAGCTGACACTTCCAATACACCATCTGTATTTTTGGGCACGGATGCCAAGAAGGCGTTTGACCGGGTGGAGTGGTCATTCATGTTCTCGGTACTACGATATGTGGGATTAGGGGAAAGGATGAGTGGTTGGATTTCGAGTGTATATTCGAAACCAACAGCTCAAATTAAAATAAATGGACACCTATCAGATATAGTCCCAATTACAAATGGAACCCGGCAAGGATGCCCCCTATCACCTCTTTTATTTGCAGTAACTTTAGAGCCCTTCCTCTGTAAGGTACGCCAAAACCCTGATATTACAGGGATACAAATTGGGGCTGCACAATATAAGGTATCCGCTTACGCGGATGACCTTTTATTTTCACTTACGAAACCAAGTATATCCCTACCAAACCTTATGAGAGAACTGGATCAATATGGAAACCTCTCCAATTTAAAAATTAACATGTCAAAATCCGAGGCCATGGGAATAGCGATCCCACTATTGCAGACTGAAACTCTGAAGGCTAATTTTAAGTTCAGATGGACCACAATAGCACTTAAATACCTGGGCACGCTTATTCCACCTAAAATATCCCAAGTATATGCACTAAATTTTACACCTTTACTTAATAAAATACGGAACCTACTAGTGAAATGGCATCAGGGCTTCTTCTCCTGGTTTGGTAGGTGCAATATAATCAAAATGTCAATCTTACCTAAACTACTGTACATGTTCCAAACATTACCGATCTTCATCCCCCAAGAATTTTTTAAACAGATTAATACAATAATAACCCAGTTTATTTGGGCTAATAGAAAACCCAGGTTACAACGCCGACTTATGACCATGCCAAAACAGCATGGAGGGATGGCGGTACCAGATATCCAGAAGTATTACCAGGCAGTACATATGGGGAGATTAATAGACTGGTGTAGACACGCAGATTTTAAATTGTGGCCAAGGTTGGAGCAACTTCAAAGTAAGATCCCATTAAAACGGGCAGTCTGGTGTTATGCAGACCTGAATCGGACCTTAATAACCGGGACTACAGGAGGGACCATTTAAAACACTATTGGAGTCACAATGTTACCAGGCCTCGCACTTTGCACAAACAAGAACTTGGCCCTCATTAACGGTGTTGACCTCATCAAGGGACCGATTTAGTCTTGACTACTGGAGCGGGGCTCAACTTCGACACTTTTTAAATACTCTTCCCACTCCAGACAAATTTCAACGACCATTGACTCAGCTAGAAAAATTATGTGAAGAGAAAGGCCCATTATCTCATACACTTTCACAAATGTATGCGCTACTGATTACTCCCGTTGAGGGATATACTCCTCCATTTATAACGAAGTGGGAAACGACATTAGATAGGACCTTCTCCCCGGCGCAACAGAAACAAATAATAAATAGGGCCTTAAAATCGTCGATATGTACACGGGTTCAGGAAACCAACTTTAAAATTTTGACAAAATGGTATCGTACACCTTCAATACTCCATAAATATTCTCCCCTGATCCCGGACAAATGTTGGAGATGTTTGGAAGACAAGGGGACATTATTTCATATTTTCTGGTCTTGCCCGAAATTGGAATATTTTTGGAAGGAGGTGTATCGTATTTCTCAGAAATTTACGGATCATACCTTAACTGAGGACCCAGCCCTATTCTTACTACACGTTTCCCATATACCAGAAAAGATATATAATAAATCAATTTAGCGCCACCTTTTTAATGCCGCTAGATCATGTATTGCACGGCAGTGGAGAGATACGGGCCCTCCCTCTATTGCTTCCTGGCTAACGAGAGTGGAGGAGATAAATAAGATGGAGGATCTGGTACTCTCGGCTCAAAATAATCACGAGAGATACTCAGAAACTTGGGTTCAATGGAATGAATTCAAACTTTCAGAGGAGGGGAAGGCTCTCTTTGTAAATTAAGGAGATTAAAGATAGGTTGGGATGTTTAGTTGATGCCCTGGTCTTCCCAGAGGGCGGTTATATATTGGTGTTGGCAAATACCTTTCTTCTCCTCTTCCCCCCCTTTTTTTTTTTTTTTTTTTTTCCTTTTTTGTCTTCTTTTTTCTCTTCCTTCCTTAGATACGACTCGGCTTTTTCTTTTCTACTTTTTTGGCCAAATAGCTGGGGACCAGATATACCCCAAGACAAATAGACATTTGGAAAGGACTATAATATATTTTTCCCCTGTATATCTACACTAAATGGAATAGAAGAGAAATACGAGATATATGTACGCTCGATAGAGAGACGAGTGAGTTAATGTTGTGTATGGACCAATTAATTGTTGTATGTATCATGAAAAATATAAATAAATACATTTTAAAAAAAAGTCGGTACTGATGGGCATGGATGGGTGGCGCGGATGGGCACTGATAGATGGCACTGGTAGGTGACACTGATGGGCAGCACTGACAGATGGCACTGTGGGCACTGACAGATGGAGCTAGTGGGCACTGTAGGCGGCACTTTTATAGGGCACAGGTGGGCACCATGGACTTGGGCACATTGCAGTGAGAGGGACTGATGTCCCTCTCACTGCCGCCGGTGATCGGCTTTTTTTTTCTCCTCACGCTGTCAGCGCAAGGAGGAAAAAAGCCGATTACCGGCTCTGTTATTATCACATGATCAGCTGTCATTGGCTGACAGCTGATCACGTGGTAAGGGGTCGGGATCGACCCCTTACTCGGATCTGTGATCCAGGGAGTCTCACAGACTCACTGATCACAGAGCGCGCCGCGTGCGCGCCCCCTTCAAGAATTCTGTACAGTTTTATCTAATCTGCATAGATTTGTTCAATCCAGTTTTTTATCATTGTAGAACTATTATCCCGATCTGGTAAGCAAGCACTGATAGGAAACCTGTCATGAAACATAGAAGATGCCCTTGCTGAACTCTTCTTCTGAAAATTTTGCATGCCTGTCATGATGCTCCCTTGGCTTCAATAGTTTGAATCACTGACGAAAGATAAGGAGTTCGGATTTTCTCTGACTTTCCCGATGTGCATCTTTTTCCTGGTCAGTTACTCAAAAAACTATAATTTAGTGAGTCTGCATAATGAGCAGTCATGAGCAGCCAATTAGCGTTATCACAAGAAGGTTAGCAATGACAGCCCCCTGTATTTTTCATTGGGACAGTTTATTATCCATAAAAAGGAATTTGAGATTCCAGTCACATTACAAGTTCCTTTACGCTGGAAGGCTCTTAGAGGTAAAAGGAAAAACTGATGTAAACAAAATCAGGGAAAAAAAAGCCAGCACAAGATGAGGAAGAATATTGTCTTATGACTAATTGTCTTAGGACTAATGTGTTTCCAGGTTACTCACAGTTTAGAGAATTTATACCACTTAAAGTGGAGCTTTAGCCATAAAGTGATTGTAAATTTGCACCTTGTAAAACAACCCATTCAGTTTAAAATAGAAATGAAAGGCAAAACATTTGGGTATAGATATAAAAAACATTAAATAAATACATTTTTTTCTCTTTTTTTATAAGTGATCACATTCTCTGTTCTCAGCTGCATAAGAGCTGGGGGTTTAGAAACAGCAGCACTCTGAGCTTCCCATAATTGGCTGGGTGGGGGGGGGGGGGGTCAAGTCTGATCATTGGAGGAGAGCAGGCTGAGTTCCCAGCAGAGCTAGAAAACTGACCACACTGTGCTTTCCTAATAGGAAAGCAGAGGGATTGATTGGCAGGAACACCAGGGATTTCACACAAAGGAAGCAATACAAAGAGAACAGGATACTTTCTCATACAAGTACATGGTACAGCAGGCACATATCAAGAATATGAAATGTTGGTTTTACATATTCTTTAATTCCTGATAGATCAATTCAGGCTGGCCCCCCTTGCAGGTATAGCATTAAAAACAAGTGCCTGTACTGATTAAAATCCAGTAATGCATGGTCTCGCCCTGCTCTGCACAGCCTCAGTTGTCCTCTATTCTCTGTGCCAATAATCATTGAGTCACTAGAGGCGGACCTGCCAACGGCCTTAAAATTTACTGCTGGTGAGGGGGAAGGAAGCAACAGGAAAGACACATACTGTGCTGAGGAAGGACAGATTAGGGAGAGAGTAGAGCTGCACTATTCTGGATAAAATGAGAATCACAATTTTTTTTTTTTCAAGGAAATACCTCAAAATATGTACCTGCTTTTTTATGGATCAACTGTTTTCATGTATGTATGAAAAAAAAAAAAAACGATGTATATATTTTATATACCTGTTTATATATTTTTTTTTATATCTCATTTTCAACATGTACGGTGATAGTCTGCAAGCTCCCCTTTTTCTGGTAATTCCAGAATAGAAATAGAAGAAAATCTGGTGGTCTAAAGAAAAAACATCACTTTGTCCATCCAGCCTAAAGTGTCAGTGTCTCCCCCAGTCCCCACTAAGGTATACTCATCAATCCACACTCCTTCACTACCACTCCATTGCCTTGGAGACCAAAGTTCAGTTTTAATGGAGCAGGGCCGCGGGGTATGAACCAGACTAGAAACTGGCCTATATAGTAAATTAAGGACAACACATAAAAAAACATGTCAGTAATTAAAAGTGATTTAAAAGGATTGTTCAGTTAGACTTGATGTTATGGCAAATAAGGACAAAAAATAGAACATAAAAATACTGGTAGCAGAAATGGCAGTTTACAAACTTCTAGCCTGCAGTAGCCTCATTATCTAGGAAGCAAAAGTAAAGTAGTCCAGACAAGGGGCGAATTTCTTTCCTGCAACCACGGGCAGGCTGCTTGTACCCAAGTTGATTAATCATTCATCACATGCCATGTTCTTTTTTTTCTTCTTACATCACAACTCACTGTTCACACTGATGTCTTGTGGGTTGTAGCTGTAATTATTAGCAGGGGCTCCTCAAGACCCGAATAATTTTTTTTTTTTTTAAACCACTTCAATGCCGGGCCTATTCTCCTTCATGTAAAAATCATATTTTTTTTGCTAGAAAATTACTCAGAACCCCCAAACATTATATGGTTTGTTTTTTTGGCAGAAATAACAAAACAGTAAAGTTAACCCAATTTTTTTATATAATATGAAAGATGATGTTACACCGAGTAAATAGATACCCAACATGTCACGCTTTAAAATTGCGCACAATCATGGAATGGCGCCAAACTTCGGTACTTAATAATCTCCACAGGCGACGCTTTAATTTTTTTTACAGGTTACCAGTTTAGAGTTAGAGGAGTTGCTAGAATTGTTGCATGCGTTCTAACGCATGCGGCAATACCTCACATGTGTGGTTTGAGCGGCGTTTACATATGTGGGCGGGACTTACGCGTGCGTTCGCTTCTGAGCGCGAGCTACCGGGGCGTTTGAATTTTTTTTTTTTTTTTTTTTACACTTTAAAAAAAAAAAAAAAATAATAATTTTTTTGGATCACTTTTATTCCTATTACAAGGAATGTAAACATCCCTTGTAATAGGAATGTATGCGACAGGTCCTCTTTATGGAGAGATGACATCTCTCCTCCAGGCTGGAAAGCATGAGATCGGTAAAAAAAAAATTCACCGATCTCATGCTGACAGATCGCGGCTTCCGGGTACCGGGCGTGACGTCATAACGTTGCGCCCGGGCCTCCAATGGTCACCGGAAATCTCTATGCTCGTCATCCGGTGGTGGGCGATTCTTTCTCCGATGGCACGGGAGAGCCCGGAGAAGCACCGGATGGTGGCGGGAGGGGGGACGTCCCCTCCCGTTGCCGATAAGAAAAATCAAGCAGCGGAACTGCCGCTATGATCATTCTTATCGTGCACAGAATCGCCGGCCAGAAAGATTGATATCTGAATGATGCCTGTAGCTGCACGCATCATTCACATATCCCCACTCAATGTCAAGGACGTCATATGACGTCCTTGGTATTGAAGTGGTTAAGGGTTCCTCAATGTGAAAATGGTTGAGAAGAATTTAAAGCAAAAGTATTACCGTATTTGTGCTGTAGATCTCTCAAACTTGTGAGCTAGTTTGTGTGTATGAAAGGAGGACAGAGTGACAGGGCATACTACGGATTGCGGCCCAGTCTGCCCATTTTTGTGGCCATGGTTTCATTTAGGCAAATACATCATCAAGTAAAGGGGCATCATTTACAGTTTTTACATAAAGCAGGTAATTCCACAAGCATGTTAATATCCACAAACATTCCTGTTTTTGAAAGGTGATGCAATAGGGCCATGTGGCACAAACATTGCTTCTTGCTCATTCTCCAGTTACAATCCTAAAGTGTGTCTGTTGACAACTCAGTTCATTTTTTTTCTATGCATGCAATAAATAAATATAACTAAACAAATGTCCAAAGTCTTTTTTTTAAGTTTTAGATTTAGAGCTTTTATTAAAGGGGGTTCTAATCTGGTCTTGTCTAAGCCCCTGCTTTGTAGCGTCACCTTCTCCAATTGTCAGGAGCCATTGGCTTCTGCTCCTGTGAGTCAGATCTTCTGAGGAGGGAGCAGGGGAGGATGGCTGAGCTGTGGTATGTGTGTCTATATATGCACACAGCCTAACTCAGGTGCACACCTGCACATTTGCCCCCATAGCACACAGCTTGCTATGGGGGCACAAACAATAGAGGAGCAGAAGACAGCACTGACGGGAGACTTCCAGAAGAGAAGGTAAGGGGCAACTCTGAGCAATACCATTGCAGAGAGCAGGCAAGTATAAGGCCTCATGCACACTGGACGTTATAAAAACGCCAGTACCAATAGCTGTAGAAAGCTGTAGCTATAGAATGAGTTTTGCAGCATTTTTGTAGTAGCGCCTTTTTAGCAAACCTATACTCCAACAAAAGCTTATGGTTTAAAAATGCTGAATAGCCGTGTTTTTTTTTTTTTTAGAGTTTTTAAGCTTTTATCAGAGTTAGAGCGTTTTTCCATCTGAAAAACTCCTTAAAACCCACTAGTTCTGTGTTGCTTTTTTTCCAGCTAGAAAATGCCCCTGCCAAAAAACGCTGATAACAGCCTATGTGTGCATGGACACATAGGATAACATGCTGGGGAGTTTACTGGCTGCAGAAAAAAAAAAAAAAAAAAAGCACCTGAAGCCAAAAACAGCAGCTGTAAAAAAACATCCAGTGTGCATGAGACCTCTCTTTTATTTTAAAAGGGATGTAAAACCTCCTTTAGTGTAACAGCCCCCCCAGTTCTACTTACCTGAACCCTGCCTTTCCCGCACTGGGAACTAGCACACCAGCTCCAGCCGGTGTCCTGATTTGATAGATTGATAGCGGCGCAGTAATTGGCTCCCACTGCTGTCAATCAAATCCAATGACGTGGGGGCGGGGCCGAGTCCTGCTGTCTGTGTCAATAGACACAGCAGCAAGACACATAAGCACGCCCGCATGGGTGCCCCCCCAAGGGGGAGCGCTTCTCTGTCGGGGCACTCGAGAAGAGGAGGATCGGGGCCACTCTGTGCAAAACCCACTGTACAGAGGAGGTAAGTATGACTTTTTTTTTTTTTTTTTTTTTTTTTTTTATTTACCTTTAGATATCCTTTAACATTAAAAAAAAAGGCTTTACAAACACAAAGGTTATCAAATGTTACGAATTTATATCCAAATAATTGACAGTGTGCTGTTACGCAGTGTGTAAGGAAGAGAAGTGTTTGAACATCTGCTTTTCTTGCTTTACTAAATGGCTGCATCTTAACACGTGGAAAATGATCTATAAGAAAATAAATGCATTATTGTGCTTTGATTTAAGTTGCAGAACTTTAGTTAAAATTTAACATAAGTTGTATCATCTTCTCTTTCGCTTGATGCGTGTTTGTAGGGCTGCGACATTTCAAATCCAAATTTAGAGACTCCATCCACCATCAATAATATGTGCATTGCCAGTCACATAGGCAGCCTATAAAAGAAAGAAACTTATAAACAACATTTAAACCAGTACCAAACAACAGACTTTAAAAAAAGATTTTCCAGGGCAAATACTCCTTTGGTTCTTGTTGCTTTCCCTTATAAGCAACATGTTCGGCTGCAGTTATTTAGAATTGCTTTGAGGACTCAGCACATAATGTCACTGGTGGGGTGGTCAGGGGCACAATACATTTTGCCTAAAAAGTAACTGTAGGTATAACTTAAACTTAGAGAAATAAAATGCCCTCCCTCCCCTCCCTGCATTATTTCACCCTAAATTGAAGTAAACCTGTCATAACAGAAAAAAATTGCTGACCTCTCCTTTTGAAATTGCTAGTTGGCATTGACTCAGGGACCTGGAACAAGTTGGCAGATAAGGATTTCTGGCTCCGATTTGCTGATCCGTTCTCTTGTTTTGGGTCTGTGACTCAGAAACTACTGAAGCCAGAGGGCAAAACAGCCAAGCAACTAACACCGTTTGAAGGAGGCCAGATGGTAAACCCGGTGTTTCTTTTTGACCAGTTTACCTCATGAAGCAGAGATCTAATGTTTTTTTTTTTTTTCTCCTGGAAAACCAATTTCAGTTTACAGTTCTGGAATGGAGGTATAGTAGTGTGTGCAGATGTTTAGATTATTGTTTTTTGCGGTATAGTAGTGTGTGCAGATGTTTAGATTATTGTTTTTTGCAAGTTTTTTGTGATGCTTTCGAATTGCAGCTTATTACAGGTCAAGACCCAATTCTGCATGGAATTTCTATTATCTATCTGTTAATGTGTTCTTAAGGGGTCTTTGTCTAAGATTAGGGCTACAGGAACATTTACTTAAATCTCAAAGACTTAAAAAATAACCTACACATTCAATTGCTCTTTTTTCCTATGGCAGAAGATTTTTTGACTACTGTATATACTCGAGTATAAGCAGAGGCAACTAATTTTACCACAAACTGGGAAAACGTATTGACGTGAGAAATGCGCATCTACTGTAAGTGGAAAAGAGGGTCAACAATGCCCATTTGCATACCTCACTGTGCCCATTTGCATGCCATAGGCCCCCCAAACTACAAATTTAGTAGTTAAATGCCCCCTAGCTGCAGCCAAAATTTGGGGTCTCTGGACCCAAAGGGTCCCGAAATGACATTGCTGCAGATGAACACAGTTGACAGATTTTGGGGCCCTGTATCTAGGGGTCACTTGGATCTAAAAATAGATCCAGGATATAAAAATAGATTGAACAGTTTAGACAAGGATCTAAAAATAGATCCAGAATCTAAAAATAGATTGAACAGTTTAGACCAGGATCTAAAAATAGATCCAGGATCTAAAAATAGAGCCAAGATCGAAAAATAGATCCAGAATCTAAAAATAGATCCAGAATCTAAAAATAGATCCAGAATCTAAAAATAGATCCAGAATCTAAAAATAGATCCAGAATCTAAAAATAGATCCAGAATCTAAAAATAGATTGAACAGTTTAGACCAGGATCTAAAAATAGATCCAGAATCTAAAAATAGATCCAGAATCTAAAAATAGATCCAGAATCTAAAAATAGATCCAGAATCTAAAAATAGATCCAGAATCTAAAAATAGATTGAACAGTTTAGACCAGGATCTAAAAATAGATCCAGAATCTAAAAATAGATCCAGAATCTAAAAATAGATTGAACAGTTTAGACCAGGATCTAAAAATAGATCCAGAATCTAAAAATAGATCCAGAATCTAAAAATAGATCCAGAATCTAAAAATAGATCCAGAATCTAAAAATAGATCCAGGATCTAAAAATAGATCCAGAATCTAAAAATAGATTGAACAGTTTAGACCAGGATCTAAAAATAGATCCAGAATCTAAAAATAGATTGAACAGTTTAGACCAGGATCTAAAAATAGATCCAGAATCTAAAAATAGATTGAACAGTTTAGACCAGGATCTAAAAATAGATCCAGAATCTAAAAATAGATTGAACAGTTTAGACCAGGATCTAAAAATAGATCCAGAATCTAAAAATAGATTGAACAGTTTAGACCAGGATCTAAAAATAGATCCAGAATCTAAAAATAGATTGAACAGTTTAGACCAGGATCTAAAAATAGATCCAGAATCTAAAAATAGATTGAACAGTTTAGACCAGGATCTAAAAATAGATCCAGAATCTAAAAATAGATTGAACAGTTTAGACCAGGATCTAAAAATAGATCCAGAATCTAAAAATAGATTGAACAGTTTAGACCAGGATCTAAAAATAGATCCAGAATCTAAAAATAGATTGAACAGTTTAGACCAGGATCTAAAAATAGATCCAGAATCTAAAAATAGATCCAGAATCTAAAAATAGATCCAGAATCTAAAAATAGATTGAACAGTTTAGACCAGGATCTAAAAATAGATCCAGAATCTAAAAATAGATTGAACAGTTTAGACCAGGATCTAAAAATAGATCCAGAATCTAAAAATAGATTGAACAGTTTAGACCAGGATCTAAAAATAGATCCAAAATCTAAAAATAGATCGAACAGTTGAGACCAGGATCTAAAAATAGATCGAACAGTTAAGAGCAGGATCTAAAAATAGATCGAACAGTTAAGAGCAGGATCTAAAAATAGATCCAGGATCTAAAAATAGATCCAGGATCTAAAAATAGATCGAACAGTTGAGACCAGGATCTAAAAATAGATCGAACAGTTAAGAGCAGGATCTAAAAATAGATCCAGGATCTAAAAATAGATCCAGGATCTAAAAATAGATCGAACAGTTGAGACCAGGATCTAAAAATAGATCGAACAGTTAAGAGCAGGATCTAAAAATAGATCGAACAGTTAAGAGCAGGATCTAAAAATAGATCCAGGATCTAAAAATAGATCGAACATTTGAAACCAGAATCTAAAAATAGATCAAACTCTCGAGGACAGGATCTAAAATTGGTCGACCAGTTGAGACTAGGGCTGCAACTAACGATTATTTTCATAATCAGTTAGTTGGCCGATTATTGTATTGTATCAGATAAAAACCAAAAAAAAAATGTAAAATTAAAAAAAAAAAAAAATATTCTTTTATATCTATATGCTGTGGTAAATATAAAAGATCAGCTATATGTAAATAAAAGCAAAAAATAAAATAGAAAAAAATAAATAAAAATGACCTAATACAATTTTAAGACAGGACCGTAACAAAACATATCATACTTACTTGCTCTGTGTAGTGGTTTTGCGCAGAGCAGCCCAGATCCTCCTCTTCTGTGGTCCCCTTACTTCAGAGTGCTCCTATAGAAAACGGCTTGCTACGGGGGCACCTGTGCTGGCTCAAACCTTATCTGCACTGTATGCTTGGCCCTGCCCCACGCTCCCTCCTCACAGGCTGTGATTGACAGCATCAGAGTCCCACTGCATCTTCTGAGGAGAGAGAGTGAGCAGCGCTGCTGCTCCCGGGCACATCGCTGGTTTGAGATCGGGATCAGGGTAATATATAGAGGGGGCTGGAAGAGCTGGTCACAGAAGGTTTTTTAGCCTAATGCATAGAATGCATTAAGGTAAGAAGCCTTCTGCCTTTAGAATCACTTTAAAGCAGTGTTCTGCCCCACCTCCAAAAATTAAAAGTCAGCAGCTACAAATACTGTAGTTGCTGACTTTTACTATTAGGATACCTACCTGTCCACGGTTCCCACAAAGTCAGCACCCCAGCCGATACCATTCCTGGTGAAACATGCTGCGCTTTCTTATTGGCCAAAGCGGCGGTGGAACGAGGAGGGATACAGAACTGAGGAACGGCGCCCGCGCCGCCATCTCTCGGAAGCGGAAAATGGTACCTGTCAAAAACAGGTACCCGTCCCCCCTCCCCCTGAAAGACCAGGAAAATAGGGGGCAGGGGAGACAGATCAGCAAGACAGATCAGCAAAAGTTACACTTTTGGGTGGAGCTCTGCTTCAAATCACTTCCGTCTCCTGCCCAGGAGTACATGTTCCATGAGGCATTGCTCCTCGCACAGTCACAAGCAAGTTCTCAGGCACTTACTGACATGTATGGACGGTGTACTAAGCTGTATGTGTGTTGCACTGTGTATACTGATGTGTGAAAAGTGTACTGAGCTGTATGTCAGCTGCACTCTGTATACTGTGCATCACACATACAGCTTAGTACACCATTTATACATGTCAGTATACATAGCAGTGCCGCACACAAACAGTTCAGTACTGTACACTGTTCATACTGACACGTAAACAAATAATGCATTCTGTATGAAGAGCAACTAATCTGCTGACCAACTGATCGATCATGAAAATTGTTGACAACTATTTTTATTATTGATTATAATCTATTATCTTGATTAGTGGTTTCAGCCCTAGTTCCTGCAATGGGTTCCTGTTCAGCTTTCGAAATTTTATTTGACAATGGACAATTTTCATTTCTGGACTACAGAGCCTTTAGATCAGGGGTAGGCAACCTTAGAGAGATGAAGATCTACTTAAGATCACCAGGCACAGTGTTCTCATGTTAGGGCCAGTTCACACCAGACTGCGACGCTAGAAATGCATGTTCCATGTGCGTTTCCTGCATAGTGTTCAAAACGCACTGCCTTTGTGATCTACTGTGGGTGATGATACATTGTTAACCCCAAAATAGATCCCAAACGCAGTGGACATAAACATTTTTTTAATTATTACAACGGAGTGCAGGGATCAGGAGTGCGTTGCGCTCAGCATGCAGGGATCAGGAGTGCATTGTGCTCAGAGTGCAGAGATTGGGGGTGGGGGGAATGTAAAGTGTGGTAGAGGACACTGATATGGGGGTGACCCTGCCCATAGCAGTGTCCACTGCCCCTTCACATCACCCCCCCCCACAAACACACAGTAGTGCCCCCCCCCCCATAGCATCCTACCTGTGCACACAGGAGACCGAGAAGCAGCACAGTTCTGTACAGGGGGCGGGGGAGCTGGCAGAGTGACATTTATTATTAACATGCCGCTGATTGGTTGCTTAGGACCTAGCAACCAATCACCTGTGGGTTAACTTGAAAAGTTAACTTGGCCAGCTCCTCTCCTGCCCTCCATCCTGGGCTGTGCTGCCTCTCGCTCTCCGCTGTTCATAGCGTTGAAGAAGGCTGGACGGAAGGTAGAGAGAAGAACCGAAGGCGTGGCAGAGGGCGCTGAGGGCGGAAAGAGGACCGGCACTAGCATTACCGGGGTCGGCGGCGCAGTCCCATTCCAGGTCATCTACCCACGGTTGACAGGTAGCCTGCAATCGACGGGTTGCCGACCCCAGCTTTAGATTATTTTTTACTGGGTTGTTTTAAAATTTGCAGCGTAGGCACACTTAAAAAAAATATAAAAAATAAAAAAATAAAAAGCAGAAACGACCAGTCACAAAGGAAAATATGCACAGAATCTAATTTCTTCACCGTTTCCATAAACAGGTCAGGAGTATTGCTTACTTCTCTGTCTGGGACTTCTAGAAGGAAGCAGGTTTTTCTCACAGGAGTCAGTGAACCCAAGACACAGTTGTTTATTTTAAGACTGGTATATCGTCTTGTAAAATTGTGATATATACGGCAGCTTATGCCCATGGTTACTGGTACTTCTATATTTTCTTATCGATAGAATGCAAATTATTGACACTTGTCTACTATATTGGCCTCTGCATTGCCAACTCTTAATGCCTTCAAACCTTTTATGTCCTTGGTGGCTTCTGTTTTGTACTTATTACTTGAAAGCCTTAAATACCGGTAAACATCTTAAAAAAATGTGGCATACAGCATTGCCTTTTTATAGCAGAAGGCATTTATGCATCCTTACTTTTAGCACAAAATTCTAAAACAAGGTGCTCAGTCTCTGCTTATAGGCAAGTGAGCGGAGTCATGCAAATAATGCAAAAATTCCTTTTTACACCTTTTAAACATCAGTGCATCAGGATGGCCAATAGAGCCAATAATACCAACTAGCATATAGTCGTCTCAGGCTTTGTTGCCCTCATAAGCGCAACTTATGGCCTTACTGGCTCTTTGGTGTAGGGCTTGGTGTGAGTCCAGGGCAACAGTCCAACCATTAGATCATAGGTCTTCAAACTATGGCCCTCCAGTTGTTCAGGAACTACAATTCCCATCATGCCTAGTCATGTCTGTGAATGTCAGAGTTTTACAATGCCTCATGGGATGTGTAGTTTCACAACAGCTGGAGGGCCGTAGTTTGAGGATCCCTGCATTAGAATCACAGTGATGCGGTACAAATGGGGATAAAAAGCCTCCCTCCAAACGTGAGATACAGCACTGACTTCTAATAACAAAAGGTATTTATATGTCCCCAATTCCAGTCCAAAAATCCAAAAACAAGGCGGTCGGCCTCTGCTTATGGGTAGTAGGCAGTTATGCAAATCATTATTTTGCCCCATTTAGCCATTGGTACAACCCGAACCCCTGGTGTAAAATTAAAACAGATGTGGGCACATAACTTACTTCATCAGAGGCCAAATACACACAAAGATGTGCTACTTCTTCAGCGGTGCACATTCTGCCAGTCTTCTGTCTTGCCAGAAAGTCCTTCAAAGCCTATTCCAGCCATGGACAAAACACAACATATAAGCACCAATTTGTTAATATATATAAATCAGTTATATGGATATGGTGCTGCCTACTTACCTGTTCAGGGTCTGGCCTGGCTTGGATTCGTTCTCTTAAAGATGGGGTGTCCACGGTTCCTAAACAGATAGATAGTATAAACTGGTGGACCAAGACACAATAAAATTCTTTCTACCCTACATTCAGCACTTGTTATTGGTAGAGCATTTTACTGCAAACAAAGTTTACATTACAAAAGATATAGTAGATCTTTTATTTTCAGGAGTTTTAATGAAAAATTGCCACAAGCGATCCTACCTCTGACAATCTGTTGAAATTACCAGCTGCAAGATTCGCTAAGAGGCTGCTTGTATGTCCCTATGAAAATCAATCCCTCCCTGTAGCTGAGGCAAGTAGATGTCCCTCCCATCACTAGTGATAGAGGGGAAAGACAGGCAGCCTTTCAGCAATCCTGACGCAGGGGATTTGACGCATGAAAACCGCAGGTGCACTGTGCTGCAGGGAAACCACACCAGGCTAGTGTAAAAGGGGACTTATGGTAGATAGAAACAAAATAGGACTTTGAGAAACGAACAATAGCGATGCAGATCATAATGATACAAGTCTATACTGTACTAATCAGCAACCCCCAACTGGTTCTAATTTTCCTCTGTGTGGGGGGTTCTTCCTATTCCTTAGCACTGAGCTGATGACATCTCTAATGTGAAAATATTTGAGATATTTTTTGTATTTTTGTGTTCTGCGTTACTGGCTGATCTGTCATCTGATTACTCCAGCATTCCTGCAGATAGCAGGTTCTCCTACTAATTTCTGTCTTGTGAGCCTTCCATCACTGTGAGCTTATGGTCCCTCCCTACATGGTGCTATAAAACACTGCTTTTATGGCACACACAAACCTGTGTCATGTCCTGACGCTTTCCCATCAGTACACTTCATAAGCCAAAAAATAAATAAACGTAAAAAAGGGGAAACAAATTTCACACCAGGCTTCCCCACGATAAGTGGAATTTAAGAGATGCAAGGCCAATGTGTCCCTTAGCTTGTAGGTGACACCAATTAAAGTGGTTCTAAAGGCAGGATATGTTTCACCTTAATGCATTTCCTACTTGAAGGTAAAAAATGTCCCGGCAATTGTATCACGCCCTCACCTCCCTATATACTTACCCGAGTCCCATCTCAAACCAGCTCTCTGCCCTTCTTCAGTGGCGCTGGTCTGTGTTCCTTTATTCTCATTGCGGGGGGCAGGACTGAGCCGCACTGTGTGTGTCTATGGATGCACACAGCCAGGCTCAGGAGCGAGCCCGCAGGTGTGTCCCCATAGCCTCATGGGGGGCCCCAGAAGAGGAGGAGCTGAGAGCGCTGGTGGGGGACCACAGATGAGGATATTCAGGGCTGCTCTAGGCAATAGAACAGGTAAGTATTATTTTAAGGATAAAAATGACCTGTACAACCACTTTATTTCCAGTATTGTACCAATGTTGTACATACCTGGGCATATACAGTTACACCTTATGCCTTGCTCAAGGAAATCCGCAGCAACTGATTTAGTTAGACCAATTACAGCAGCCTTTGATGTGCTATATACACATCTATTTACCACTCCTAGAAAAGAGAAAAGAACAAAGTATATATAAACATACTGATTTACTAGAAAAAGTTACACTTGTTTGCAATAGGTGTATTATGCACAATTTCTTGTGTTCTAATATATCTGTTGTACATTTATCTTGTTTATTATTCAGGTTATAGCACCAAATGGGTAAACGTGTTGATCAATATAATATCTATAAGTCCGATCTCCACACAAAATACAGTGGTAGGTTACAATGCAATGGTAAGCACAACAATTACATGAACAGAATTAAAATAAATCTAAGCAGATTTACTAAAATTTCATAAAGCTTGAAAATGTTGTGGTTTCAGCAGCCCACATGGCCGCATTATTCATTCACAGTTCCCTGTAAACTCGGAAGGTCTTGTAAGGCCTGTAGTTTGCTCTTCTGACCCCAGAGTACTGTGCCCTCCTGTACTGTGCCCTGATGCCCTCCTGAACAATACATTTTTGGCTGCGTTTGTCATTATGAGAAATCTAATTATATATGCAGCATTTTAAGAATAAATTGTTACATACAGTATGTAAAGCACTGCAAACAGTGGGTATAGAAAATAATCAGCCCCCCCTTTAGGCCTCATGCACACTGGACGTTAAAATAATGTTATAAAAATGTCAGTAGCTTTGCAGTGAGTTTTTTCAACATTTTTGCAATAGCGTTTTTTTAGCGTTAGCGTTTTTTTTTTGAAGACATTTTTTTTTTTTTTTTTTTTTAATGTATCAAAAACATTAAAAAACAAAAAAAAACGCTGGTGAGTGACGTTTTTGGGCGTTTATCAGGGTTAGAGCATTTTTACAGCTGAAAAAACGTCTCTCAGAACCCACTAGTTTTGGGGTTTTTTCACTGCTCAAAAACACCACTGCCCAAAACTGCTGATAACAGCCTATGTGTGCATGGACACATAGGATAACATGGAGAGTTTAATGACTGTAGAAAAAAACGTCTACTGCCAAAAACAGCTGCTGTAAAAACTTCCAGTGTGCATGAGGCCTTCAAATTACATTTTGTTGCTTTGCAGCCATTTTCCCACTGTCACTGTTTGAAAATAACTTGGCCAGCAAGGCTCCGCCCACCTGGCCACGTCATTTATTCACAGTCCTTTGTGAATGAAAAACTACAAGTCCTGACTTCCTTTGTAGTCCTCAATTGACTACCATGTTGCTGTTGAGCGCTCTGGTAGTTCATTCATTCTTCCTGTCAGTGTATGTCTGCCTGCCCATATGAGGTCAAAGTAGACAGATATGCTGACAACTCCGTAGGAGTCCTGCATGGCACCTGCCATCTACTGATCACAGGTGCAATGCTTTCAGGCTCCAAGTAAAAACAACAATAAATGCACATTTTTTTTAACCTGCTACCGTATATACTCGAGTATAAGTCGACCCGAATATAAGCTGAGGCACCTAATTTTACCACAAAAAACTGGGAAACGTATTGACTCGAGTATAAGCCTAGGGTGAGAAATGCGCAGCTACTGCAAGTGAAAAAGAGGGTCAACAATGCCCATTTGCAGCCATACGTCCCCCGAACGTCAAACTTGGTAGTTAAGGGTTCCTAGATGCCCCCTAGCTGCAGCCAAAATTTGGGGGTCTTGGACCCAAAGGGTCTCGAAATGACATTGCTGCAGATGGACACAGTTGACCGAATTTGGGGCCCTGTATCTCGGGGCCACTTGGTGCTAGGAACTCCACATTTGGATATATTGTAGTTGTAGATATATTGTTGTTGTAGTGTTGGTTCTACTGGTTTTGAACACCAAATTTGGGGTTCCTAGCACCAAGTGGCCCTGAGATACGAGGTCCCAAAGTAGGGTCAAGCACTTTTCTGCAGCAGAGAATGACATTTTCCGAACCAACTTTGGGGTTCCGTATCTCGGGGCCACTTGGTGCTAGGAACTCCAAATTTGGATATGTTGTAGTGTTGGTTCCACAGGGTTTGCACACCACCAATGGGGTTCCTAGCCATAAGTGGCCCCGAGATAGGGGGCCACAAAGTCGGGTCGGATTTTATTTTATTTTTTTGCTGCAGAAAAAAGTGCTTGACTCGAGTATAAGCCGAGGGGGGCACTTTCAGCACAAAAAAAATGTGCTGAAAAACTTGGCTTATACTCGAGTATATATGGTAATAATTTTTTTTTCTAAAAGGTGAACTTATCCTTTAAATTTTTATTTCGTATTGCAACAAAACAGGAAAAAGGAATTAAGAGGGGCAATACTTTCACAAGGCACGGTAAATGTGCTACATATGTAAACATCTGTCCCTACCCCTACATACAAAATGAATGGGCTCAAAATCGCACAGCAAAGTAACGCATGCTATTTGAACAGGAATGAGGTGTGATTCCTGTCCAAATCGCATGCGGTTTCCACCACCGCTCCTGTGTGAACCCAGACTGAGGTCCCTATGACAAGCCTGAGTTCACACAGGAGCGGTGGGGGAAACTGCATGTGATTTGGACAGGAATCACACCGCCTTCCTGTTCAAATCACATGCAATTCTTTGCAATGTAATTTGAGTCCATCCATTTTGTATGGGCTTAAAATCGCACCGCAAAAGGTATCGGTTTCAAGTATGGAAGTATTTGCACGAGTACTTGTGCAAATGCTTAGTATTGGCATCAATACTGGTATTGGCGCAACCCTGCTTTTAATTATAAACTAGCTCTAGTTTAGCATAAAACTCAAAATGTTATTTTTTCCTGTAGCCTAAGAATACATGCCAAGGCTGCATTCACACCTGAGCACAGCAGGTTTCAGGCATATTATTTTTAGCATTTTTGTGCACATATACAAGCAGCAAATTTCAAGGGTTGTTTTTTTTGTTTTTATTTTTTTTTGGTGTACTCAAGCTTCAGAGGTTTCTTTTAATACATGAAAAGCATTACAGACTAAAAATGCTAGATTTGTGTGTTTTCAAGCATTTCTTTTCAAGTCTTTGCAACCAGAAATGCCCATTCCTGCCTCTATTGTAGTTCATGTAGCTTTTGGAACATCAAGTGTTGTGCTGCAGGCATCTGAACCACCACCATTAAAATACATGATATTTTTGGATGTTGTGCGTTTTGGTGCTTTGAGCTTCGTGTTACAAAACACTCGGGTGCAAATGGGGTCTTGGCTGTTAAACTTTTTCTGGTTTAACTGCTCACCAAAATAACTGAAGCAAGGAAATTTAACTTATAGTAATACCTTTAATGCTGGAAGCCACAGAAGACATGTTGATGATATTCCCAGATTTTTGAGCAAGCATCTAAAAACATAATATAAAATCATTGTCACCTTTCCTGTACCTATATGGTCCCATGTAGGAACTTACCATAATAGATACACACACAGTTACGCCAACTATGCCTGTGCTGCTCTGGCAACTAGGGACAAATACCAAGTAAACAGAGGATGGAGATCCCATTTACTTCCTTCGATTCTAGTGTTCTGTCCTGCACAGAGGTCTGCTTATATTGGTAGCAGATTGGCGCGCACACACATGTTCCATAACTGCTGCAATGTTTTGAACACTTTTTCCATCATGTACATATATGATAACCTTAACTATGCACACAAATAGATATATATTTTTAAAACATTAACACAAGCTGCTTGCTTTCACATGTATATTGAAAAAACATTAAAATGACTATACAAACACATCAACAGTGAACTCATGAAGACTCATTCACCGCCAATGAAAATCTATAGGTCTTCCATACTTAAAGTGAAAGCAGACCTTTCATGCTCTTGCTGTTTTTAATCTTTCTTTTCTGAACTTCCCCCCAACACACTGCCCATCTCCAGGTATGCCAACAGGTGCACCCTGTGCCCTACGGGCCCTATGGAGTCTCACCTGAGTTTTGCATTAAAAAAAATAAAAATAAAAAAAAGGAAAGACGCACCGCCTAAGTGCAGCATTAAAAAGTAGGATTTATTAACCCAGGATTAAAAAGCACTTACAGGATCCAAGAAGAAATGCACTTGTCAGTTGTGAGGACATCCGCCACTCGCTCAGTCCTGCAGGGGGCTGCCTGTTGTCCAAAACGAAGGAGGAGATGGGGCATGGATGCCCTGTGTCACCAGGAAGTCCGTGCTAACCATCGTGAAACGCAGGGCAGACGTGACGTCACTGGGAGGAGCGGCGATGGCTGGAGAATGCTGGGCTACGCACTCTGACCTAGAAGCCTGGGGTGGGATTACCTTTTATAGGCAAGGGGAACAATGCAAGGAAAGCCTGAGTTTCCAGCTTGTGCTCCTTCCTGTTTAGAATGAATGTGCAGCCATTCCCGAGAGGGACACACAAACTGAAAGCCATGCTGAGTTTTTAGCCGTTCACTCTGCGCAGAGGCATTGCTTTGGCTCTGCGTCCCTCTTGCTCTGCATGCGAGTGCAGTGCTGAGAATGGTTGCATGCAACATTGTAGTTCTAAATGGGAGCCTGCATGAAGTGGAAACTTCAGCGGGACTCCATAGGTCCTGGCAGGCACAGGGGGCACCCACATAACTAATGCCAGGCAGTGTCCCAGGAGGAATATGATGAGGAAACTCAAAAAATAAAAAAATGATAAAAAAAAAAACAGCAAAAGCATGCAAGCTCTGATATTAGCAGCTTTAGTAAAAATAAATAAATAAATAAATGTCTTTATTGCCACTTGTGCACTTTCAGTCTGCACTTTTAATCAATTGAACTAGCAATTAAAGTAGTTCTAAAGCCTTAACATTTTTTACCTTAATGCATTCTTTGCATTAAGGTAAAAAATGTTTAGACGCCAGTATCCCCTCTCACCTTACCTTTTCCCTACCTGAGCCCTCATTTCATCCAGCTCTGTGCCCGTCTGCAGGTCTTCTTTCCCCTCACTTCCTGGTCTCTCAGGCTTTGTTGAGGCAGCAAAAGCCATTAGCTTTCACTACAGTCTTCAAAGCCAGAAACGATTAAGTGAAGCGAGGGACAGGGCCAAGTCTTACTGTCTGTGTCAATAGAAACAGACAGAAGACGGCAAGGCTCAAGAGCAAGCCCGCACGAGTGCCCCAATAGAAATTTGGGGGGGGGGGGGGGAGCCAGGAGCACGGAGGGAGGGGGACCCGCAAAGAGGAGGTTTGGGGCTGCTCTGTGCAATTCCATTGCACAGAGCATGCAAGTATAAAGAGCATTTACAACCACTTTAGTAGTATAAAAAGTTCTGCCATCAAGGGTAAGTGCTGTCTTTTATAAAACCCCAAAAACCCATATCCCATCCCTTTACCTCCCTCCTTCTCAAAATTCTCAGTATAAATACTGCCCTTAAATGTAGACAAGTTATCACTGTCTGGCCTGTCCAGGGTCGGATCATTGCATATGCGACACATTGACCAGCTTATGTGAATGGCTAGGCCTAACCATGGAGAGTAATGATCAAGTTCAAGCTACAGATGGCCATTCCCCCTTTGGACAAACAACAAAAACTCTGATAAATCTGTGCCCGACAAGTGGGGACCAAATACAGGATTTAAATATGAGCTTAGGCTGGGTGCACATAATAATGTGTTAATCATGCAATTTAAAAATGTAGCATGATCAAGAAATTTAATAAATGCAAGATTATACACGACTGTAATCGGTTTTTACAAAACCATTATTTCAGAAAATATGCAAAAGGTCAAGGGTTGTGCATCTTTTTTCCTGCTGTAGGAAATAACGCGATTACACTTCTAAAACCTATATATAAAAACAATGACAACTAACTTTTGGCAGGAAAGTTTTGATCATGAGATACATGCTCCGCACATTAAGACTCATCGTAAAGTCCCAATCCGCTTCTTCACAATCTAGAATGGATCCGTGGTGGACAAAGCTGCACAAAAGATCAGAAAGGCAAACTTAGGTAATACTTTAACCATTTCTCTTCAGACACAATGCGATCTGAATGCATAATCTAGTTTTGCTTTTTCTCACTACCATCCTGTAAACAAATTAGCTAAAATGACCAATACCTAACCTAGCATTGGCTAAAGTCTCCTTCTGACTGCTGAACCTGTAAGAGAAAAGCGGTTAGGTGAGCTCTGCCATTGCTTAGGATCTGTGTACAGGCAGAGATGCCGATTGGCTGCTGAGGCAAATGCAGCCAATCAGTGGCTGTGCCCACATACAGATCCCCTCCCCGTCATGGTTCTGTGACAAGATTGGTGATGGAGGGTGACTATTGGAGGCTCCTTGTTCTTAGAGGGGTATTTGTATTTAAATTTAAAACTTTTATGTAATGTTTAGTTACTCTAACCACAAGTTAAGAAAGTCATTACCATGTTAAAGTATAGTATATCTACACCCAATGAGTAAAACTGCATACAATCTTTTACATGTCATGTCATTTTAAATCTTTAGATCTGCTGCGTTCATAAAAATAGTACCTGCAATGGAGGTCGTTTTCAGGCACTTCCTGTTATAGGGTGACAGCATTTTTGTCTCTTGACTGCTCTCCTGCGTTGTCACTCTGCCACAAGCACTCCTAATGGAGGCTTCAAGCCCTATGCGTGACACAACCATGATCCACTGCCATCACTGTCAGCAAGGGCATTTGGATGACGCCACTCTCTCTACTTCAACCAATCAGAAAAAGCCTTGTTTTCATTCATAAAAATAGGAGACTTTTCCTGAATGGCAGAGAAACACTAAGCCCAACTCTATTTTAGCCAACAGAGACAGAAAGTCACCCATACTGCTGCCAGAACACTGCACCCCTTACTTTATGTAGCGACTGCTACTACTGTCCATTATAGCACACCTAGTGTCAAAAATTAACCCCAAGCGATTCCACTTATCACATGCATGCCAACATCCATATACATAATGGAACAAAGGACATGTCTGGATAGGACATTTTAGACATTACACATATTTGCACATTGAACTGCATAAAATATAGTTTTATTTAGAACATATTTAAAAAACAGATGCATAAGGCTGCCATAGAAACTGCGTGATCAAAACATATTGGGTACAAATCTCTTTTGACACATTTTAAAATTGCTTTCTTCCTCAGGGAAATTAGAATTTTTAAACACTGGAATACTGTAGCATTAAACTTTAATTGTAACAGTTTGTTGGAATCTTTTTGTCTCATTTCCCATGTGTCCCACCCCACACAGGCTCGACAAGTCCTAGTCGCAATTGCGACTAGAAATTGCTTCCTGGTGCCCAGGCTTTTGTCAGCCCATTCACTGTTGGCTCCAGGCGTGAGCATAGCATGTCAGAGTGCAGAAGTGGCACAACGATTGTCTTCAACGCACGCCAATAGCTGGGAATCTCCTGTCAAGTCCCTCTTCCTTCTACCCTATTGCCCATTTTCTTGTGGTCTCACTTATATTAGTTGTGTTCCTACACCTCAAAAAAAATCAATAAAAAAAAAAAAAAAAAATCTATCTATATAATTTTTTATTTTTTTAAATGTCCCCCCTTATAATTATACTGTTTCTCGCCTGCCCACGGTACACTTACTGCAGGCGGGTGGCATGAACAAGCTGGATAACGTACATGTACATCATCCAGCCTGTTCATCATCAAGTCCTGGTCCCACATACAACTGAAATGTCTTATTATTCCTTACCCCTGTTATTCCCTACCCCCTTCCTTAGTTTCTCACCTCCAACATTTCTGAGTCACTGCACAGATTAGTAGATCTCCATTGAGCCCTCTTGGGTGTTCAAGATCACAATGTCATTGCCCCAGTTCCTGTGTCAGAACAGTTTCAGGGGGTTTTATTCCCAACCTGTTCACCGTTTCCCAGACCCAAAAGGGGAAATCACCCCATCTAGGATCTTTAAGCTCTGAATGCCTTCATTTGGGTCTAGAAATTCTGCATGGAATTCACCAAATTTGTCATGGCCTCCTTTCACCAGGGAGACTTTCTGAATTCTGTGGACATCAAGAATGCTTATCTTAATGTCCCCATCTTTCCAGCACATCAGCGATTCTTAAGCTTTGTGGTGGGGCCCCTACACCACAACTTCCAAACTATAGTTCAATAGCCCATATACAGCCAACAATAACCAATGGTGAGTGTCAGTCCCAATTCGTGTACAACATGATCCACAAAGGAAAAGGGGAAATGTTGAGGCGCACCAGGGCTTTGTGACACCCAGATATTTTTTAAATAGTCATGCACCGTAATAAAAATATAATGAAAAAGCTAAAATATGTCACCTCTATTAGAGTAAATGGCGTCACTGAACATCAGAAATACAAATAGCACTCATTCATTCTTTAGAACAATAAATCTACTCCCTCAGTGAATATCTGATGTAATGAACAATAACATATCTTGGAGCACCTTTGTGTCTTTAAAAAATTTAATGTTTTGTTTATTTTTTACACTTTTTAAAAAAAAAAAAAAATTTTTTTTTTTTGGATCACTTTTATTCCTATTACAAGGAATGTAAACATCCCTTGTAATAGGAATGTATGCAACAGGTCCTCTTTATGGAGAGATGACATCTCTCCTCCAGGCTGGAAAGCATGAGATCGGTAAAAAAAAAAAATTCACTGATCTCATGCTGACAGATCACGGCTTTGTTTACTTCCGGGTACCAGGCGTGATGTCATAACGTTACGCCCGGGCCTCCAACGGTCACCGGAAATCTCTATGCTCGTCATCCGGTGGTGGGCGATTCTTTCTCCGATGGCACGGGAGAGCCCGGAGAAGCACCGGATGGCGGCGGGAGGGGGGGGGGGCGAAAAATCAAACGGCGGCCGCTATGATCATTCTTAACGTGCACAGAATCGCCGGCCAGAAAGATTGATATCTGAATGATGCCTGTAGCTGCACGCATCATTCAGATATCCCCACTCAATGTCAAGGACTTCATATGACGTCCTTGGTATTGAAGTGGTTAAGGGTTCCTCCATGTGAAAATGGTTGAGAAGAATTTAAAGCAAAAGTATTATTTGTGCTGTAGATCTCTCAAACTTGTTGTTTGTGTGTATGAAAGGAGGACAGAGCGACAGGGCATACTACGGATTGTGGCCCAGTCTGCCCATTTTTGTGGCCATGGTTTCATTTAGGCAAATACATCATCAAGTAAAGGGGCATCATTTACAGTTTTACATAAAGCAGGTAATTCCACAAGCATGTTAATATCCACAAACATTCCTGTTTTTGAAAGGTGATGCAATAGGGCCATGTGGCACAAACATTGCTTCTTGCTCATTCTCCAGTTACAATCCTAAAGTGTCTGTTGAAAACTCAGTTCATTATTTTTCTATGCATGCAATAAATAAATATAACTAAACAAATGTCCAAAGTCTTTTTTTAAGTTTTAGATTTAGAGCTTTTATTAAAGGGGGTTCTAATCTGGTCTTGTCTAGGCCCCATTGGATTCTGCTCCTGTCAGTCAGATCTTCTGAGGAGGGAGCAGGGGGGATGGCTGAGCTGTGCTATGTGTGTCTATATATGCACACAGCCTAGCTCAGGTGCACACCTGCACATTTGCCCCCATAGCACACAGCTTGCTATGGGGGCACAAACAATAGAGGAGGAGCAGACAGCACTGACGGGAGACTTCCAGAAGAGAAGTTAAGGGGCAACTCTGAGCAATACCATTGCAGAAAGCAGGCAAGTATAAGGCCTCATGCACACTGGACGTCATAAAAACGCCAGTAGCAATAGCTGTAGAAAGCTGTAGAATGAGTAGCGTCTTTTTAGCAAACCTATACTCCAACAAAAGCTTATGGTTTAAAAATGCTGAATAGCCGTGTTTTTTTTTTTTTTTTTTTTTTTAGAGTTTAAGCTTTTATCAGAGTTAGAGCGTTTTTACATCAAGACACATAAGCACACCCGCATGGGTGCCCCCCCAAGGGGAGCGCTTCTCTGTCGGGGCACTCGAGAAGAGGAGGATCGGGGCCACTCTGTGCAAAACCCACTGTACAGAGGAGGTAAGTATGAAATGTTTTTTTTTTTTTTTTAATTTACCCTTAGATATCCTTTAACATATAAAAAAAAAAAAAAAAAAGGCTTTACAAACACAAAGGTTATCAAATGTTACGAATTTATATCCAAATAATTGACAGTATGCTGTTACGCAGTGTGTAAGAAAGAGAAGCGTTTGAACATCTGCTTTTCTTGCTTTACTAAATGGCTGCATCTTAACACGTGGAAAATGATCTATAAGAAAATAATTGCATTATTGTGATTTGATTTAAGTTGCAGAACTTTAGTTAAAATTTAACATAAGTTGTATCATCTTCTCTTTCGCTTGATGCGTGTTTGTAGGGCTGCGACATTTCAAATCCAAATTTAGAGACTCCATCCACCATCAATAATATGTGCATTGCCAGTCACATAGGCAGCCTATAAAAGAAAAAGAAGCTTATAAACAACATTTAAACCAGTAACAAACAATATACAGGGGGTCCCGGAGTTACGAACTCGTTAGGGACTGCCCGTCTGTACGGAAGTCGAAAATGTTCGTAAGTTGGCCGCGCATGCGCAGACCGACAAATACGGAGATTTCCGGACATTTCCGATGTTCCGTCTATTGCCGTTCTGCGCATGCGCGGCAAATTATGAACATTTCCGGCATTTTCCGAAGCTCCGTATGGCCGCGCATGCGCAGAACGGCCGAAAGACGCCGAAAAAACTAGATCCAGAATCTAAAAATAGATCCAGAATCTAAAAATAGATCCAGAATCTAAAAATAGATTGAACAGTTTAGACCCGGATTTAAAACTAGATCCAGAATCTAAAACTAGATCCAGAATCTAAAACTAGATCCAGAATCTAAAACTAGATCCAGAATCTAAAACTAGATCCAGAATCTAAAAATAGATTGAACAGTTGAGACCAGGATCTAAAAATAGATCCAGGATCTAAAAATAGATCCAGGATATAAAAATAGATTGAACAGTTTAGACCCGGATTTAAAAATGGATCCAGAATCTAAAAATAGATCAAGAATATAAAAATAGATTGAACAGTTGAGACCAGGATCTAAAAATAGATCCAGAATCTAAAAATAGATCCAGGATATAAAAATAGATCCAGAATCTAAAAATAGATTGAACAGTTTAGACCAGGTGTAAAACTAGATCCAGGATCTAAAACTAGATCCAGGATCTAAAACTAGATCCAGGATCTAAAACTAGATCCAGGATCTAAAACTAGATCCAGGATCTAAAACTAGATCCAGGATCTAAAACTAGATCCAGGATCTAAAACTAGATCCAGGATCTAAAACTAGATCCAGGATCTAAAACTAGATCCAGGATCTAAAAATAGATTGAACAGTTTAGACCCGGATTTAAAACTAGATCCAGGATCTAAAAATAGATCCAGAATCTAAAAATAGATCCAGAATCTAAAAATAGATCCAGAATCTAAAAATAGATCCAGAATCTAAAAATAGATCCAGAATCTAAAAATAGATCCAGAATCTAAAAATAGATCCAGAATCTAAAAAATAGATTGAACAGTTGAGACCAGGATCTAAAACTAGATCCAGAATCTAAAAATAGATCCAGAATCTAAAAATAGATCCAGGATATAAAAATAGATCCAGGATATAAAAATAGATCCAGGATATAAAAATAGATTGAACAGTTCAGACCAGGATCTAAAAATAGATCCAGAATCTAAAAATAGATCCAGGATCTAAAAATAGATTGAACAGTTGAGACCAGGATCTAAAAATAGATCCAGAATCTAAAAATAGATCCAGGATCTAAAAATAGATTGAACAGTTTAAACCCGGTCTAAAAATAGATCCAGAATCTAAAAATAGATCCAGGATCTAAAAATAGATCCAGGATCTAAAAATAGATCCAGGATCTAAAAATAGATCCAGGATCTAAAAATAGATCCAGGATCTAAAAATAGATTGAACAGTTCAGACCAGGATCTAAAAATAGATCCAGAATCTAAAAATAGACCCAGAATCTAAAAATAGATTGAACAGTTGAGACCAGGATCTAAAAATAGATCCAGAATCTAAAAATAGATCCAGAATCTAAAAATAGATCCAGGATCTAAAAATAGATTGAACAGTTTAAACCCGGTCTAAAAATAGATCCAGAATCTAAAAATAGATCCAGAATCTAAAAATAGATTGAACAGTTCAGACCAGGATCTAAAAATAGATCCAGAATCTAAAAATAGACCCAGAATCTAAAAATAGATTGAACAGTTCAGACCAGGATCTAAAAATAGATCCAGAATCTAAAAATAGATCCAGGATCTAAAAATAGATCCAGGATCTAAAAATAGATCGAACAGTTGAGACCAGGATCTAAAAATAGATCCAGGATCTAAAGATGGATCGAACTGTTTAAGACCAAGATCTAAAAATAGATCGAAAAGTTGAAACCAGAATCTAAAAATAGATCAAACTCTCGAGGACAGGATCTAAAATTGGTCGACCAGTTGAGACTAGGGCTGCAACTAACCATTATTTTCATAATCAGTTAGTTGGCCGATTATTGTTTTGGTTAATCAGATAAAAACCAAAAAAAAAAAAAAAAAAAAAAAATGTAAAATTTTAAAAAACTAAATTATTCTTTTATATCTATATGCTGTGGTAAATATAAAAGATCAGCTATATGTAAATAAAAGCAAAAAATAAAATAGAAAAAAATAAATAAAAATGACCTAATACAATTTTAAGACAGGACCGTAACAAAACATATACTTACTTGCTCTGTGCAGTGGTTTTGCGCACAGCAGCCCGGATCCTCCTCTTCTGTGGTCCCCTTACTTCAGAGTGCTCCTATAGAAAACGGCTTGCTACGGGGGCACCTGTGCTGGCTCAAACCTTATCTGCACGGTATGCTTGGCACTGCCCCACGCTCCCTCCTCACAGGCTGTGATTGACAGCATCAGAGCCCCACTGCATCTTCTGAGGAGAGAGAGTGAGCAGCGCTGCTGATCCCAGGCACATCGCTGGTTTGAGATCGGGATCAGGGTAATATATAGAGGGGGCTGGAAGAGCTGGTCACAGAAGGTTTTTTAGCCTAATGCATAGAATGCATTAAGGTAAGAAGCCTTCTGCCTTTAGAATCACTTTAAAGCAGTGTTCTGCCCCACCTCCAAAAATTAAAAGTCAGCAGCTACAAATACTGTAGTTGCTGACTTTTACTATTAGGATACCTACCTGTCCACGGTTCCCACAAAGTCAGCACCCCAGCCGATACCATTCCTGGTGAAACATGCTGCGCTTTCCAATTGGCCCAGCGGCGGTGGAACGAGGAGGGATACAGAACTTCTGAGGAACGGCGCCTGCGCCGCCATCTCTCGGAAGCGGAAAATGGTACCTGTCAAAAACAGGTATCCGTCCCCCCTCCCCCTGAAAGACCAGGAAAATAGGGGGCGGGGGAGACAGATCAGCAAAAGTTACACTTTTGGGTGGAACTCTGCTTCAAATCACTTCCGTCTCCTGCCCAGGAGTACATGTTCCATGAGGCATTGCTCCTTGCACAGTCACAAGCAAGTTCTTAGGCACTTACTGACATGTATGGACGGTGTACTAAGCTGTATGTGTGTTGCACTGTGTATACTGATGTGTGAGAAGTGTACTGAGCTGTATGTCAGCTGCACTGTGTATACTGTGCATCACACATACAGCTTAGTACACCATTTATACATGTCAGTATACATAGCAGTGCCGCACACAAACAGTTCAGTACTGTACACTGTTCATACTGACACGTAAACAAATAATGCATTCTGTATGAAGAGCAACTAATCTGCTGACCAACTGATCGATCATGAAAATTGTTGAAAACTATTTTTATTATTGATTATAATCTATTATCTTGATTAGTGGTTTCAGCCCTAGTTCCTGCAATGGGTTCCTGTTCAGCTTTCGAAATTTTATTTGACAATGGACAATTTAAATTTCTGGACTACAGAGCCTTTAGATCAGGGGTAGGCAACCTTAGAGAGATGAAGATCTACTTAAAGTGGGGTTGCAACCAAAAAACAAAAAGGGGCTTAAAAATCATAAAAAAAATTAAAAAAAAAAAAAAATTGGAAAAAAAAAAATTTTTTACTCACCTCTAAATGCCTGTTGCTAGGGGGTCCCTCGAAGTCTGCCACCTTCATTGCCCGGGCTAAAAGTCACTTCCTGTAGGCAACGCACAGTCATCTGGGACATGTCATGTGTCCCAGATGAGTGAGCGTCGAATCACGGCGCACGGCGCCGCTCGCGCATGCGCAGTGGGTGCCCGGCTGTGAAGCCCAGCCGGGTTCCCACATTAAGAATGCCGGCGTCGTGAGCGGAGCGGGGAACGAGGGGGGGGTCTCGTTCCCCCGCATCGCTGGACCCCGGGACAGGTAAGTGTCCGATTATTAAAAGTCAGCAGCTGCAGTATTTGTAGCTGCTGACTTTTAATTTTTTTTTTTTGCCCGGCCCTCCTCTTTAAGATCACCAGGCACAGTGTCCTCATGTTAGGGCCAGTTCACACCAGACTGCGACGCTAGAAATGCATGTTCCATGTGCGTTTCCTGCATAGTGTTCAAAACGCACTGCCTTTGTGATCTACTGTGGGTGATGATACATTGTTAACCCCAAAATAGATCCCAAACGCAGTGGACATAAACATTTTTTTAATTATTACAACGGAGTGCAGGGATCAGGAGTGCGTTGCGCTCAGCATGCAGGGATCAGGAGTGCATTGTGCTCAGAGTGCAGAGATTGGGGGTGGGGGGAATGTAAAGTGTGGTAGAGGACACCGATATGGGGGTGACCCTGCCCATAGCAGTGTCCACTGCCCCTTCACATCACCCCCCCCCCCCACAAACACACAGTAGTGCCCCCCCCCCCCCCCCCCATAGCATCCTACCTGTGCACACAGGAGACCGAGAAGCAGCACAGTTCTGTACAGGGGGTGGGGGAGGAGCTGGCAGAGTGACATTTAATATTAACATGCTGCTGATTGGTTGCTTAGGACCTAGCAACCAATCACCTGCGGGTTAACTTGAAAAGTTAACTTGGCCAGCTCCTCTCCTGCCCTCCATCCTGGGCTGTGCTGCCTCTCGCTCTCCGCTGTTCACATCGTTGAAGGAGGCTGGAGGGAAGGTAGAGAGAAGAACCGAAGGCGTGGCGGAGGGTGCTGAGGGTGGAAAGAGGACTGGCACTAGCATTACCGGGGTCGGCGGCGCAGTCCCAATCCCGGTCTGTCATCTACCCACGGTTGACAGGTAGCCTGCAATCGACGGGTTGCCGACCCCAGCTTTAGATTATTTTTTACTGGGTTGTTTTAAAATTTGCAGCGTAGGCACACTTAAAAAAAATATAATAAATAAAAAAAAAAAGCAGAAACGACCAGTCACAAAGGAAAATATGCACAGAATCTAATTTCTTCACAGTTTCCATAAACAGGTCAGGAGTATTGCTTACTTCTCTGTCTGGGACTTCTAGAAGGAAGCAGGTTTTTCTCACAGGAGTCAGTGAACCCAAGACACAGTTGTTTATTTTAAGACTGCTATATCGTCTTGTAAAATTGTGATATACGGCAGCTTATGCCCATGGTTACTGGTACTTCTATATTTTCTTATCGATAGAATACAAATTGACACTTGTCTACTATATTGGCCTCTGCATAGCCAACTCTTAATGCCTTCAAACCTTTTATGTCCTTGGTGGCTTCTGTTTTGTACTTATTACTTGAAAGCCTTAAATACCGGTAAACATCTTAAAAAAATGTGGCATACAGCATTGCCTTCTTATAGCAGAAGGCATTTATGCATCCTTACTTTTAGCACAAAATTCTAAAACAAGGTGCTCAGTCTCTGCTTATAGGCAAGTGAGCGGAGTCATGCAAATAATGCAAAAATTCCTTTTTACCCCTTTTAACCATCAGTGCATCAAGATGGCCAATAGAGCCAATAATACCAACTAGCATATAGTCGTCTCAGGCTTTGTTGCCCTAAGCGCAACTTATGGCCTTACTGGCTCTTTGGTGTAAGGCTTGGTGTGAGTCCAGGGCAACAGTCCAACCATTAGAATCACAGTGATGCGGTACAAATGGGGATAAAAAGCCTCCCTCCAAACGTGAGATACAGCACTGACTTCTTATAACAAAAGGTATTTATATGTCCCCAATTCCAGTCCAAAAATCCAAAAACAAGGCGGTCGGCCTCTGCTTATGGGTAGTAGGCAGTTATGCAAATCATTATTTTGCCCCATTTAGCCATTGGTACATCCCGAACCACTGGTGTAAAATTAAAACAGATGTGGACACATAACTTACTTCATCAGAGGCCAAATACACACAAAGATGTGCTACTTCTTCAGCGGTGCACATTCTGCCAGTCTTCTGTCTTGCCAGAAAGTCCTTTAAAGCCTATTCCAGCCATGGACAAAAAACACAACATATAAGCACCAATTTGTTAATATATATAAATCAGTTCTATGGATATGGCGCTGCCTAATTACCTGTTCAGGGTCTGGCCTGGCTTGGATTCGTTCTCTTAAAGATGGGGTGTCCACGGTTCCTAAACAGATAGATAGTATAAACTGGTGGACCAAGACACAATAATTCTTTCTACCCTACATTCAGCACTTGTTATTGGTAGAGCATTTTACTGCAAACAAAGTTTACATTACAAAAGATATAGTAGATCTTTTATTTTCAGGAGTTTTAATGAAAAATTGCCACTAGCGATCCTACCTCTGAATCTGTTGAAGTTACCAGCTGCAAGATTTGCTAAGAGGCTGCTTGTATGTCCCTATGAAAATCAATCCCTTCCTGTAGCTGAGGCAATTAGATGTCCCTCCCATCACTAGCGATAGAGGGGAAAGACGGGCAGCCTTTCAGCAATCCTGACGCAGGGGATTTGACGCATGAAAACCGCAGGTGCACTGTGCTGCGGGGAAACCACACCAGGCTAGTGTAAATGGGGACTTACGGTAGATAGAAACAAAATAGATTTGGACTTTGAGAAACGAACAATAGCGATGCAGATCATAATGATACAAGTCTATACTAATCAGCAACCCCCAACTGGTTCTAATTTTCCTCTGTGTGGTGGGTGGTTCTTCCTATTCCTTAGCACTGAGCTGATGACATCTCTAATGTGAAAATATGCGAGATATTTTTGTATTTTTGTGTTCTGCGTTACTGGCTGATCTGTCATCTGATTACTCCAGTATCCAGCATTCCTGCAGATAGCAGGTTCTCCTACTAATTTCTGTCTTATGAGCCTTCCATCACTGTGAGCTTATGGTCCCTCCCTACATGGTGCTATAAACACTGCTTTTATGGCACACACAAACCTGTGTCATGTCCTGACGCTTTCCCCATCAGTACACTTCATAATCCAAAGAAAAATAAAAAATAAATGTAAAAAAGGGGAAACGAATTTCACACCAGGCTTCCCCACAATAAGTGGAATTTAAGAGATGCAAGGCCAATATGTCCCTTAGCTTGTAGGTGACACCAATTAAAGTGGTTCTAAAGGCAGGATATTTTTCACCTTAATGCATTTCCTACTTGAAGGTAAAAAATGTCCCGGCAATTGTATCACGCCCTCACCTCCCTATATACTTACCCGAGTCCCATCTCAAACCAGCTCTCTGCCCTTCTTCAGTGGTGCTGGTCTGTGTTCCTTTATTCTCATTGCGGGGCGGGCAGGGCTGAGCCGCACTGTGTGTGTCTATGGATGCACACAGCCAGGCTCAGGAGCGAGCCCGCAGGTGTGCCCCCATAGGGACACAGAAAAGGAGGAGCTGAGAGCGCTGGTGGGGAACCCTAGATGAGGATATTCAGGGCTGCTCTAGGCAATAGAACAGGTAAGTATAACGTTTTGTTTTTTATTTTAAGGATAAAAATGACCTGTACAACCACTTTATTTCCAGTATGGTACCAATGTTGTACATACCTGGGCATATACAGTTACACCTTATGCCTTGCTCAAGGAAATCCGCAGCAACTGATTTAGTTAGACCAATTACAGCAGCCTTTGATGTGCTATATACACATCTATTTACCACTCCTAGAAAAGAGAAAAGAACATAGTATTTATAAACATACTGATTTACTAGAAAAAGTTACACTTGTTTGCAATAGGTGTATTATACACAATTTCTTGTGTTCCAATATATCTGTTGTACATTTATCTTGTTTATTATTCAGGTTATAGCACCAAATGGGTAAACCTGTTGATCAATATAATATCTATAAGTCCGATCTCCACACAAAATACAGTGGTAGGTTGCAATGCAATGGTAAGCACAACAATTACATGAACAGAATTAAAATAAATCTAAGCAGATTTACTAAAATTTCATAAAGCTTGAAAATGTTGTGGTTTCAAAGGTTGTTTTTAATCTTTTGAAATCTGCAGCTTTTATTAAAGTGATTGTACACCTTCCGTTTTTTTTTTTTAAAGAATACATTTTCATTTTGGAACATGCTCCATCTGTATTTAGGTGGAACATATAGCATGATCCAGCTCCTGCAGCCTCTCCCTCTGATCCCCACCTCAATGTGACGAGGGGACAGAGGATCCTCTTCCCTCACCCGCTGTTACAAAATGAACCGCCTGACGATCGTATTGTAATATTTTAATTATAATATATATATATATATATATATATATATATATATACACATATACATACATACATATACATACATATACATACATATACACACACACACACACACACACACACACACACAGTATCTCACAAAAGTGAGTACACCCCTCACATTTTTGTAAATATTTAAATCTTTTCATGTGACAACACTGAAGAAATTACACTTTGTTATGTAAAGTAGTGAGTGTACAGCTTGTATAACAGTGTACATTTGCTGTCCCCTCAAAATAACTCAACACACAGCCATTAATGTCTAAACCGCTGGCAACAAAAGTAAATACAAGCCCTAAGTGAAAATGTCCAAATTGGGCCCAATTACCCATTTTCCCTCCCCGATGTCATGTAACTCATTAGTGTTACAAGGTCTCAGGTGTGAATGGATAGCAGGTATGTTAAAATTTGGTGTTATCGCTCTCACTCTCTCATACTGGTCACTGGAAGCTCAACATGGCACCTCATGGCAAAGAACTCTCTGAGGATCTGAAAAAAATAATTGTTGCTCTACATAAAGATGGCCTAGGCTATAAGAAGATTGCCATGACCCTGAAACTGAGCTGCAGTACGGTGGTCAAGACCATACAGTGGTTTAACAGGACAGGTTCCACTCAGAACAGGCCTCACCATGGTCCACCAAAGAAGTTGAGTGCACGTGCTCAGCGTCATATGCAGAGGTTGTCTTTGGGAAATAGACGTATGAGTGCTGCCAGCATTGCTGCAGGGGATGAAGGGGTGGGGGGGTCAGCCTGTCAGTGCTCAGACCATACGCCACACACTGCATTAAATTGGTCTGCATGGCTGTCATCCCAGAAGGAAGCCTCTAAGGATTATGCACAAGAAAGCCCGCAAACAGTTTGCTGAAGACAAGCAGACTAAGGACATGGATTACCGAGACCAAGATAAAACTTATTTGGTTCAGATGGTGTCAAGCGTGTGTGGCGGCAACCAGGTGAGGAGTACAAAGACAAGCGTGTCTTGCCTACAGTCAAGCATGGTGGTGGGAATGTCATGGTCTGGGGCTGTATGAGTGCTACCGACACTGGGGAGCTACAGTTCATTGAGGGAAACAATGAATGCCAACATGTACTGTGACATACTGAAGCAGAGCATGATTCCCGCTCCCTTCGGAGACTGGGCCGCAGGGCAGTATTCCAACATGATAATGACCCCAAACACACCTCCAAGATAACGACTGGCCAAGCACGTCTCCAGACCTAAACCCTATTGAGCAACTGTGGGGCATCCTCAAATGGAAGGTGGAGGAGCGCAAGGTCTCCAACATCCACAAGCTCCGTGATATTGTCATGGAGGACTCCAGTGGCAACCTGTGAAACTCTGGTGAACTCCATGTCCAAGAGGGTTAAGGCAGTGCTGGAAAATAATCGTGGACACAAAATATTGACACTTTGGCCCCAATTTGGACATTTTCCCTTAGGGGTGTACTCACTTTTGTTGCCAGCGGTTTAGACATTAATGGCTGTGTGTTGAGTTATTTTGAGGGGACAGCAAATTTACACACATTTATACAAGCTGTACACTCACTACATATACATATAATATATCACGTACCTGGTACATAATCCTGCACGTCCGGGTCTGGGGCATGCATGCACACCACTGTCCACTCACTCCCGCTGTGATTATACACAGCGGGAGCTGATCTGCGGGTACTGCAGACTCAATGTCTGCCGGCACCCACCGATCATTAGGCAGAGAGCCAGAATGGCAGTCTATTTAAACAAGGCAGATCGCCATTCTGTCAGGAAGGCATTGATCCTGCAAAGGAACATAGATCAATGCCTTCCCCTAGTAAAAGCACCCCCCACACAGTACACAAGCACTGGCTAGGCACACAGTAAACCCTTTGATTGCCCCCGAGGTTAACCCCTTCCCAGCCAATGTCATTAGTACAGTGACAGTGCATATTTTTTTAGCACTGATCACTGTATTCGTGTCACTGGTTCCCAAAAAGTGTCAGTTTGTGTCCAATTTGTCCGCCCCAATATCGCAGTCCCGCTATAAGATGCTGATCGCCGCCATTACTAGTTGAAAATAAATATATCCCATAGTTTGTAGACACTAACTTTTGCGCAAACCAATCAATATACGCTTATTGTTTTTTTTTTTTTTTTTACCAAAAATATGTAGCAGAATACATATTGGCCTAAATCGATCAAGAAATTCGATCTTTTTTTGTTTATAGCACAAAAAAATAACGCAGAGGTGATCAAATACCACCAAAAGAGAGCTCCATTTGCGGGAAAACAAGGACATACATTTTATTTGGGTACAACGTCACATAACCGTGCAATTGTCAGTTAACGTCAGTAACGTAATGCCGTATCTTAAAAAATGGCCTGGTCATGAAGGGAGGTAAATCTTCAGGAGGTTAAGTGGTTTAAAAAAAAAAAAAAAGGACGCACGGCGGTGCGGGACTCCGCCCACATGGCCGCATTATTCATTCACAGTTCCCTGTAAATAAATAGGAACTCGGAAGGTCTTGTAAGGCCTGTAGTTTGCTCTTCTGACCCCAGAGTACTGTGCCCTGGTGCCCTCCTGTACTGTGCCCCGATGCCCTCCTGAACAATACATTTTTGGCTGCGTTTGTCATTATGAGAAATCATCTTATATATGCAGCATTTTAAGAATAAATTGTTACATACAGTATGTAAAGCACTGCAAACAGTGGGTATAGAAAATAATCAGCCCCCCCTTTAGGCCTCATGCACACTGGACGTTAAAATAATGTTATAAAAATGTCAGTAGCTTTGCAGAGTTTTTTCAACATTTTTGCAATAGCGTTTTTTTTTTTTTTTTTGAAGAAATTTTTTTTTTTTTTTTTTAATGTATCAAAAACGTTACAGCTGAAAACGTCTCTCAGAACCCAC